>JABWTJ010001306.1:0-82518 GCA_016801875.1 Solanum sitiens | reverse complement strand
AATATATTAAGGGAGTATATAAACATCCATGCAGTTTAAGTACAAAAGTAAGTTCTCGGGCCAAGTTCACATTTTTTTTATGTTTTCTCATATTTACACAATATTTTTTAAAAAAATCTTACGTTAGGCTAATATTTAGGCTAAAATATTTTGGGATGAGTTAATATTAAGAATTTGAATAAATGAAAATATTTTTTTTGCACAATTAAAAGAATTAACTAATTAGTAAAGAATTTAATTAAACTACATTGGAGTTAGTGTTTTTTGAGCAACTTTCACATATAAAAAATAGAAAAATTATATTTATATGTTATAGTTATAGTTTGCATAATCGTGCTCCATAACAAATTTATGTTTGTTATGGAGCTTGTGATTTGTATTATTTGCTATACATATATGAATGGCTATTTATATGTATATTTCGCTATGCATATACGAATGACTATGAATATGTATATTTAAGTATACATATACGAGTACAGTTATTAATATGTATATTTCGGTATACATATACGAATCAATTGTATATATGCATTTGTATAAAGCGAGAAAGAGAAAAAGACAACCAGTCTATGTGAATTATGACGAGTTCTCAGAGCTTTCCAAGAAGCTTTTAACCAAATAAACTACACATTAGTAACAATGTCTACTACCAGTCATTATTTCTCCTCCACCTATCGCGGATAGTGTTACCAAATCGTGATGCTGACGACCTATGGTAATGCTGATATTTGCCTGACCCACAAGTTAAAAACGGAGAGGAATATGGCACTTCGACTCAAGTTTACTCATTATCTCAAGAAATTAAACTTGATACTATCACAGTGTACTTGGTTCTCTCCTTGGTCAGTCATGTCAAACTTATATTAATAAACTAGGCCGGGCGTATTTGTATAATTTTAAATGTATAGAAAAAAATATATGTATTCGTATTTGTATATACAATTTTCTCTCACTTTATACAAATAAAAACACAATTTATATATTTATGTTTGTATAAAGTGAGAGAGGCGAGTGAGAGTGGCGAGCGAGATCTGGGAGAGGTGAGTAAGTCTGGGAGAGGGGAGAGAGGAGAACGAAAATATATGTATATATACAATTTTCTCTCTCTTTATACAAACACAGTTGTATTTTATTCATTTTTGTTTTATAAAGTGAGAGAGGCAAGGAGAGACTGCCCAGTGAGAATGAGATTGTCGAGCGAGATTCACCAGGGATAGAGGCGAAATAGCAACAGTTTGGTATGGGGTACAATTAAATCAAACTACGGTTATAACATTTAATTTGAATTAATAGTTTGCTATTATATACAATTTCCCCTTATTTTAGATGAAAAGGTGAAAAGGGGAGTATTTTAAAACGAAAAACAAAGGTGGAGAGTATTTTTAGATCAAAAGTGGAAGGAGGATATCTTAAAGCTATTTCCACTAGGTTAGGAGTATTCTCCGTTCTTTTTCCTATTATTTGTTAGTTTGTTGGATCTGACGTTATTTTCTTGGCTTATTAATTTGTTTTTTTAATGAAAATAATGAAATTTTAAAACATGTATATAAGTTTAATCTTTTGATGTTTCAAAACACTGTTATAACCATACAAATCTCTCTCTCTTATATATATATATATATATATATATAATTAATCTAGTATTTAATATTTTTTGTGTGTGGTTTTTTTCATTTTAAAACATAAAATATTATTTAATGTTTTTGCAGAATATTAAGACATAGTATTCAATCATTCCCTAATTAAATCATACACAAAAAAGCTTAAGTTTTCAATTTTTTACAGTAAAAAAAATTCCTTAATTGTAAAATTTAAGAAGATTTATTCTTCACTTAATTACAGAATTTGAAAAGTTTTTTAAAATTAACTTTTGAATACTATATAAACACATACAATATAACATATTTACTACATTTATCTCTTCCATAAAATAGATAGAGTAAAAATAATGAGGCAACCAAGGCCTAGATATGAATCGAAGCCAATTTTGTAATTTCAAGTGTCCATATTATTGCCAATTTTGTAATTTCAAGTGTTAATATTGCTCTAATCCCGTTAGATCATTAAAACACTCATTTACCATTCAAGACGTAAAAACATTAGAAATATGGGCATAAAATTATCGAACATTTGTTGAATGTTACATTTATACCATGGTAAGAAGGTTGATCAGAGAGGTTTTCTGTTGTGATGACAATCAGAATAGTTAATTGTAGTTGAGCATGACTAAGTGATCAATGGATTCTCACAAAAATCAAGCACTTGTAAATATTGTATACTGAGATCACTGTATGCGTATAAAGTTTCAATCCTGAAATACAATAAACAGGAAAGTAAAAGTAGTAAGCAAACAACAATATTTGTACTTAATTAAAGATGTGCAATCCTCTGATTCTTCTGGTCAAAAATGTTCTTGATTTGATGGAATACTTGCGTCTCAAATTGTAACATCTCGTAGCTCGTAATAGCCAAGAATAAGCTAAGAAACTAAAATTTATCAGTTTTGGAAAGAACAGGAAAAATCTGGAAAATTGCGTAAGTGTAAGAAGTAAGTTTTGGTCATTTTCAAACGGTCATAACTCCTAGCTCAGGATGAGTTAGGGTCAGTTCTTTATATGGTTGGAAAGACCTTGGAATGATTTTTCCAGCAGTGCCATTTTTTCACAATTTCGATATCGTATGAGGGAGATATGGTTTTCGGAAGTTGGGCTGTTGAATTGAGGAAAGTCCAATTCTGGATTTTTGTAAGGGCAAACTTGTCTTTTCACCCATATACTTCCTAATTCGTTTAGGGGTTTATTTGGGTTAAATAAGTTGGAATTCAGAATAGAAAGGTTATTTACGCTTAGGGTTCGAAAAAGAAAAAAGAGAAGAAGGAAAAAAGAGAGAAAGGATCAAGAATTCATCAAGAACGCCAAGATCTTCGAGTAGAATTCATCGGGGGTGATCCCTATTAAGGTATGTGAGATCTTTCTATGTTGGATTAGTTCATCCACACCCTAAATTGTTTAATTTATCGAATTTTGAGTACATTGAATGATGAAAAGTGAAGTTCTTGAAGAACATTGATGAAATCTTGTTGGTTGAGTTGTTACACGCCTTTTAGTTGATTTGTTAGTGTTTACGGGTTATTTTTCAGGGCTAATCTATTGGGTATTAAGGTTATTAGTGATCCTATGTGATTGGGGAAAGATCCATAAAAGTTTAGTAGGTTTAGAGATGAAAAATCGAGAAGGAAAGTCGAAACTCCCATCTGATAGGCCTTGGGACGCCGCGCTTGCCACAACCCCACATGACAGGCTTTGTTCAACAAGCCCTGGCGCGCTGCACCAGATAGAACCCCTCAGAGCGCCAAGGACTCCTGGATACCCCATTATTTCCTTATTTTTTCGTACTAGTTCCTAGGTGATGTACACATATTTCATAGTTGATTCCAACACTCTAAGGTGAATCTAAACATCATGAAATCATCCATAAACATGAGATCATGAACCTTGAATCAATAGTTCAATTCAAGGAAAGTTAAGATCAAATTAAAAAAAGTTAAGAATCAAGTCCAAAAGTTAAGAAGCAACTCAACGTAAGTTCTTTAAAGTTTTCAAGAGTCTTAGACAAACATTTTAACTTCTTTTTAAGGCTCAAGCTACAAGTTGAGAAAAGAGTAATGATTTGAGAAAAATTCTCAAAAGTTATAAGGGAACTAAGTATTCCATAAAAGTTAAGTTACAAGTTCAGTAAAGAGTAAAGAGTTGAGTTCATTTCTCAAAAGTTATAAGGGAACTAAGTACTCCCTAATAGTTACAAATGTTTTCACGTTTTGAGCAAGAAAGGAAGCTAGACTTCCAACAGAGCCTTTGGCTAGTTTTAGTAAAGAGGAAACTATGATTTCCAAGAGAGCTTTTAAAAGCTAAGTTTGAGAAAAATTTCTCAAACCAAAGAAGAAGTTGTTTGTAAAACATATGAGCTAAGTATTTTGGGAGTAGTATTGAGCACCGATATGGGGACACGAGTTCAAATTAACTCAAGACCCCATAAACTATGTAGCCAACATGGACAAATGAAGGGTCATACTATTTAGATAATTCCTTAGTGCTTTTTAGCATAGACTAGTGGATCCACTTAGTAGTTCCGATTTTGTACCGGTGGCAAGGTATAGGATGGTCCTCTTGCAACGTGAGGTAAGACGTTGTACCATCACTTAGGCTCATAGTGATTATTATCGTTTAGAGAATCTCCCACAGAAACTATGTTACTTTCATATATAAGTAATGTTGAGTTTGTTATTGCATTTTTTTAATGAATTAAGTTGTTTTAATGTTTTACAAAGCTTTATATATATTGCATGTGTTTTAATTGCCTTATATATATTGAGTTGGGTATTAATGAGTTCAGAAGAGCCAAGGTAAGTTTCTTCTTATTCCTTTCAAGCTTTAAGTTATTGCTTAGCATTCCAACTCGCATACTCGTACATTCAATGTTACTGATGCCAGTTGGCCTACATCGTCTTATGATGCAGACGCAGGTAACTAGGATCAGCACTCAGCGCCTCGTTGATCCAATTTTAGCACTTAGAGTTAGTGGCGAGCCTACTTGCATTTCAGAGGACTCTTTTAATTGCTTTCCATATTTTACTTATAGAATGTTGTGGGGTTTGTCCCAGCATTCATCTTAGTATTATAGAGGTTTCATAGATAAATAGTCAGTCAGATTATTCAGTTTGAGTCTATTCTTATCTTGTATTTCATATATTCTAATTTTGATACTTAAGTTCCATTTTAGCCAAGACATTTATTTAAGTTATGTTTTTTTAGAATGTTTCTCACCTTATGATTAAGCTAAGTCTTCTGCTGAGTTAAGTAAGCCAGGACAAGGGTTCGCTCAAGATCAGCAATGGTCTTTGGGTACCGGCCACGTCCAGGGTGTAGGCTCGGGGTGTGACAAAATTTGTATCAGAGCACAAGTTCAGGATTCCTAGGGAGTCTATGAACCCGTGTCTGTTGAGTTTTAGTCATCGGTGTGAAGCGCACCACATCTATGATTAGGAGGCTACGACATTTAGGAATTTCTCACTTTTTTCATATTCCATTTGTTGTGTTAGACTTTATCTCTAAAAGTATCTCTCTAATTTGGGCTTGTGCGTGTTTCAGATAATTATGCCTCCACGAAGAGTAACACGAGATCGTCCAGCTAGGAGAAATGTTGAACCTCAAGAACAAGAGTTACCCAATGCACCTGAAGTGCAACCTCAAGGGAAAGTTAGCAACACTGAGTTCGATGAGGCTATTAGGATGCTGAGTCAGGCTGTGACTAACCAGGTTGGTCAACATAGAGGATCTCGACGAGTAGAGGATGATACCTCGAGCATTCGTGAGTTCTTGAAAATGAATCCTCCCAGATTCACCGGTTTGAGCACCACTGAGGATCCAGAAAACTTTGTGGAAGAGTTGAAGAATATATTTGATGTGATGCATGTCATTGGTATTGAGAGAGTCGAGATATGTGTATACCAACTAAATAATGTGGCTAGGACTTGGTTCGACCAGTTGAAGGAGGGCAGAGATGAGAATGCACCACATCCGAATTGGGCTTGTTTTGAAGAGGCTTTCTTGGGGCATTTCTTTCCCCGAGAACTAAAAGAGTCCAAGGTGCGAGAGTTCCTTACTCTAAAACATGACTCCTTTAGTGTTCATGAGTATGGTTTGAAGTTCACCCAACTATCTCACTATGCTCCTAAGATGGTGAAGGATATGAGAAGTGGATTGAGTTTGTTTGTCGTTGGCTTGGGTCGTGCATCTAATAAAGAGGGTAGAGATGCAATGCTAATCAGTGACATGGACATATTCCGTATGATGGTCTATGTGCAGAAAGTTGAAGAAAAGCTGAGGGACAAAGAGGAGTACACAAATAAGAAAGCCAAGAATGGGAATGAGTCTGGGCAGCAGAAAGGTGGTTCAAATTGGCCATAATTTCAGAAACAAAAGGGGCAGGCACCATCATCTTCTAGTGCACCTGCGTCCAGAAATAGGGATGAGTATAATGGCCAGAATTCGCAGAACTTCAAGGCTAGACCATCCCAGTCCCAAGGTAGTGTGGCACAAGGAGGTAGTTGGGCTCCTACATGTGGTAGGTGTGGTAGAAACCACGCCGATAAGTATCATGATGGCCAGTTAGGTTGCTTCAAGTGCGGTCAAGAGGATCACTTTATGAAAGAGTGTCCCAAGTATAAGCAGGGTGGTGGAAATCTGAGCAATAGAGCCCAATCTTCATCAGATGCCTCACCAGAAAGGGTTGCACCTAGAGGAGCTACTTCCGGCACTGGCGGAGGAGCAAATTGTCTCTATGAAATCACTAGCCGCCAAGAGAAAGAGAACTCGCCAAATGTTGTCACGGGTATGATCAAAGTCTTTACTTTTGATTTTTATGCTTTGTTAGACATATGAGCAAGTTTATATTTTGTAACTTCTTATGTTGCAAATCAGTTTGACATTCTTCCTGAGAAACTTTGTGAACCCTGTTTTGTTTCTATCCCTGTTGGAGAGTCTTTTCTAGCGGAAAGAGTCTATCGTGATTGTCCTATTTCTATCAATTACAAGAACACCATGGCTGACCTAGTGGAGTTAGACATGGTGAATTTTGATATCATTCTAGGTATGGACTGTCTTCATGCCTGTTATGCACCAATAGACTGTACAACTCGAGTTGTCAGGTTCCAGATTCCTAATGAGCCAGTTATAGAGTGGAGTTTTATTTCGTACCTTAAGGCGAGAAAGTTAGTTTCAAAAGGGTGTAATTATAACTTAGTCCGAGTTAATGAATCATGTGTTGAGGTATCTTCCTTCTATAGTAAAAGAGTTTCCAGAAGTCTTTCCTGATGATCTACCCGGAGTCCCTCTTGAGAGAGAAATAGACTTCGGCATAGACATCATCCCAGATACTCGTCCTATCTCTATTCCGCCATATAGAATGTCACCAGCAGAGCTAAAAGAGTTGAAAGAACAACTGAAAGATCTGTTAGATAAATGTTTTATTTGACCAAGTGTCTCTCCTTAGGGCGCTCCTGTCTTGTTTGTGAGAAAGAAGGATGGTTCTCTTAGGATGTGTATAGACTATCGCTAACTGAATAACGTTACCATCAAGAATAAGTATCCTCTTCCAAGGATAGATGATCTTTTCGACCAGCTTCAGGGTGCTTCCTGCTTCTCGAAAATTGATCTCAGATTAGGCTGCCATCAGTTGAAAGTTAGGGAGTTTGATATTCCAAAGACAACTTTTAGAACCATATATGGGCATTATGAGTTTTTGGTCATTTCTTTTGGTTTGACTAATGCGCCTGCAACATTCATGGACCTAATGCATAGAGTTTTCAAACCTTATTTAGATATGTTTGTTATCGTCTTCATTGATGACATACTAATCTATTCAAGGAATGAAGAAGATCATGCTATCCACCTCAGGATAGTTCTTCAGACTTTGAAAGATAAGGAGTTATATGCCAATTTCTCCAAGTGTGAGTTTTGGCTTAAGTTTTTGGTTCTTGGGCCACATAGTTTTCGGTGATGGGATTAGTGTTGATACCCAAAAGATAGAAGAAATCCAGAATTAGCCTAGAACCACATCTACAATAGATATACAAAGTTTCTTGGGTTTGAATGGTTACTATAGAAGATATTTTGAGGGTTTTTTGTCTTTCTCATCTCCCTTGACTAAGCTGACCCAGAAGACAGTTAAGTTTCAACGGTCTAAAATTTTGAGAAAAGCTTTCATTAGTTGAAAAAAAGGATGACTACGACTCCTGTTTTGACCTTACCATAGGGTACTCAAGGTTTTGTGGTGTACCGTGATGCATCAAGAGTTGCTTTGGGCTGTGTGTTAATGCAGAATGACAAAGTTATAGCTTATGCCTCCAGACAGTTAAAGGTTCATAAAAAGAATTATACAACCCACAACTTAGAGTTGGCTGCTGTAGTTTTCACTTTGGAGATATGGTGTTACTACTTTTATGGTGTTCATGTTGATATATTCACTGATCACAAGAGCTACAATATGTGTTCACCCAGAAAGAGCTCAATCTCAGACAAAGGAGGTGGTTAGAACTGCTCAAGGATTATGACACAAGTAGTTTTTATCACCCAGGTAAAGCTAATATGGTTGCTGATGCTTTAAGCAGGTTATCCATGGGGAGTACCACCCATGTTGAGGAAGAAAAGAAGGAGTTAGCCAAAGATGTGCAAAGACTTGAACGCTTGGGAGTCAGACATATGGATTCCACATAAGGAAGAATAGTGGTGACTAATGGGGTTGAATCATCACTAGTGTCAGAGGTGAAACAAAAGCAAGACCAAGACCCCATTTGGCTTGATTGGAAGGAAAATGTTCATAAGCTAAGAGTATTGGCTTTTGAATAAGGGGGGGGGGTGTGCTGAAGTATCAAGGTAGATTATGTGTACCTAGGGTGGATGGACTCCAAGAGAGGACCATGGAGGAGGCTCATAGATCTAGATATTCCATTCATCTGGGTTCCACCAAGATGTACCGCCATTTGAGAAATGTATATTGGTGGGAGGGTATGAAGAAGGACATTGTTGACTTTGTTTCCAAGTGCCCGAATTGCCAGCAAGTGAAAGTAGAACACCAAAGGCCTGGAGGTTTGGCTCAAAATATAGAACTTCCGGAATGGAAGTGGGAGATGATTAATATGGACTTCATCACAGGCTTGCCAAGATTCAATTGGTGTGATTGTCGATATAATGACAAAATCAACCCACTTCTTCCCGGTAAAGAACACTCATTAGGCGGAAGATTATGCAAAGTTGTACATTCAAGAAGTGGTAAGACTTCATGGAGTTCTATTCTCCACTATTTCATATAGAGGTGCACAATTTACTACTCATTTTAGAAGTCTTTCCAGAAAGGTTTAGGTTTAAAGGTGAAATTAAGCACTACTTTTCATCCTCATACGGATCGACAAGCAGGGCATACCATCTAGACCTTAGAATACATGTTGAGAGCTTGTTTGATTGATTTCATGGGGATTTGGGATGATCACCTACCTCTCATTGAGTTCGCTAACAACAACATCTACCATTCGAGCATCCAAATGGCTCTATATGAAGCTCTTTATAGGAGAAGATGCAGATCTCCTATTGGGTGGTTCGAAGTCGGTGAAGCAGGGTTGATAGGAAAAGATCTAGTTCACCAAGCCATGTAGAAGGTGAAGGTGATTCAATAGATATTGAAGATGATACAGAGTCATCAGAAGTCCTACACAGATGTGAGGAGAAGGCCATTCGAGTTTGAAATGGATGACTGGGTATATCTAAGAGTTTTACCCATGAAGGGTGTTATGAGGTTTGGTAAGAAGGGGAGAAGGACATTCGAATTTGAAATGGATGACTGGGTATATCTAAAAGTTTTACCCATGAAGGGTGTTATGAGGTTTGGTAAGAAGGGGAAGCTTAGTCCCCGGTATATTTGACCTTATAGAATATCCAAGAGAATTGACAAGGTAGCTTATGAGTTGGAGCTACCACAAGAGTGAGCAGCAGTTCATCCGGTATTTCATATCTCCATGTTGAAGAAGTGCATGGGTGTTCCTTCTTTGATTGTACCAACTGAAAATATTGGGATTAAGGATAGCTTATCCTATAAAAATATTCCGTTTCAGATTTTAGATCGCCAAGTTTGCAAGTTGAGAACAAAGGAGGTTATGTCAGTCAAGAACCTTTAGAGGAACCAATTTGTTGAAGAAGCGACTCGGAAAGATGAAGAGGATATGAAGAAGAGATATTCACATCTCTTTGAATCTGGAGAGAATGAAGATTAAGGTACGAATTCTCTTCTTAGTACTTTATAAACTATGAGTAAGCATGATTGTTATTGTTTTTTGTTTGTTGAGTGTTAAACTCGATGTTACCATTCATAGCATAGTTAAAGAAATATCATTCGAGGACGAATGTTCCCAATTGGGAGATATTGTAACATCTCGTAGCTCATACTAGCCAAGAATAAGCTAAGAAACTAAAATTTATCATTTTAGGAACGAATAGGAAAAATTTGGAAAATTGCCTACGTGTAAGAAGTGAGTTTTGGTCATTTTCAAACAGCCATAACTCCTAGCTCAGGATGCGTTAGGGTCAGTTCTTTATATAATTGGAAAGACATTGGAGAGATATTTCCAACGGAGCCAATTTGCATGATTTTGATATCGTATGAAGGATATATGCTTTTCGAAAGTTTGGCAGTTGAAGTGAGGAAAGTCTAATTCCAGATTTTTGTAAGGGAAAACTTGTCTTTTCACCCAGCTATTTCTTAATTCATTTTAAGGGTTTATTTGGGGTTAAAATAGGTTGGAATTTAGAATAGAAAGGTTATTTATGCTTAGGTCTTGGAGAAGAGAAAAGAGAAGAAGGAAAAAAAAAGGAGAAAAGATCAAGAATTCGTCAATAATGTCAAGATCTTCGAGTGAAAATCGTCGGGGGTGATCCCTATTAAGGTAAGTGAGATCATTCTATGTTGGGTTAGTTCACCCACACACCAACTTGTTTAATTCAGCAAAGTTTGAGTAGTTTGAATGATGAAAACTAAATTTCTTGAAGAACATTGATGGAATCTTGTTGGTTGAGTTGTTACATGAATTTTAGTTGATTTGATTCGTGTTTCTGGGTTCTTTTTCGGGTCTAATCTATTGGGTATTGAGGTTATTTGTGATCCTAAGTGATTGGGAAAATATCCATGGAAGTTTAAAAGGGTTGGAGATTAAAAACGGAGAAGGAAAGTCGAAACTCCCGTTTAATAGGCCTTGGGGCGCCGCGCTTGCATGAGCCCAAATGGACAGGCTCTGTCCGAAAAGCTCTGGCACGCCGCGCCAGCCAGAGACATTGTCCATGAGGATCTGGCGTTCTACGCCTCTTATAGCGCCAAGGACGCCTGGAGACCTCATTCTTTCACCATCTTTTTATACTAGTTCCAAGGTGATGTACCCACATTTCCTAGTTAATTCCAACACTATAAGTTACATCTAAACATCAAGAAATCATCCATAAACGTGAGATCATGAACCTTGAATCCATAATTCAATTAAAGGAAAGTTAAGATCAAAGTCAAAGAAATTAGAGTCAAGTCTAAATGTTAAAAAGCAAGTCAAAGTAAGTTCTTAAAAGTTTTCAAGAGTCTTAAACGAACATTTTAACTTTGTTTTAAGGCTCAAGCTACAAGTTGAGAAAACAGTAATGAGTTGAGTAAAATTCTGAAAAGTTATAAGGGAACTAAGTATTCCTTAAGAGTTAAGTTACAAGTTGAGTAAAGAGCAAAGAGTTGAGTTCATTTCTCAAAAGTTATAAGGTAACTAAGTCTTCCCTAAGAGTTATAAATGTTTTCACGTTTCGAGCAAGAAAGGAAGCTAGACTTCCAACCGAGCCTTTGACTAGTTTTAGTATAGAAGAAACTATGATTTCCAAGAGAGCTTTTAAAAGCTAAGTTTGAGTAAATTATCCCATACCAGAGAAGAAGTTGTTTTTAAAAAATATGAGCTAAGTATTTTGGGAGTAGTATTGAGCACCAATATAGGGACACGAGTTCATAGTAACTCAAGCCCCCATAAACTATGTTGCGAACATGGACAGATGAAGGGTTATACTTGTTAGATGATTCCTTAGTGCTTTTTAGCATAGAATAGTGGATCTACTTAGTAGCTCAGGTTCTATACTGACGACAAGGTATAGGGCGCTCCTCTTGCAATGTGAGGTAAGACGTTGTACCATTGCTTAGGCTCATAGTGATGGTTGTCGGTTAGAGAATCTCCCACAGAAACTATGTTACTTTCATATATAAGTAAAGTTGTGTTTGTTATTGAATTTTTTTAACAAACTAAGTTGTTTCACTATTTTGCAAAGCTTTATATATATTACATGTGTTTTAATTGCAATATCTATATTGAGTTGAGTATCATTCATGAGTTGAGAAGAGCCAAGGTAAGTTTCTTATTATTTATTTCAAGCTTTAAGTTATTGTTTAGCATTCCAACTCGCATACTCATGCATTGAATATACTGATTCCAGTTGGGCTGCATCGTCTTATGATGTAGAAGCAGGTAACTAGTATCAACATCCAGCGCCTCGCTGATCCAGTTTTAGCATGCAAAGTAAGTTGTGAGCCTCCTTGCATTCGGGAGGACTCTTTTAATTGTTTTCCATAATTTTACCTATAGAATGTTGGGATAAATTATAGAGGCTTCATAGACAAATAGTCAGTCAGATTATTCAGTTTGAGTCTCTTCTTATCTTGTATTTTAGATATTCTAATTTCGAGACTTAAGTGCCATTTTGGCCAAGACATTACTTAAGTTATTTTTTGAGAATGTTTCTCACCTTATTATTAAGTTAAGTCTTCCGTTGAGTTAAGTAAGCCAGGCCAAGGATTCGCTCAAGAGAAACAATGGTCATTGGGTTCCGGCCACGTCCAGGGTGTAGGCTCGGGGCGTGAAACAAATTTTGGAGCAAATACTTCTTTGTACTTGCGGCTTAACACTTGGAGCGAAGATTTTTTTGTATGCGGAAGACTTATAGATCACCATTGAAGAGAAAGGATTATCTAAGTATTTCTATTTGTCTTCTTCTTTTTCTTCCCTCTTTATTTTGGTCTTTTGAAAACTATATAGGCTTGAGTTAGGATTTTAGGGGTATTTTTGTCCAAGAAATTTTGGTTATTGGGCGTGAAGAACATGAGTTGGGCTCGTCTTGTCAACTGAATGGGTTGACCCAAATGTGATTCGAACTTCGGTTAAGTCATATATTTTGAATTAAATATTAATCCAACTTTATTAACCAGTAATTTGACTTGGTAAATATATCATGAATTTAATTAATCCAAAATTTAATATGAATTTATCAATAAAATTTCATTGTGTACAAATGCCCTCTACTTCGAGGCTTGTTGCGGTGTCCAATCTTTGAAGACAAGGCTTGAAGCATTCGTAAAACATCCTTTTTTATGAAATGTTTCAAAACATTCCATATTTGATTCCAATATAAATTTTCCATAACATGATTCCAATGGATTTTTCCATAACTTGATTCCTATAAAAACTTACCATAATTTGCTTCCTAGGAAAATTTACCATAATTTTAATTTTAAATTTGGTTTTTCCATAATTTGTAGGAACACAATTTATGTACTTTTGGTTTCTATAAATACACATGCTCATTGTCAACTTGAGGAATACATAACACAATTTTCGTCACTTTTTTTAAGCACAACACGCCTGCAGTAGAAAGTTCATCACTTGTTGTAGAAATATCAAAATCATGATCCCTTTGATATTTCAGAAACTATACTCGGAGGGCTACGACATATCTGAAATTCAAAATCAAAACCCTACTGAATTGGTGGAAATTGATTTTTGAAGTTTGCTATCAAATATGTCTTTTTTTTTATGGCTTTATGCAGTCCCACAAAAACGTCTCTATCTTGGTGTAGGAGATTCCAAATGACGAGCGACTTGTTTCTATAGAAACTGGACATAAAAGACGACAACATATCCAAAAATCAAGGTAAAACTTTTCACGGATTGACGAGAATTAATTTTTTGAAGTTGATCATCAATTCTGTCATTATTGTTTGAGAAAATACATCAAATCCCCCCTGAACTTGGCACGAAAACTCGCTTTAGTACTTAAACTACACGGATAATTATTTACCCCCCAATATCTTTTCAAGTGAATTAAAATACACCCTAATATAATAATACCAGTCTCACAATGGCAAGTGCATTTCACACGCGTCATGTCATCTATACGTCAACACCACATCAGCGTCACGTCATTGCCACATCAGCATCCCATTCAACATATTTAAATCTTGATTTTTAATTCGTTTTGTTTTATTATTTACTCACAATTTTAGAAAGTAAAAAAAAATCTCAAAAAATAAGAATTAATATAAGAAAAATAATCTTAAAAAAATCAATTGAAAGAGATTCAAAATCTCAAAACCATTCTCTCAAGAACACTCAATTATTAAGACAAACTTAAAACAAATAAATAATAACTACTAAACATTTATTTTGAAATAAAATTTTTTGGAGTTTCATTGAAAATAGCTTCAAGTTCATCACATTCAAACCTTGCCATAAAGACTAATAGTAATTTGAAGCAAGAACAAATTCATGACTTTCCAATTTTTTCTTGTTCATCACATTTTTTGAATTTATTGATAGAAATTAAAGGAAATGAGGGTGGGATGGATCCGTCTTGAAGAAGGAGAAAAAATATGAAGAGTATAACAAAGAAAAAGAAGAAGAAGAAAAGTGTGAAGCACCGAGATTGAAAGACAAATAAAGAGGGTAGGAGTGGGGGTTCGTTGGGGGTAGGGGGTGTCAAAGAAGAAGAAAGGGTAGTGCAAGTGGTGGTTGAGGGCGGGAGGGGTGGATTGGGTGTGGGGAATATGAAAGACGGGAGGTGGGGGTGGGGTGGGGTGGGGGTACTAAAGGTTGGGGGTGGTAGGATATGAAGAAGATGAAGGAAAAAAAATTATTGGATAAAATGAAAATAATTGGGGTCCACTCATTCTTTTTTTCCTTATTATTTTATCTTTATGGCCTCATTTTGTTTGACTTGCCATGTCAGCGATTTGGGTGTATTTTAATTCACTTGAAAAGAGATTAGGGGGTAAATAATTACCTGTGTAGTTTAAGTACTAAAGCGAGTTTTCGTGCCAAGTTCAGGGGGATTTTATGTATTTTCCCTTATTGTTTTGCAAATTTGTGGAGTCTTACCCAAATATTTGTATCTTTTTGTAGGAGAGCTCGAATGGAGAGAGAGACTATATATAAAATAGACTTTTAAGTCTTCATGAGTTTACTTTTATGCATCTTTGATGAAGAGCCGTATATTGATTTCTGTGTTGATTAATATTTATTTATCATCTCCATGGAGAGGCGACATAAAAATCTTAAGCCAATAGGATCATATTTATCATGATGATGTGAGAGCACATTCCATAATTTTTACCATGACGATTTGAAGCTCCGTGCAATTGGCACCGTGAGACGCATCATTCATCATGATGAGCACGAGAGCATATGCCATAATTTTCAATATGCCGATTTGAAGCTTCTTGTAGTTGACATTCTGAGACACATCAATTTTCCTTTCTTTTTTTTGTAGTTTTACGATGGGTGAAAACAATTTCAATATCATACCAAAAAAAAATGAGGTGTAATCCATAATTGACAAGGAACCACTTGATGCATCTTCGTTTGTAGTAGAGATTTTGACGACGAATCATGTTTGGTGTAATATTTTAGCGATAGTGGATTTCGTGGAGATGAACCACACTTCGTGCATCTTCTTTTGTAAGTGTGGCTTTGACGATGAACTACACTTGGTTCATTTTATTTTGCACTTGCAGCCATACATGATGCATCTACTTATGTAGTTTCAACTTGGTGACGTACCACACTTGGTGCCTCTTCTTTTACAATTGTGACTTTAGCGACGAACAACGCTTAGTACATCTTTCTTCTATAATTGTTGCTTTCATGACGTATCATACGTGAATCATCTGTCACGCACTGAGCCTACACCCTGGACGTGACCGGCACCCAATGACCATTGTTGGTATTTAGCAAACCTTTGGCCTGACTTACTTAACTCAGCAGAAGACTTAACTCAATAAAACAGTCTCATGATATACTTTAAAGAAATAATAAGTTGACCAAAATGGCACTTAAGTCTCATAACAAAGTATTTGAAACACAGAAATAAGAGACTCAAAACTGACTATCTGACTGTCTATGAAGCCTCTACAATACTAAGTTGGATGTTGGGACAGACCCCACAATATCCTATAAATGAAATACTAGAAAGCGGATAAAAGTGTCCTCCAAAATGCAAGGAGGCTCACCAGTGACTGTGAATGCTCAACTAGATCAACGAGGCGCTGGATGATGTTGATCCTCTTTACCTACTATAATGACCTGTACTATTTATATGCTAGTTCTATTCATGTTATACTTGACATAGACTTATAGTGTAAGTGAAGGATCATGTTCCTTATATGATTAGTGTTGGTTTAAACTAGCTGGAAAGTGATGTGATGCCTTGCACATTTTAGCGTGTTTAGTGTAAGTTCACACCGACGAAAGTATTTAAACTAGAGATAGTAAGGTGGTAATTGAGATTAAAGTTTAAAGTTAAGTTCTAAGTTGAAGGAAAAGGAAGATAATATTCAGAAAATGGAATAAAATAATTTAGCTGCTTACTTGGCTTTATTAAGCTAGCAGCTGCATCACCTACTTGAGTTATAATATAGTTAAAGGGACCAAGTTTGATGGACCAGATTTAGGCTTATATTAATGGGCTCACTTGAAGCCCAAACCTATTAAAAGAAAATAAAAATAAAAGAAAGCCAGCAGCCAAATCTGCCAAGGCCCAATATGGATAAACCCAAGTGAAAGCAAGTAGGTGCATCACCTAGTTTGATCTTTTGAGCTGCTTGATGCACATAAGCAGGTGCATCACCTACTTGACCAATTAGTGGCTGAAAATGTACCAAAATAAATAAGGTTCTAGAGGATGATTTTGTGGTTAATAAAGCTCCATATAAATCCAATGTGAGCAAATATCTTTCACCCATTTTAACACATAATATTGAGAATTAACTCCGGCTCTCTCTCTCTTTTCTCTTAAAGATTAAAACAACAATTTTTAGATGTTCTAGAGTTCTTCAAGAAATCCTCATATCTGCAAACCAACGTAAGTGCGACACTTGGATTTTTCTTAATTCTCCCATGGATGATTAGGAAAACATGTTATTCAAGCTAAAGTATGGGGACAAAAGAAGAATACTTCCAGCAGCTACTACTCACTTCCTTAATTATTAAAATGCCTTTTTCTTCTTCTTTGGTTTAAGTGTGAAGGGAAGTTGAAGTTCTAAAAGAATTCAAGTTATAAGGAGAAGTTGCAGAAATTGAGGTAAGGTGACTGCTCCATTTTTGTCTTCCTTATGTATGAGTTTGAGTGAGGAATTAATGGTGTGCTGTCATGAAGAACTCAAGGGGTTGGTGAGTTCAATAATTGGTTGTATGATAAAGAATATGGGGTTGTTCTATGTGTATTATTGTTGCTGCATCTTGGTTGATCTTTGGGAAAGGATATATAATGTATGTGTTAGATAGAGAATGAGGGTGTGGTGATACACATTATGTTAAGGGTTGTATGGGCTCATTATCTGTCAAAGTTAGCTACTACTTTACAAAAGTCACAGTGTGATAAGTGCTAATTTTAGTTTACCATGACTTAAATTGTAGATTAAACCGAAAAGGGGAGGCTAAATCGTGATAGTATATCGGTCAGAGGATAAGGTATGTAAGGCTATTCGATTCCATATTCCTTGGCATGAAATATGATACTTTAATTAGTATCAATGAAGTGAATCTCCTAAGTTATATTCCTAGTTAAGGAAACATAGTGGCAGCTTACTATCTCTAAATAACTAACAATATTTCCCCCTCTCCTTAGTGCATAGAACTACTTCACTATATGTTCACTATTCTATACTTGTGTAATTATCCCCCCCCCCCTTTGTGCTGGTATAGAAATGGTATTTTCCCAAGTAAGTCTGGTGACTCCTCTTTGTTATTTGAAGTCAATTATGTCATTAAGCTCTTAAAGTAATGTGTTGATGTTACATAGCTCCATATGTATTGTTACTGCCTCGAAGTATTATTTTCATGTCTTCTATACTAGGCCGTATTTCCATATCTCCAAAATGATTATGACCACCAAAACAACATCTCAAAAGAGTTATGATTATCCAAAGAACAATCCCAGAAGAGTTATGAACTGATAAACAACAATCTAAAATATTAAAGAATCTAAGTGAAGAAATCTTTATAGTTACGGGTGGTAGCCCAGAGGCGAAATCCTAGCATGGGTCGATCCAACTGGTACATAAGGGTGGTAGCTCAGGAGAGAAATCCTAGCATGGGCCGATCCCTATTGGTAAGAAGGGTGGCAGCTCAGGGGTGAAAGCCTAGCATAGGTCGATCCCAAATTTTGTAATTATAAGAAACACATCACAGGGGTTAAAATGCCTAGCATGGGTCATCCTCTTCTATACTAATCAGCTGGTCACTTGTATTACATGCCCTACAAAGATTATAACATACAGAAAAGAAAAGAAAAGAATGTAACTTACATGATCGCGCAAGAGTAAATAAAGGTGGTCTTCTCTCCTGATCTATGCACTCATATGTTGGTACTTGATTTCATTTGAGCCCTCATATTATATATGCTATTGCCTTACATATTCAGTATATTTTTTTGTACTGACGTCTGTCGCAAGGGACGCTGCATTTCATGCTGCAGGCACAGGTACTCCAGCAAGTAGACCTCCTCAGTAGGAGCACACGACACTGAGCTACTTTTGGTGTGCACCAAGTTGATTCGGAGCTTTACTGAGTCCATGGTAAATTCATTTTGGTATTGTATGGCAGTTAAGGATAAGGCGGGGTCTGTCCCGACCTACTCTAGGTCTTCTATCTTTTTAGAGGCTTTGTAGACGTATGTACATGATTCATTTATGTCTTAAGGAGTTGTGGCCTCAACGGCCAAGTCTTGTATATAACTTTTGGGTCTACTTATGTTGGTTTGTATCGTTGCGTCCTATGTTAACTTGTCACGATTGTTATAGTTATATGCATAGTAAGAACAGGTTACACGTTCGTTCTCCCCGGCCTTAAGGGCATCGGGTGCATGTCCGTGTTAATGGGATTTGAGGCGTGACAAAAGTGGTATCAGACAGGTCATCCTAGGTAGTCTACAAAGTTGTGTCTATGTATATTATTGCTTATGGATGTGTCGTGCACCACATCTATAAATAGGAGGCTACAGGACATGTAGGAGTTGTCTCAATTCTTTTATTTCTTCGATCGTGCGATAGAACCAATGTTGTAGGTGAATCATATCTAATTTCTAAATTGTTTTATTATAGCAAAGATGCCGTTTACGAGAAGGAGTAAAAGTACTGGTAAGCGAGTAGATGTGGCTGCCCAAGAAGGGGCCAGCCAACCACCACGAAGTCAAGTTGTTCAAAGTGGGGCTCAAGATGAGTCTCTATCACAGACTTCCCTGACGCCTCCATCTCCTGAAGAACTAAGGAGGGAAGCTGAACCTCAGGAACCCCCTATTAATGCTACCGAGCAATATTTGAGAAATGCAGTCCAATTATTAACTCGTATAGTTGTTGTTCATGTCCAAAGGGAAGAAGGTCCTGTTGCAGGTACTAGTGGTGTAGCTAGAGCAGCTGGAACATGGATACGTGATTTTCTTAACTTGGACCCTCCATCATTCACCGGGTCAGATCCTAATGAAGATCCGCAAGACTTTATAGATCAGAACAAATGCACTATGGATATTATGCATGTAAGCGGTAAAAAAGCACTTGAGATAGCAGCATATAAATTAAAGGGTGTGGCTATATTGTGGTATGAAGCTTGGAATCAATCTAGGGGAACAGATGCACCTTCAGCTACGTGGAAAGAGTTCAAAAGGCATTCCTTGACCATTATCTTCCATTGGAGATCCTAGAGGCCCGTGCAGATCAGTTCTTAAATCTCCATCAAGGAGGTATGAGCGTGAGAGAGTACATTCTCAAAGTCAATTCTTTGGCCAGATATGATCCTAATGTAGTAGCTACCATGGAGGATAGAGTTCATCGATATGTGGATAGATTAGACCAATATTTAGTTAGAGACTGTACCATTGCTTCATTGAATAAAGATATGGATATAACAAGAATGCAGGCCTTTGCGCAAAATTTGGAGGATCAAAGGCAAATAAGAAGGACACAAGAGTCGGAAACAGGGCATTCTAAGAAGGACAGATCCATGGGGCAGTTTACACCATCCCAAGGTAAGTTTAAGCCTTCTCTAGCAGACCACCTAGGCCATCATCTTTATACTCTACAACTAGTGCTCCACCACGGTTCCAAGGGTTTAGGGGCAATTAGTTTGGGAAAAGAAGTGAAAGCCAAGTCTCACAAATATTGTGTCATTAAGAGCAGGGAAATACGAGCCAGTCAAGGCCTCCTCGACTCCCTTGTAAACAGTGTAGGAGGAATCATCTAGGTGCATGCAAGTTTGGGACAGATGTTTGTTTTTGGTGTGGCACACCAGGGCATATGAGGAGAAACTGCCCTAATAGGGGCGTGGGGTGTTGCACAGCCGACTAGATCAGTGGTTGCATTGACCTCATCAACACCTTATTTAGGTAGGGGACTACATATGCCTACATGTCGTAGTAGAGGATCTAGGGGGGCAGCTAGTTCTAGTGGAGGTCAGAATCGCACATATGCTCTAGGGGATCGACAAAATTCAGAAGCCTCGCCGGATGTGGTTACACACAGTCCATCTTTTCACATATTGTTTATGCATTAATTGATCCGAGGTCTACACTATCATATGTTACTCCATTAATTGCTGAAAAGTTCAAAAGAACACCAGAATTATTAGTGAAGCCATTTGAAATGTCTACACCGATTGGTGAGTCTATTATAGCTAAAAGGGTTTATCGTAATTGCATAGTAATTATTTGTGATCGCGATAAATTGGCTGACCTTGTTAAGCTAGACATGGTAGATTTTGATGTTATAATGGGTATGGATTTGTTAGATTCTTGTTATGCCACAGTAGATTGTCGAACTAAGATAGTGCATTTAAGTTTCCAAAAGAGGCAGTCCTCGAATGGAAAGGTAATATTGGGGAACCAAGAGGTAAATTTATTTATTATCTTAAGGCAAAGAAGATGATTTCCAAAGGATACATATGTCACCTGCTCAGAGTGAAAAATGTGGATGCAGAGCCACCAACCCTTCAATTCTTTCCAGTGGTAAATGAATTTCCCGATGTGTTTCCTGAAGATCTTCCAGGTTTGACTCCAGAGAGTGAATTAGAGTTTGGTATTAATGTGCTTCCAAATACTCAACCTATCTCAATTCCTCCGTATAGAATAGATTCGGCAGAATTATGGGAGTTGAAGGAGCAATTAAAAGACTTATTAGAAAAAGGATTCATAAGGCCTAGTATATCCCCATGGGGAGCACCAGTTTTATTTGTACGCAAGAAATATGGATCGTTAAGAATGTGTATCGACTACCGGCAGTCGAATAAGGTAACAACTAAGAACAAATATCCCCTCCCAAGAATTGACAATTTGTTTGATCAGTTACAAGGTGCTAGGTGTTTTTCAAAGATCGACATGAGGTCGGGTTATCACCAAGTGAGAGTCAAGGACAAATATATACCCAAAACAGCTTTCCAAACATGGTATGGTAATTTTGAGTTCTTAGTCATGTCATTCGGGCTAACAAATGCACCAGCAACTTTTATGGATTTGTTGAATAGGGTGTTCAAGCCATTTTTATATGTGTTCGTGATAGTGTTCATAGATGACATTTTGGTGCATTCAAGATCGGAAGAGGATCATGCTAATCACTTGCGGCATGTTTTATGAATTCTTCGTGATCATAGATTGTATGCAAAGTTCTCTAAATGTGAGTTCTAGTCGAAATCTATTGCATTCTTAGGTCATATTGTATCTGATGAAGGAATAAGGGTTGATAACCAGAAGATAGAAGCCGTGAAAAAATAGCCAAGACCTACAACGCCTACGGAGATTCGTAGTTTTCTTAGATTGTCAGGTTATTACAGAAGGTTCATTGAAGGATTTTGTTCCATTGTTGCACCCTTAACAAAGCTAACACACAAATAAACCAAGTTTCAGTGGAATGATAAGTGTGAAAGAAGCTTCCAAGAGCTGAAGAGTAAATTAACTTCTACACCTGTATTGGTACTTCAAGAAGGCAAAGAAGGCTATGCAGTGTATTATGATGCTTCGGGAGTGGGCTTAGGTTATCTATTGATGCAGCATGGTAAAGTTATAGCTTATGGCTCAAGGCAGCTGCGTCCACATGAGAAAAATTATCCAACCCATGATCTAGAGCTAGCAGCAGTTGTGTTTGCTTGAATATATGGCACCACTACTTGTATGGAGTTCTTGTTGACATATACACTGATCACAAGAGCTTGCAATATATCTTTAAGCAAAAGGACTTAAATCTAAGGCAGCAAAGGGGGTTGGATCTATTAAAAGATTATGACATTGACATGTTGTATCATCCTGGTAAAGCTAATGTAGTAGTTGATGCTTTAAGCCGTAAAATAATGGCAAGCACTTATGGGCAGTCTATAGAAAGACAAGGAATAATTAAGGATTTGTGCCAACTAGCGAACTTGGGCATTCACCTTCTTGAATCTCAAGACGAAGGGGTTATTGTGCAAAATACGACATAATCCTCATTAGTAGTGGAAGTGAAAGAGAATCAGTAAACTGATCCTATTCTTTTACAGATTAAGGAGAATGTATGGCATGGTATGACAAAGGCATTTGACCTTACTCAAGAGAGAGTACTTCGATGTCAAAACATATTGTGTGTACCTAATGTAGATGAACTAAGAAAGAGGATCATGATGGAAGCACATGATTCAAGATACTCTTTTCATCCGGGGTCAACTAAAATGTATCATGACTTTAAAGAAATGTATTGGTGGGGGACATGAAGAAGAACATTGCAGAATTTGTGGCTCAGTGTCCAAATTGTCAACAGGTAAAAGTAGAACACCAAAAGCCCAGAGGTTACATGCAGCGTATAGAACTTCCAATTTGGAAATGGGACATGATCAACATGGATTTTGTCACTGGTTTGCCTTGCTCATTCCGGAAGTTTGACTCCATATGGGTAATAGTTGACAGACTTACCAAAGCAGCGCACTTCTTGCCGGTGAAGACTACTTATACAGCTGAAGAGTATGCGAGGTTGTACATTAAAGAGATAGTTCGACAACATGAAGTTCCAAACTTCTATAGTATCTGATAGAGGAGCTTAATTCACTGCAAATTTTTTGAAGTCATTTTAGAAGAGTTTGGGAGCACAAGTGAATTTAAGTAAAACTTTTCACCCTCAAACGGATGGCCAGGCATAACGTACAATTCAATCACTTGAGGATATGTTGCGAGCTTGTATATTAGATTTCAAGGGTAGCTGGGATGATCACCTACCACTTATTAAATTAACTTATAACAATAATTACCATTCGATCATTAAAATGGCACCATATGAAGCTTTATATGGTCGAAAGTGTATATCACTATTGGTTGGTTCAAAATAGGTAAAAATTACCTTATTTGGGCCAGATCTTGTTCATCAAGCTATGAAAACAGTTAAAGTGATATAGCAGCGGCTAGAAACAGTTCAATGTCTACATAAATCATATGCGGATATTACAAGGAGAGGACTAGAATTTTCTTTAGGGGATTGGGTGTTCTTGAAGGTGTCTCCAAATGAAAGGGGTAATGAGGTTTGGTAAAAAGGGAAAGTTGATTCCACGCTATATAGGGCAATATAAGATTATTTGAAAAGTATGCCAAGTAGCCTATGAGTTGGAGCTACCATAGGAGCTTTCATGAGTTCATAAGGTGTTTCATGTCTCAATGCTTCTAAATGCATAGGTGACCCATCTCGTATTACTCCTACTGAAGATGTAAAAGTTATGGGAGATCTCACTTATGAAGAAGTACCCATTGCTATTCTGGATCGACAAGTCAGAAAGTTAAGAAATAAAGAAGTAGCTTCTGTAAAAGTACTATAGAGAAACCAACAAGTAGAAGAAGTTACATGGGAAGCGGAAGAAGCAAAGAAATTGAGGTATCCTCACCTCTTCCAAACTGGTGAGAAAGATCTAAATGTTAGTAGATGTGCTGACAAGTAAGTACTATATGTTCAATGTGATTAATAGTAGTACTAACTTAGGCTTAAACTTGTTTGGGCTCGAAACCTTGCTAACATTCGAGGACGAATGTTTTAAGGGGGGAAGGATGTAACGGCCTGTATTATGTATTTGCTAGTTCTATTCATGTAATACTTGACATAGACTTATAGTGTAGGTGAGGGATCATGTTCCTTATATGATTAGTGTTGGTTTAAACTAGCCAGAAAGTGATGTGATTCCTTGCACGTTTCAGCGTGTTTAGTGTAAGTTGATTCCAACTAAAGTATTTAAACTAGAGATAGTAAGGTGGTAATTGAGCTTAAAGTTGAAAGTTAAGTTCTAAGTTGAAGGAAAAGGAAGTAATATTCAGAAAATGGAATAAAATAATTGAGCTGATTGCTTGGCTTTATTAAGCTAGCAGCTGCATCACCTACTTGAGCTATAATATAGTTAAAGGGACCAAGTTTGATAGACCAGATTTAGGCTTATATTAATGGGCTCACTTGAAGCCCAAACCTATTAAAAGAAAATAAGAATAAAAGAAAGCCTGTAGCCAAATCTGTCAAGGCCCAATATGGATAAAGCCCAAGTGAAAGCAAGTAGGTGCATCACCTTGTTTGACCTTTTGAGCTGCTTGATGCACATAAGCAGGTGCATCACCTACTTGACCAATTAGTGGCTGAAAATGGACCAAAAGAAAGGAGGTTCTAGAGGATATTTTTGTGGTTAATAAAGCTCCATATAAATCCAATGTGAGCAGATATCTTTCACCCATTTTAACACATAATATTGAGAATTAACTCCAGCTCTCTTTTCTCTTTAAGATTAAAATAGCAGTTTTGAGATGTTCTAGAGTTCTTCAAGAAACTCTCATATCTGCAAACCAAGGTAAGTGCAGACACTTGGATTTTTCTTAATTCTCCCATGAATGATTAGGAAAACATGTTATTCATGCTCAAGTATGGGTACAAAAGCTGAATATTTCCAGCAGCTAATGCTCACTTCCTTAGTCATTAAAATACCTTTTTCTTCTTCTTTGGTTTAAGTGTTAAGGGAAGTTGAAGTTCTAAAAGAATTCAAGTTATAAGGAGAAGTTGCAGAAATTGAGGTAAGGTGACTACTCCATTTTTCTCTTCCTTATGTATGAGCTTGAGTGAGGAATTAGTTGTGTGCTGTTATGAAGAACTCAAGGGGGTGGTGAGTTGAATAATTGGTTGTATAATAAAGAATATAGGGTTGTTCTATGTGTATTATTATTGGTGCAACTTGGTTGATCTTGGGGAAAGGATATATAATGTATGTGTTAGACAGAGAATAAGGGTATGGTGATACACATTATGTTAAGGGTTGTATGGGCTCATAATCTGTCAAAGTTAGCTACTGCTTTACGAGGGTCACGGTGTGATAGCTGCTAATTTTAGTTTACCATGACTTAATTTGTAGATTAAAACCGAAAAGGGGAGGCTGAATCGTGATAGTTATACCAGTCAGAGGATAAGGTATGTAAGGCTATTCGATTCCATATTCCTTGGCATGAAATCTGATACTTGCGATTAATACCAATGAAGTGAATCTCCTAAGTTATATTCCTAGTTAAGGAAACATAGTGGCAGCATACTATCTCTAAATAGCTAACAATATTTCCCCCTCTCCTTAGTGCATAAAACTACTTCACTCTATGTTCACTATTCTATACTTGTGTAATTATCCCCCCCCCCCCCCATGTGCTGGTATAGAAATGGTATTTGCAAAAGCAAGTCCGATGAATCCTCCTCTTTGTTATTTGAAGTCAATTGTGTCATTAAGCTCTTAAAGTAATGTGTTGATATTACATAGCTCCTTATGTCATTGTTAGTGAATCGAAGTATTATTTTCATGTATTCTACTACTGGTCCGTATTTCCATTCTTCAAAACGATTATGACCACAAAAACAACATCTCAAAAGAGTTATGATTATCCAAAGAACAATCCAAAACGAGTTATGAAATGATAAACAACAATCTCAAATATTAAAGAATCTAAGTGAAGAAATCTGTATAATTACGGGTGGCAACCTAGAGGCGAAAGCCTAGCATGGGTCTATTCCAACTGGTACATACGGGTGGAAGCTCAGGGGCGAAAGCTTAGCATGGGCCGATCCCTATTAGATAGAAGGGTGGCAGCTCAGGGGCGAAAGCCTAGCATAGGCCGATCCCAAATTGTGTAATTATGAGGACCGCATCCTAGGGGTTAAAATGCCTAGCATGGGTCATCCTCTTCTACCACTAATTAGTTGGTCACTTGTATCACATGCCCTACAAAGATTATAACATATAGAAAAGTAAAAAAAAGAATGTAACTTACATGATCTCACAAGAGTAAATAAAGGTGGTCTTCTCTCCTGATATATGCACTCATATGTTGGTACTTGATGTCATTTGAGCCCTAGTATTACATATGCTATTGCCTTACATATTCAATACATTTTTTCATATTGACGTCCCACGCGGGGAATGCTGCATTTCATGCTGCAGGCACATGTACTCCAGCTAGTAGACCTCCTCAGTAGGAGCACACCACACTCAGCTACTTTTGGTGAGCACTAGGTTGATTCAGAGTTTTATTGAGTCCTTGGTAAATTAATTTTGGTATTGTATCATAGTTAAGGGTAAGGCGGGGTCTGTCCTGACCTAATCTAGGTCTTCTATCTTTTTAGAGGCTTTGTAGACGTATGTACATGGTTTAGGTATGTTTTAAGGAGTTGTGGCCTCAACGGCAAAGTCTTGTATATAACTTTTGGGTCTATTTATGTTGGTTTGTATCGCTGCGTCCTAGTGAACTTGTCACGATTGTTATAGTTATATGCATAGTAAGAACAAGTTACAGGTTGGTTCTCTCGATTCTTTAGGGAATCGGGTGCCTGTCCGTCTTAATGGGATTTGCAGTGTGACATCTGCGCCTACATCATAAAACAATGTAGTCCAACTAGCATCAGTATATTGAATTTACGAGCATGCGATTTGGAATGCTAAACTACAACTTAAAGCTTGAAAAGAATAAGAAGAACTTACATTTGTGCTGCTCAACTCATGAATACTCAACTCAATGTATACATATAAAGCAATTAAAACACATGTCATATATACGAAGCTTTGTAAAATATTAAAACAACATAATTCGTTAAAGAAATGCAACAACAAACTCAACTTTACTTATACATGAAAGTAACATAGTTTCTGTGGGAGATAATCTAACTGACAACCATCACTATGAGCCTAAGAGATGGCACCATGTCTTACCTCACGTTGCAACAGGACTTTCCTATACCTTGCCATCAGTATAGAGCCTGAACTATTGGATCCACTAGTCTATGCTAAAAAGCACTAATGAATCATCTAAAAAGTATGACCCTTCATCTGTCCATGTTGTCTACATGGTTTATGGGGGCTTGAGTTAATATGAACTCGCGTCCCCATATCTATGCTCAATACTACTCCCAACATACTTAGCTCATATGTTCTAAAAACAAACTTCTTCTCTGGTTTGAGGTAATTGCTCAAACTTAGCATTAAAAGCTCTCTTGAAAATCATAGTTTCCTCTTTACTAAAACTAGCCAAAGGCTCTGTTGGAAGTCTAGATTCCTTTCTTGCTCAAAATGTGTAATACATTTGTAACTCTTAAAGAATACTTAGTTCCCTTATAACATTTGAGAAATGAACTCAACTCTTTACTCTTTGCTCAACTTATAACTTAACTCTTAGAGAATATTTAGTTCTCTTATAACTTTTGAGAATTTTCACTCAACTTATTACTCTTTGCTCAACAGCCTCAAAACAAAATTAAAATGTTTCTTTAAGACTCTTGAAAAGTTTAAGAACTTACTTTGAATTGCTTCTTAACTTTTAGACTTGACTC
The DNA here is from genome assembly GCA_016801875.1 of Solanum sitiens. Lineage (NCBI taxonomy): Eukaryota > Viridiplantae > Streptophyta > Magnoliopsida > Solanales > Solanaceae > Solanum > Solanum sitiens. The sequence goes on along the minus strand of JABWTJ010001306.1, from coordinate 54,795 downwards.
TTAACTTCTTTGACTTTGATCTTAACTTTCCTTGAATTGGATTATGGATTAAAGGTTCATTATCTCATGTTTATGTATCATTTCATGATTTTTAGATGTACCTTAGATGTTGGAATCAACTAAGAAACGTGGGTACATCAGTTAGGAACTAGTACAAAAAGATGGGGAAAGAATGGGGTCTCCAGGCGTCCTTGGCGCTCTGAAAGGCGTGGACCGGCAGATCCTGACGGATAGAGACTGTCGTGAGGGGCTCTGGCTAGCGCGGTGTGCGAGGCCTTGTCGTACAGAGCCTGTCCTATGGGGTTCTGGCAGGCGCGGCGCCCCAAGGCCTGTCAAACGGGAGTTTCAACTTTTCTTCTCCATTGTCATCTCTAAACCTTTTAAACTTAAATGGATCTTCCCCCAAACACGTAGGATCACTAATAACATCAATACCCATTAGATTAGACTCGATAAATAACCTGGAAACACGAATCAAATCAACTAATGACATGTAACAACTCAACCAACAAGATTTCAACAATGCTCTTCAAGAACATCACTTTTCATCATTCAATCTACTCAAAATTCGCTAGAAAAAAACAAGTTGGTGTGTGGGTGAACTAACCCAACATGGAAAGATCTCACATACCTTAATAGGGATCACCCCCAACGAATTCCACTCGAAGATCTTGGCGTTCTTCATGAATTCTTGATTTTTTCTGCCTTTTTCCTTCTTCTCTTTTCTCTTCTCCAAGCCCTAAGCGTAAATAACCTTTCTATTATGAATTCCAACTTATTTTAACACCAAATAAACTTTTAAAACGAATTTGGATATAGATGGGTTAAAAGACAAGTTTGTCCTTACTAAAAACCGAAAATGGACTTTCCTCACTTCAACAACCCAACTTCCGGAAGGGATATCTCCCTCATACGATATCAAAATCCTGTAAACTTGGCGCCGTTGGAAAGATATTTCCAAGGGCTTCCAACCATATAAATAACAAACTCTAAATCATCCTGAGCTAGAATTTATGGTCGTTTGAAAATGAACAAAACACATTTCTTAAGCTTAGGAAATTTTCCAGAATTTTCCTATTCTTTCCTAAAATAATAAATTTTAGTTTCTTAGCTTATTCTTGGCTATTACGAGTTACGAGATGTTACATCATCTTTTTTTAGAGTTGTGGCTTTGATGACAAACCAAACATGAAATATCGTTTTTTTACAGTTGCGGCTTCGAAGAAGAACCACACTTGATATCTCTTCTTTTGTAGTTTCAACTTTGATGACAAACTAGACTTAGTGCCTCTTCTTTTGCAATTATGGCTTTAGCGATGAACCAAACTTAGTACATCTTGTTTTACAATTGCGGCGTGGAGTATCTTTGGTTAGAGTTGTGGCTTCAATGAAGAACCACACATGATTATTTTCTTTTGCGGTTTGGGCTTCGACGCTGGATCACACTTGATATCTCTTCATTTGTAGTATCAACTTTGATGACAAACCAGACATGATGCATCTTCTTCTATAGTTGAAGCTTGGAAATGGATCAAATTATATGCTTCTTTCTCTATAATTTTTGTTTTTGCGAGAAAGAGATTTTGCTGCAGTTTGTCAAAGTTATGAAGAGAAATTACCTATCACATGATCAACTCTTTAAATCAAACTTCAAAATATGCCCACATGTCAAATATAGAGGCTCACTCAAGTTACAGCAAGACATAAAAATATTTGAATGTATGATGTTTGATTAAGAGATGATGCAAACTTGATATAGACATCCACGACGAATAAACCAATCACTTCTTGAAGATTGATTTTTTTTTCTACTCAAACTTTTTGTATAGGATAATACATCGGTTTTATACACTTTTCTTATGATTGTTCTGTAGGAAATATGGAAGGAAAATAATATCTTTAGAGAATGCTCAAGTTTATTATAGGATATTTAAGGCCACTTGAGATGATTACAATCATCAACTACATCACTATTTATACTATTCAAAATAGAAAACAAATAGTCCAGCACAATTAACTAGATACATGTATCACAAATTACTAGATACGTGTATTACAAAATTCTAAAAGACTTATTGAGAAACTAAGAGTCAATATTGAAATACTAAACATTAAGGTGTGAAATGAATGCATTAATTCCAACACCCCCTCAATGCATTTTCTTGAAAACTCCAATGCCTTCTCGAAGATGGCAAAACTTTTCACTTGGAATTGTTGTGGTGAAGATGTCAACAAGTTGTTCTCTTGTCTGGAAATAACTGCAACTGAATTTCTTCTTTCTCTTCCGTTTTTGAATATCTCCTTTTTGATTGGGTTTGGCTTTGCAAATCTATTTAGATTTGCAACTTCTCTTTATTTGGGTATACTCACACACTCCCAAGTATTTTTTTTTCTCAATCTTCCTATTTTTTTCTGCCAAGTCTTTCTTCTAAACATCATGCTTTATTGCCTCCTCATAATTTTCTTTCTTAACACCGACAAAGTTGCATCTTTGATAAATGTCACTCAACATTTTTGTTCTTCTTGGAAATGGTTCTTCATCGTCTGAATATGAGATTTCTCCTCCTTGAGGAACATCTTCTTCTTTCTCATCCTCTTCTTGATTTGACACATCTAAAGATATGATAGCAGTATTATCTACCTTATTCTTAGTATGTATCTCAAAAATGTATGGCACCATGTCTTTTTGCTTGAGAAGTTTCAAACCATGAAAATTTAAGTGACAAAGTCTTTCGTGTCAAAGCCATGAATCATCTACAACTTCATTTTTAATGCATTGTAATGAAATTGTAAAGGAAATTTTCTTTTTATCATCTCTACTTCAATAATAACTTGATTTGGCTCAATTTTATCATAAATCTTGCAACAATTATCTCTAAACACAAGAGAATAACCATTTTCCATGAATTGACCAACACTAAGCAAATTTTCTTTCAGGCCAGGAATATAAAGAACATCATGAATTTGCTTACTGCTCTATTTCATGTTGATTGAAATGACACTTTTACCTTTTACATCAACTACAATTCCATTCCCCATTCTCACTTTAGTAGTGATGTTATTATTAATTGAGAGAAAAACCTTTTCATTTCCAGTAATGTGATTTCTACAACCACTATCAATATACCATTCATTGCTTTTTGCTGATAGATCACATTGAGAAGCAAAGAAAAGATTTTCTTCTATATTTTCATCCTTTTCTTTACAGAAATTTGTTTGCTCCTGTTGCTTGTGCCAACAATCATTCTCAATGTGGCCAATGTTTTTGCAAAAGTTACATTGGGGCTTGCCTTTGTGCCAACATTTTTCTGCATTGTGATTAGTCCTTTTGAAAATTTTACAAAAAAGACTAGTACTTTTCTCACATTTTTCTTCAACCTTGTTAGAAGAATTATCATGATCCTGCTTCTTTTTTGGATTGTAATTCTTCTTTTGTTGATTTTTTGAGAAAAATTGGGAATTCTCATTTGTTTTAGACTAGAAAGCCGTCTCTTTGGGTTGATCTTTACAAAAAAATCTTCGCTTCTCGTGTGCACGAAATGATCCAACTAGCTCTTTGATGGAAAACTTAGAAAGATCTTTCGTCTCCTCCATGATAGCAATAATTTACTCATACTTTTCTGAGACACTAATTAGAATCTTTTCCACAACTTGTTGGTCAGAATTGTATTACCATAATTACTCATTTCATTAACAATATTTATGACTCTTGTGCAATATTCATCTATTTTTTCAGATTCTATCATCTTCAAATTTTGAAACTCTCTTCTAAAAGTTTGAAGATTTATATTGTGTACCTTTTCATTACCATACACCTCATTTTCCAGAGAATCCCAAGCTTCCTTTGCAGTTTCACAAGTAGCAATTTTTGTAAAATATGCTCTTGAGACTCCCATTTGGATTTTGCTCAAGGCTTTTGCATCTTGATGGTACTTAGGCTCAAGATTTTTCATCTCTGCTGTTGTAAGATCACCATCGTTGTCTGACTCTTCAACGCCATTTGCAACAATAGTCCTCAAACATTCAGCTTTCAAATGTGTTCTCATTCTTATCTTCCAATATTCAAAATCAGTTCCATCGAAAATGGAGTAGGAACAATTGAAGAATCAACACCTTCATTTTTTTGGCTGCATATTTTTTCTTCACTTAACTCCAAATTAAGAACGAAACCTGCTTTGATACCAATTTGTAGAAAATATGGAAGGAATATAGTATCTTTAGAGAATGCTCAAGTTTATTATAGGCTACTTAAGGCCACTTGAGATGATTACAATCATCAACTACATCACTATTTATACTATTCAAAATAGAAAACAAAAAGTCTTACACAATTAACTAGATACATGTATCACAAATTACTAGATACATGTATTAGAAAATTCTAAAAGACTTATTGAGAAACTAAGAGACAATATTGAAATACTAAACAATAAGGTGTGAAGTGAATCCATTAATTGCAATATGTTGATGTGTAAAAACTCTTGATATTTTCAAGCAATAAAATATATTTACTTTACATTTCAATGCAAATTATGCGAGCTTTTATTTTTTTTCATATTTGTCTAAGCCACATATTTCAAGATTTTCAACCTACTGATTTTTTGGACCATATAGATTTAAACTCATGAGGGTCAAAAGTAACAACTTAAAGATTTGATTCATTTTCATGAAGCTTTTGTGACTTAAGGACTTGGCTCGCATTTAAGAAGCATCATGATTAGAAAACTTAGCTCGAATTCGATGAACTTCATGACATGTATTTGAGACTTGTGCACCGAGAAAAATTTTGATTTGAAGATTTTGGTCGAATTTGATGAGCTTTGAAGCTTGAAGATTCAACATAATTTGATGAACTTTATGGCATGCATTTTCAGCTCATGCGTAAAGAGCACTTTGATTTGAAGATGTTGCTCGAATTTGATGAACTTCAAAACTTGAAGATTTAACAGAATTTGATAAACTTTATGACATGCTTTTTAGGCTCATGCATCGAGGAGTATTTTGATTTGAAGATTTTGCTCGAATTTGATGAATTTCAAAACTTGAAGATTCAACAGAATTTGATGAACTTTATGACATGCATTTTTGGCTCATGTGTCGAGGAGCATTTTTACTTGAAGATTTTGCTCAAATTTGAAAAGTCTAGTGACTTATAGACCTAGCTGAACTTAGAAAGCTTCATGACATGAAAATTTAGCTCGAATTTGATGAGCTTTATTCCATGAACACATAACTTGAATTAGAGGAGATTTGGAGCTTGAAATTTTCTTGAATTTGATGGATTTCACGACATGCATTTTAGGCTTGTAAGTCAAGGAGCATTATGATTGCATTTTAGGCTCGTACGCAAGGAGAATAATAACCTGCAGTTTAGACTCATATATCAAGGAACATTATGACTTTTAGTTTATACTCATACATCAAGGAACATGTCAACTTACATAGACTCTTCAATTTCAGTTTCGAATGAAAACTTGTCCTCATTCTCAATGTCAATTATATTTTATTTTTAAGTTTCGAAGTTGGAAAACTCTTATCTTCATTTGAAGTCATACTCTGTTCCATATCATGAGAACGTGTTGCTAGTTCTTCAAACGTTTTACTCTTTATGCCTTGCAATATGTAACGAAGATCCCAATGCATATCATGAATGCATATTTCAATCCCATGCAATCTTTGCAGTTAAGGCTCAAGCTCCTCCGGTGATTTATAAAGTCAATGACTTGTTCATCATTTCTTTGAGAGACGTTTGCAATCTCTATCATGCTCACAACAAGTCTTGTGTTATAGAAATGATTGAGGAATTCTTTCTCCACTTGTTTCCATCTATCAATGGAACCAGATTCAAGGTTTGTGTAACAATCAAAAGCATTGACCTTAAGGACAAACTATTTGACAAGATAATCAACATATGTTACAGCGCTGTTGTAGGTTTCAATGAAGTGTTCTATGTGTTGTTTTGAATTTTCTTTGTCATCAAATTGTTGTAACTTAGGAGGTTGATAGCAAGCACATATTTTTAGGTCATCAATTCTTTGGGAATACGACTTTACATATGTTAGAGAAGACTTCGACGTAGACTCAGATTTATCTTTCATAGCCTATTTGATAAAATCCTTCAGTTTGTCAACATGAATCACACCTTCGTAGATACTTGAAACTCTTTTATGATTGTTTCTTTTTTTATGAAGAACTCTATTTTTTCTTGAGCTTCATGAAGATCTGCATATAATTAGGTGGATCCTCTTTTCACCATATTCTCCATCATGCTTGTCAACTTGGTAATTTAGACGTCTTGACCTTTGATGTACTTTGTTAGGCCTTCAATTCGTTTCGTCAAATTTGCAAGTTGTTTGTCTATTGTAGAAGTTTCGACGACCATCGTGTGCATTATCATTGTAGGTCATGGAGAATAACATTGATTTTCCAAAACATGAGATGCAAACATATTGTGTGGGGTACATTTTGTGCTTAAGACATAATTTTCAGTTGAAGCGAATGGCTTTTCGAATGTGGATAGGCTTAATTGGGCAAGAACCCTCTCGACCATTTCGGCGATGTATTCTTTTATGGCTTTCGCGGGAGACTTCACACATTTTTGGGACAAACCAAAGGCAATGGTAGATTTGGATGGCACTCGTGAGGCTTGTTGTCCCAAAAATTTGGCTTGGTTCCTTGTGATAGGTCCCATGTTTCCCGCAGTAACATCAATGATGTTTATTACAGTGATGCAGAATTTGGATCCATCAGTTTTTGCTGAAGCACACGTGAATCCTGATGCAGATGCAAATTTTAATACAGATGCAGATTTAGATGCAGATGCAGACACGAATATAGATAAAGATTTGGATATAGATTTCGAGTTGATCTTCCTAGAAGCCATCTCAGTGTTCTTGAACTTTGATTCTCGAAGAGAAAAGATGAGAGGTAAAACTTGTCTCATTGGGCGTGCCAATTTATATGCGTCTAAAGTTCCATTCCTAAAATACAATAAACAGGAACGGAAAAGTGGCAAGCAAATAACAATATTTGTATTTGAATTTATGCGAATATTACAATCTTTATAAAATTCTTAAAAAAAGACATGTAATTTCATGATTCTTCTCTTCAAAGATGTTCTTGGTTTGATGGAATACTTTCAGCTCAAATTTTGGAGTGAAGACTTCATTGTACTTGCGGCTCAACATTTGGAGGGAAGATTTTTGTATGCGGAATACTTGCAGATCACCACAGAAGAACAATTATGTATTTCTATTTGTCTTCTTCTTTTTCTTCCCTCTTTCTTTTGGTCTTATGAAGACTTCTTTATATAGGCTTGAGTTAGGGTTTTAGGGGTATTTTTGTCCAAGCAATTTTGGTCCTTGGGCTTGAAGAACATGAGTTGGGCTTGTCTTGTCAACTTAATGGGCTGACTCAAATGTGATTTGGACTTCATTTAAGTCATATATTTTGACTTAAATATTAATCCGAATTTATTAACCAGTAATTTAACTTGGTCAATGTATCATGAGTTTATGAATTAATCTAAAATTTAATATGGATTTATCAATAAAATTTCACTGTTTATAAATTCCCCCTGCTTCGCGGCTTGTTGCGGTGTTTTTGGATCAGCTTCACCTACTGGTCGCAACCAGCAATCAAATGAAGATTATAAAAATGCTACAAGAAGAAATCTTTGTGCAGCTGCTGATTTTGTCAAAAGTGAGTTGCAGGCAACAAATAACATAAAGGAAGGCACAAATAACGTGATGTTGGCTGGATATTGTCCAAAAAATGCTCCAAATGTGTTCAATGAAATGTTACGGAAAGCTGGTAGGGCTTTCAATGAAGTAAAGATGTGGTCTTGCTGTCAACACATAATCAAGTGTTTGTTGGATGCTTGGGGCGAGATACATAATGTTGGTTACATCTTTAGAAGGCCTTGTTTCACAATTTTAGCTTCAAAGGCCTGCAGATGAATTGAAATTTGTATAACAGTTGATGTCAAACTTTTTGATTTAACAGTTATGTTTAATAAGTTTTGGTTGGATATGTATTATATATGTATATGTTCTCAGACAAGGCATACATAAAATTCAGCTATGATGAAAACAACACAATACAATCTCATTGCAGGAATACTAAGAATTTTTTAGAATAAAAGGTTTGGCGAGAGCAACTGTGTTGGTTTGACTCTACCAAACGTCTTTGAAGTGCGGATCTAGGATTTTGTATGATTACTCGAGTATCTGAAACCTTCAGTGGGTCCACCCTTCGTCTTTGGTTATTGTTTATCAGGAACTGGAACTTTCCATGCTGAACTTCTCAACACAAATATGGAAATAATGGTTGAAAAGCTTTTTAAAACGAAGCAAATTTAATGAGTTTCATATTTGAATAGGTTGAGTTTTCCAAAAATAAAAATTATAACTCCAATTAGTTTCCTATTTGAATAAGTTTATGTTTTCCAAAAATAAATTACAACTCCAATTAGTTGTCCTATTTAATAAGGGTTAAATTTTCAGAAAGTAAATTACAACTCCAATAAGTTTTCCATACCAATAAGGTTAACGTTTTTACTACAATTATTTTCCTACAAAAATTAGAAAATATACTCCCTATATATATATATATATTTTTTTTTCTTTTGCTTTAAAAATATTTATCCTTTATCATCATCATAATCGTTCTTGTATCTTTTAAGTTGGAATTCACATTATTTTCAACTTATAGGGATGAAATATAAGGATGATGATCTGATAAGGTGTATAACGAAATTCATTCGTGGAATGCTTATTGAATATCATGATATTTTCTATATAGACCTATACAGTAACAAAGAGCCATGTGAATTATTTCACAATTCAGATAATGATCATGTAAACTATTTCTTTACTCAATTGAAGAGAAACACCATGAGAGGTAAAAACTTCAACAAATCAATTGTTGGAGGTTGCAAATGAAAAGGATTAGACAATAGTAAAAAATATTTGGACAAGGAAAGATTACGAATTGGGTATAGGAAAACTTTTTGATTTGATGAAGAAAGTAGCAGTTCCAATGAAGATAACAAAAGTGTATACTAGATTGTGAAAGAATATTGTATTGATAAAATTACAATGGATGTATTAAGAGAAAACAGTGAAATTAGACATGAAGACTCTGTTGTGTGTTTCATTACAAAGAAAGTTAATTTATGTAAGAATATCAAGATATTCCTATAAAATTCTAAAACGCAGTTCCTGTTTGGGTCTCAAATTCGTCAAAAGATCACGATGGATGATTATATGTTGCAAAAATTTTGCAACTACTATCATTGGATGAACCGTTTAAATCCTTGACTGATGAAGAATTGGATTACTTTGATACTCCCGATCCTAAATATTCACGTGCATACATATGAGAATAAGAAATTCTTCTAGTGCTACATTTATTTTAGTTAGTTTAATTTGTAGAATTAAATCATCAAATATTTATATTGTTATTTAATGGATTTCATCTATTTTTAGATTAAATTTTTTTTTTGGTTCCATATCCACATTGAAGCTCGACTAAATCTGAATTTGTGTCAAAAGTAAACCGCTCCTAGCTTCGTATCCAAGGAGACTCGAATCCAAAACCTTTTGGTATATAAATTGATACGCGAGAAATTTGACTTCGGAGCAAAAAAGACCACTGTTTCTTTCAAAATGCATAAAGGGCCACTGAAATTTTTTTTAATACCAAAACAGAGAATTCACTGTTGGGGCAGCGAGATCCTTTCACAATTTTAACACCGTAAAATATGACGTATAAAATTCGATCTTTCTCGCTGCACGAGCATCGATTTCATTTTTATTTAAAATGACTCCGAAAAATTTACTAAATCAGTTGTTTTTTCCTTTTTTTATACGACTAATTCTCTTTTTCTTTATGCCTTTTGGTTTAAATAAATTTATTGTTTGTACTGCAAATAATAAATTTAATCTATATTTGCAGTGTGTTGCACGTTTACCTCAAAATACTTGACACAATGTTTGTACTGCAAATACTAAATTTAACACATATATATATATATATATATATATATATATATATATATATATATATATATATATATATATATATATATATATATATATATATATATAAACAATTAACTATTATGCATGAAAATAAAAACTAAGTTGATACATATATCGAATATCATTATGATCAACTCAATTGCGATCAGAAGTCATGTGATTCTTGCTTCGATTCAAACATCAATATGCGAATTTTTTTAAAAAAAGTAAAAAGAATTGATTGGATAATAATATTACTAAGCATGAAAGAAAAATATCGTATCAAACTCATAATCACAAACAAAAATCTTCGATAGAGTAAAAAAAATTGAGATGGAAATGAAAATCTATGGTTTGTGGAAGGAAAAAGAAGCATGACATATATATTTATACTAATAGGTGTAGTGACTCATAAAATTCTTTTTTCAAAATTCTTTTTTCAGCATTATTTAAATCAATAATAAATTGAATAATTAATATATATATATATATATATATATATATATATATGTTGAATATCATCATGGTCAATTCAATTGCGGTCAGAAGTCATGTGAATTTTGCTTCGATTCAAACATCAATATGCGAATTTTTTTTTTTTAAAAAAAAGGTAAAAATAATTGATTCTATGATAATTATTACTGAGCTTAAAAAGAAAAATATAGTATCAAACTCATAATTACAAACAAAAATCTTCGATAATGTAAACAATTTGTGATGAAAATATAAATCTATTGTTTGTGGAAGGAAAAAGAAGCATGACATATCTCTCTTATATATATATACTAGAGGGGAATGGCCCTGCTTTGCCCAGGCCCGGGCCCAACATAGTAGGTCTATTCTCCGTAAAAATAAAGTATTGCTGAAATTATTCAACTACAAAAATCATAAACCAAAAATTTCAAGGAATGATTTATTCAAGTTGTGTTGGCGTATTAGTGAAAGGGATGCTCAAGTATAGAAGTAAGTCTATTCACTCAAGAATCTGCAACTATACCCAACCACAAAAGACATAAAATTTTAAACACAACTCAACAACTTGCACTCAAACAAAATAATAAAAAATTAAGAAAGAAGCGAACTCTACCAAATCATCGATAAAGTAGAAGACATAAAATGTTAGACACAACTCAAACAACTTGCACCCAAACAAAATAATCAAAAAGTAAAAAAAAAATGAAGAATGCTCAAATACATTAGAAACATTGTGCATTTGCAACCTATCATTCAAATTCTAGTAGTGTCACAATATTTGGACTATCCAATGTGTCATGGAGAACATCAACGACCTAATGATTCTTGATTGCAAAGTCGATCATTCAGACCTCTAACTCTTGCAACTCCTTGTACATTATCTACTTTCTTACCCAGACATTACTGTTTGTTATTCCTGTAAATTATTGAAAAAAGTACACATCATAAATAGTCAGAACAAGTTCCTGTTAAGTCTATCAATTTTCATAATTTGCGAAACTGCATATTTATATCAAGATGGTAAAAACAAAAGAAAGTTAAATAGTTATTGACTTTTTAAGCATGTTGTTATCTAAAGTACAAACACTTTATAAAGGTACCATATTTTCTCAAGTTCATCTCTTAGCAAAATTCGGATAAAAGTGAACCAGAATGTCGATTCTATTTAGGTAACAAATTCTTTTATTCTTTTGTTATTCAGTAAAATGATATGTGGATTTAAGAAATTTATCTATAGACTTTGTTTATCTTAACAAAAGGAAAGGGAAAATAAAACTACACGTGTTGTCTCAAGCACATTATTTTCCTCTTTGGCTACCCTTAAGAGAAAGCAATCTTAAGATATTCTGAACAGATTTATTTTTTTCTTGTCCTCCTAATATCTTGTACTTTATTTAATATGTGATTTGTTTTACTAATTAAGCCCCGAAAAGATGCTATCTAAATTATGCACTTAGACATTGTAGCTTCTAAATCTAATAAAATGAAAATGAACCTGAGTTAAACTAAAGTACACATGATGATACAGAGGGACGAAGTATGTGATTTGTCAGACCCACTTTAGCATTATCTTTGCCTATAACATTGATAGGTTAGTATAAAGTAGGTTATGTTTGTTTTTTCACCTCTTACATGTTATAGCTATATTTTTATCCTTCAATTTAAATTCACTATTCTTAACTTAAAGATTTTCAATTCAATAAATGAAAAGATGAACAACATTTTTAAAACAAAGCCTATTCCACATGCATAATCACATAAAATGCTTGTCACTGCCATATCAGAAGGCTGCAATTAAGATAATACAAAATAACAAAAGAAATTTAGACAACTCATAGAAGTCAAATCTAAAAGTGAAGTATTTTAAAATTCTGTATCCAATGCTAAAAAACTACAACTTTTAATGAAGAACAACTATTAAATACTAATACAAACACAATCCAAAATAAAAGACAATGATTCTTTTTCAAACAAAAAAAAATGTAATTTTAGAAGCCTGAAAAGGTATGTGAAATTGTACCTGAAGGCTTGAAAAACAGAGAATCTAAAGTCAATACTTTTCCATGGTTTGGCCTGCATGTTGTTCTGTTTATATAACTTGATTGTTTTTGTTGATCACTTACAAGTGTACAATTTTTAACAAGCAAGGATCCAAAAGTACTAATTACTAAGTGTACCAAAACATCTTTGAATTACAAAGGAGTAAAATTCATAAGAACTTGAAACTCTGTGGAGTACACAAAGTCACGGCGAACTATCAAGGATTTGGTGACTCCTCATCTTCCATGAAATGACAATAGATAGACTAAACTAAAAAATGGTTGCACATAACAGGATGTCTACAAATAAAAAGAGAATATATATAAAATCTATCCATCATATTTCATATATTACACATAAAAAATAATAATTATCAGAAAAAGTAAAACTAACTTGATTGAAGTAGCACCAGATACATTCTTAATACCTTGTCATTTCCTTGTATAGTTGGTCTGCAAGGAAGTTAAAGAGTTCCATTAACATCTAAAAAATATTTTTAGTTTAATACTCGAACAATTTGTTATTGGTAATAATATCTTTTATGAACCTGCGAGATATGATCGATAATATTATCGAAATGTAGCATCATAAGCTGCTAAATTATATATAAATCATAAATAGACTTCAAAAATCTACTCGCATATAAAATTGCAACTATATGCGGTAACATATAAATTAAGCAAGGTTTGAAGAAATAATTAAATTAGACATCTGATTAGAAAGAGAGAACCAACTGAAAGAGGATAAGAAATGCATCAAACAGTACCAAATATATGTCGTAGTGCTACCTAACAGAAGTATGTGACTCCTTCAATTGTTGTGCCATGCCAGATACTATTTTTCTTCCATTACCTGAAACAAAACATATATTACTCCATACAGAATCATCGCTTGAAAAATAAATAAAAATGCATTACATTGGAAGTATTTTGCAACTATTCGTAACGTTACTAATGCCATCCGACTGTTTTGACACACCAAAAATAAATAAACAAAAGCAGTGAAATTCCTGAAGTAACAAATATAACTTCCCTGTTTTGACACACCAAAAAATAACATTTACCTTCTTAAACACTTAAAAGATCTTCATTTCTTTCCACGAGTCTTGTAGAGTTGGTTGTGGAGATCAACAAATTGACCCATTTGACCATTATCACTTGTAGATGCACTGAACTAACAGAGGCTGTCGCACCAGAAATGAATAATAATGTCGAATTGATGTAATATCTTGACATCTGATTGAAAAATTGGAGAGAATAACAAGTGATAATGCAATTTGATCAATATCACTTCCATTTTTTTTTAATTGTTTTTATTGCTTTGTAGACAGACCCACATGTTACTTGTCATTTTCACACATTTCACCTCATTCAAAAAGAAAAGGTATAGAAATGCATTTTTTTAAGATCAAAGGTCCCTTCATCAGAACATGGGTTCATATATAGCCATTGAAACCATTCAAAAGTAACCCAAATTGGGGATTAAAGTACATGTATTGGTGCTCAATTTATCCAAAACAAAGGAAAATTACATATATGAAATTGGGAAAGAGAGTATAGAGAGCAACAGCTGGTGAAAACTTCACTTATCATATAGGTACATTATCACTTGTATTAATCTGCACCGGTTAGCATTCAACATTAGGATTCAACTGCATATCTAACAGGAAAATCAAAGCAACAACTTGATAATGTAAATTTACTTGCATGTGCGGACTCAAGTGCCTGTAGAACTATATACTATGTGCTATCGGTTAACATTCAACATTAGGATTCAGCTGCATATCCAACGGAGAAAGTAAACCAACAACTTGATAATGTAAAGTCGCGGGCGCAAGTGCTTATAGAGCTATATATGGTGTGCTTTCATAGAATTTCCCTTATATGCAACAACTTTAGGAGTGTATTATGTTTAATAAACTGAAGAGGAAAGAATACTGCACTTTCGAGGCGATGAAAATAGGAAAAATTTAACAACTCACTATTTTAGTTAAAAGTATAGAAATAAAAAAAATGTACCTGAAAATGCTTAGAATTTTGGAATTAAGCTGGATGTTTCCAATATCAAAATATTAGAATTTTCAATTCCTTTATTCACTTTCTTCTCGAAGTACATGCGAACGCCGATATGAAAAATTAATAAAATATAATCACATCAAGAACACAGTGGAAGAAACACTACATTTCAAAATTATCCAAATACAAAGTTGTAAATAGAAATGAAGGAGAGGACGATAACAATAACAACATCCAATCAAGATTAAATCCAGCGCATGCAACATTACCACAACCCAAATACCAAAATTAAAAAATAAATAAAAATCAAACCCATCAAATGAAAAATTGACAAAAGGTGAACAAAAACCAAATTAAACATGAGTAATCGAAAGAATTAAGGTGGAATAAAGCAAATTAAAAACTAAAATGAGAAGAAAAGAAAGAGGGCAAGAGGAAATTCATACCTGGGGTAGCTAAAGTTCCACTGAAAATTTCTGATGGGGCCTTTCATTTTGTAGAACAGAGCAAATTTTCTTCAAGTTGGGACAAAAATCAATAAAAAGGAATAGATGTGTGTATATATACATATATTATAAGGAAACAACAAGTGTCACAGGTTTGTGAGGCCAGCTATCCTATTTATTCATACATGTTGAGTTAAATTTACTGTACAATATATATTGCTTTTTGTACAAGTTCTAATAGCAGAGTTGGTCCAACTCTCTTGGCTTATAGTAGTACAATTTAAGTTGCTTGTGATACAACTTTCTTATGCTATGTTAGTCCTCTCCAACTCTCCCTTATATATAAGGGATATTTAGAAATAGGACTTGGCTTATATATTTATATATATATATATATATATATATACATATATATATATATATATATACATATATATATATATACCCTTATTTAGATATGACAGTTTTTAGGATGAACACGGCACAAAAGAGCTGCACTAAAAGTTATACAAATTGTACATTGAGGCCCACCAAATAGATGAACTAAAACCAGTCAAATGTGTACAATCCCATTTGATTGCACATAAAACACGTGGAAAGCCTCTTAGTCTCCACGTGTGAATCTAAAAGTAAGATCCATTCCTCTGTTTCTTACCTTTACAATTACAGCTTTCAAATTCTATATTTCTCTTCCAACTCACTCTCCTTCTACATCTGAATGTAAGATCGATTTTATGATTAATGTTTTTGGTAATAGTAAAAAAATTTATTTCCTCTTTCAATGATTTTAGTGGTCTTTCTCATCTTCGTTTTCCTAATTTTTGTCTCTAATAATGGAATTTCGGTAGGAAATTTTGAATCCAAATTTTGGCGATTTTCTGATTTAATTAGTTTATTGTGAATATTTTTTGCTTGCATGTTATCATGATTTTAAATTTCCATGCGGAGCATGTTATATTGAGATTTTGAGAGTTTGTTTCCATTTGTTATCAGAGAATATCTGAGATGTTAATGGTTTTAAATTGAAGAAATTTTGGATTTCTGATATAGATGCATGTCATTATATTTGAGCTGCACAACATACTATTTAGTGCATTTTCCCCACCTTTTCTTATAATTTGTTCTTTGAGTTTGCAACTAACTCTACTTGCAATGCTGCAGAGAGTACAACATTTTGTAGCTGCAGACAGTACAACATCTGTTCAACTCCTTAAATCCATGTTTCTTGCTTGAATAGTGTATTCCCCTTTACAGTATAATATGAAGATGTGTGTACGATACAGTGCAGATTCTTCCATATGCTCCAGCTCTATTTAGTTGCTTTTCTTCGTCAGATCCTTATCATCGATTTCAATCTATGTTTCGCCTGATATTTCTTTGGTTACACTAAGTATTCTTTACCTTCTCCCCCAGTTATTCTCCTAATAATGTGATTAGCTTTTGAAAAAAATCTATAATGGCAGTTAGTTTCATATTTCTTTGGGTTCTTAGGTCTGACTATCATCAAGTCTATCTAATTTGCTCATGCATGTTTGAAAATAGAAATAAATATGTATGTCACTTTTGATCTTTGATGCACAGAATGCATTTTAGGTGATCTTGGGCCTTCTCAACCCAAAAGCTAGCTCAAAGGTTGAGGCTTTCCCTCACACTTATAAATTGACCGCCAGCCCCTTCCACTTCCGATGTGGGATAACCCAACAATCTCCCCCTTCACACATCGGGCCTTGGGCTGGAGAGAGCGACAACCCAGTTTCTCCCGGTGGGCTGAGACTTGTTGACAACCTGGGCTCTGATACCAATTGAAAGAGTTGGTTTTGGTTCTTGTGGAATCAAACTAAATGGAAGATGAATTAATATGAAAATTTGGTAGGAAGATAATTAGTACAAAATTCAAGTCAAAGATTGTATCTTGGTAGGTGAAAGTTAGGCAAACCATAAAATGGTTTGCTATCTTAACCTTGACAATTTTGACACATAGTGATGTCATAGATGACATCAATAGGATGAATTTATTCCTATAAATAGGTAGCTCTTAATTCATTTTCAAATCATCCTCTCACTTGCCTTCTCACCTTCTAAGGCATTTGTGTTCTCTCTCTTGTAGTATTTCACTTGTATTCTTTGTAGAGTGAAATAAATATTGGTGCAGTTGTTCTTTGGTGGACGTAGGATCATTTTGATCCGAACCACGTTAAATATTGTTGTTCTTCCTTGTTCTTTAGTTTCACGTTTACGCTAACAATTGGTATCAGAGCCAAGGTTCTGTCTGAGTATGCTCTGTGGTTGCAGCACAGTCTGAACTTCCACATCAGAAAAGGATTACTTTGGTTTTCTGTAGTTCCAAATACATTGTAGTAGAAAAGGAAGAACAAATAAAAAAAATGAGTTCCATGAAGTTTGAAATTGATAGATTTAGTGGGCGCAACAACTTCAATATCTGGAAAATCCAGATGATAGCGTTACTGCGGAGGGAAGGTTCAATCCATGCTATTGACGGAAAGTACCCCGATAAGATATCGGATTCCGACAAGGAAAAGATTGAAGGAGATGCATTGAGTGCAATCCAACTGTCCCTTGCACCTAACGTACTTTGTGAAGTGAGTACAAGTACCGAAGAGACGGCCAAAGAGTTATGGGAAAAGCTGGAAGGGCTTTACCAGGACCAGTCAGTGACAACAAGGATGTTGTTACAACGGCGTCTTCATACATTTAAGATGGATTCAGGTACTTTGTTGCAAGACCATCTAGATGCGTTCAATAAACTTGTGATGGACTTACAAACTGCTGGAATTAAAAAGGACGAGGAGACGCTTGCATGTTCTTTGCTATTTTCATTGACTTCAAAATGTCGTGATATTGAGAATTCAATGATGTATAGCAAACAACCTATTAAACTTGAGCAAGTGCGGCAAGCACTAAACTCTTGTGATGTGAGGATGCATTTTGAAGGAGACAAAAGTGACGAAGCTAGTGGACTCTTTGTAAGAGGTCGTACTAGCCAACAGGGAAGGAGCAAATCGAAGTACAGATCAAAGTCTCGTGTGAACAAAAAGAATGCGGAATGTTGGAGCTGTCACAAGAAGGGGCACTTTGAACGAGATTGCCCTATGTCGAAGTCCAAAGAAAAGGCGAGCGCATCCATTGTTGAGCAAGTACATGATAATGATGATGATTATGTACTAACAACATCATGCAATAGTGGAGTCTATGACAACAAATGGGTCTTAGACTCTGGTTGTACTCTGCATATGACATTCCAAAAAGATTGGTTCAGCAGCTATGAAACAAGCAGAGGAACTGTATTAATGGGCAATAATGCAACTTGTAAAATAGTTGGCATTGGTTCAGTTCATGTTCGCTGCCATCATGTTCCTGATCTAAAGAAGAATTTGATCTCCCTGGGTACTTTAGATAAACAAGGCTATAAGTACATGAGTGAAGGAGGAACTATGAAAGTGACTAAAGGGTCTTTAGTCATGTTGAAGGCCAAGCTGGAGGATGGCCTCTACACACTTGCGGGAAGCACCATTATTGGCTCTGTAAATGCATCTACAGTGCAGTTATCTAATGATGACAAGGCAAAATTATGGCACATGAGACTAGGCCATATGAGCGCACGAGGATTGGAGATGTTGAGCAACCGCAACCTTTTGAATGGTGAGAAGATCAGCACACTTGAATTTTGTGAGCACTGCGTCTTAGGGAAGCAGAAAAAGGTCAGCTTCAGCACTGGCAAGCACAAGACGGGAGGGGTGCTAGACTACATCCATTCAGATTTATGGGGTCCCTCTAAGCTTCCATCGAAGGGAGGAAAGAGGTATCTTCTCACATTCATTGATGATTTTTCACGAAAGGTTTGGGTGCGCTTCCTGAAGACAAAAGGTGATGCTTTTGAAGCATTTAAAGAGTGGAAGATTTTGGTTGAAAATCAAATGGAGAGGAAAATCAAGTATCTTCGCACGGACAATGGCTTGGAGTTTTGCAGTGAAGAGTTCAATAATTTCTGCAAGGTTCATGGGATCGCAAGGCATAAGACGGTCAGGCACACACCACAGCAGAATGGAGTTGCCGAGAGAATGAACAGAACTCTTCTTGAGAAGGCTCGTTGTATGCTCTTACAAGCTAAGATGTCCAAAGTATTTTGGGCTGAAGCAGTTCATACTGCTTCTCATATTGTCAATCGGTCTCCAGCATCAGCGATTGACTTTAAGACTCCGAATGAGGTCTGGTCAGGTGAACCCTCTAACTATTCATACTTGCGAATATTTAGGTGTCCAGCTTATTATCATGTTAATGAAGGTAAGCTTGAACCAAGGGCTAAAAAGGCCATATTCGTAGGGTATGTAGATGGAGTAAAATGGTACAAACTATGGTGTTTGTCTTTACTCAAATTTGTAGTTAGTAGAGATGTTACCTTTGATGAATCCTCTATACTTGATCCTCGTAAAGTTTCTGTGGAGTTATCTAGAAATGAGAACAACGAGCAGGTGGAGCTACCGGTGGAGCTTACCAAGGAACGGGATCAAGAGACTCAAATTGATGAGTCAAAAGATGCAGATCTTAAAGAACTTGCTTCCAATAAACCATACACAATTGCGAAGGGAAGGGACAAAAGGCAGATACGGAAACTGGAACATCTTATAGAGCAAGAAAATCTGATTGCACATGCGTTCGTAGCTGCAGAAGAAGAGATTAAGGATCTCGAGCCCTCTTTGTATGTTGAAGCAACTTCTTGCAAAGATGTTGCACAATGGCAGTTAGCCATGATGGAAGAGATGGAGTCTCTTCACAAAAATGAGACATGGGTCTTAGTTAAAAGGCCAAAGGGGATGAGGACAGTTGGATGCAAATGGGTCTACAGAAAGAAAGAAGGTATTCCAGAAGTGGAAGCTGCTAGGTTCAAGGCGAGATTGGTTGCAAAGGGTTTCAGTCAGAAGGAGGGAATTGACTACAATGAGATCTTTTCTCCAGTTGTGAAACATAGCTCAATTCGCGTGCTACTAGCATTGGTTGCACAATTTGATTTAGAGCTTCAACAGCTTGATGTCAAAACTGCTTTCTTACATGGTGATCTAGAAGAGACAATCTATATGGATCAGCCTGAAGGTTTCATAGCTGAAGGAAAAGAAGACCATGTATGCCAACTGAAGAAGTCTTTGTATGGTTTGTAGCAATCCCCTAGACAGTGGTACAAGAGGTTTGATGCATTCATGACTACACATGGATTTTCGAGGAGTGCATTTGATAGTTGTATCACAAGAAGATGTCTGGTAACTCTATGATTTATCTATTGTTGTATGTTGATGATATGCTTATTGCTGCTAACAACATCACAGAGATAAATATTTTGAAGAAACTGTTGAGCAAGGAATTTGACATGAAGGATC
The DNA here is from genome assembly GCA_016801875.1 of Solanum sitiens. Classification (NCBI taxonomy): domain Eukaryota; kingdom Viridiplantae; phylum Streptophyta; class Magnoliopsida; order Solanales; family Solanaceae; genus Solanum; species Solanum sitiens. The sequence goes on along the minus strand of JABWTJ010001306.1, from coordinate 34,408 downwards.
TAGGAGTTGCAAAGAAAATCCTTGGAATGGAAATTTCAAGAGAAAATGGTGTTGTACATCTTTCTCAGAAGAGGTACATCGGAAAAGTTCTTGAAAGATTCAATATGCATATGAGCAAGCCTGTAAGTACACCGTTAGCTTCTCATTTCAAGCTTTCAGAGTTACAAATGTCTCAATCTATGGATGAGGTGGAGCATATGTCAAAGCTTCCTTATGTGAGTGCAGTTGGTAGCATTATGTATGCTATGGTATGCACACGTCCAGATATTGCCCAATCTGTAAGTGTGGTAAGCAAGTACATGGCAAATCCAGGAAAAAGGCACTGGGAAGCTGTCAAGTGGATATTGAGATATCTCAAAGGAGCTCCTGATGTTGGCCTAACCTTCGGGAAAAGTGAAGGTATTTCAATTCTCGGTTATGTAGATTCTGACTATGCAGGGGATCTTGATCGAAGGAGGTCCACAACTGGATACATCTTTACTCTCGTTGGCAGTGCCGTTAGTTGGAAATCGACTTTACAGTCGATTGTTGCTTTATCTACAACAGAGGCAGAATATATGGCAGCAACGGAGGCAGTGAAAGAAGCTTTCTGGTTGAAAGGTTTGGTGGCAGAATTGAGTTCGGTTCAGCTAGAATCAATTCTAAAATGTGATAGTCAAAGTGCTATTCATTTGATTAAAAATCAAAGATTTCATGAGCGCACCAAACACATTGATGTCAGATTTCATTTTATTCGAGATGTCGTAGAAAAGGGAGCTATCAAGGTTGAAAAGGTTATCACAGACGATAACGCTGCAGACATGTTGACCAAAATAGTCCCGCTTGCCAAGTTTGCACACTGCAAGGACTTGGCGGGAGTATGCATCAATTGATGCAACTCTAAAAGAACAACTGCTAGGTGGAGCTGGTATGTTCAACAAAGGTTTGATTCTTCTTGTTTCTTACAATGGGATTGCCCAGTAAGCTTAGAAGTTTTGGCCGGAATTGTTTATACGCATGCTTGGAACACAAACCAAGGTGGAGATTGAAAGAGTTGGTTTTGGTTCTTGTGGAATCAAACTAAATGGAAGATGAATTAATATGAATATTTGGTAGGAAGATAATTAGTACAAAATTCAAGTCAAAGATTGTATCTTGGTAGGTGAAAGTTAGGCAAACCATAAAATGGTTTGCTATCTTAACCTTGACAATTTTGACACATAGTGATGTCATGGATGACATCAATAGGATGAATTTATTCCTATAAATAGGTAGCTCTTAATTCATTTTCAAATCATCCTCTCACTTGCCTTCTCACCTTCTAAGGCATTTGTGTTCTCTCTCTTGTAGTATTTCACTTGTATTCTTTGTAGAGTGAAATAAATATTGGTGCAGTTGTTCTTTGGTGGACGTAGGATCATTTTGATCCGAACCACGTTAAATATTGTTGTTCTTCCTTGTTCTTTAGTTTCACGTTTCCGCTAACAAGATGTGTGTACGATACAGTGCAGATTCTTCCATATGCTCCAGCTCTATTTAGTCGCTCTTCTTCGTCAGATCCTTATCATCGATTTCAATCTATGTTTCGCCTGATATTTCTTTGGTTACACTAAGTATTCTTTACCTTCTCCCCCAATTATTCTCCTAATAATGTGATTAGCTTTTGAAAAAAATCTATAATGGCAGTTAGTTTCATATTTCTTTGGGTTCTTAGGTCTGACTATCATCAAGTCTATCTAATTTGCTCATGCATGTTTGAAAATAGAAATAAATATGTATGTGACTTTTGATCTTTGATGCACAGAATGCATTTTAGGTGATTTTAGAGCAAGTGCAGTATTAGTACACCCAAAGTTGCACGAGCATTTTCACCAAGTTGTTGTACAAAAGAGGTTCGCCTTTCATGAAGGTAATTTCTTTTCATTTTTTAATTTATAAGAGTGAAAACAAAATAATATATTGTATTTCATAGTTCATACTATGTACATTGATTTGTGGAATAAATTAAAATTACATCATGACATTGTTGAGTTTGCAAAAAAGACAAACTGCCAGGTTACTTATGTTGGTGGTACAGCTAATACAATAGGTGACTCTACAATTGTGGATAAAATTTGATTTTGAGCACTCAATGAGATCATACAAAGCATGAATGAGGTGGGAAAATGTTCAACAACACAACACAAAGCATAATTCACACAAATTACATAAACTCAACATATCAAATTGAAGGAGTACTTTATAATGGTGTAGGATCAAGTCAGAGGAAAAGAGATGAGGGCATTTCTTTTACCAAAGATCCACAACACAAAAGAATTGACGACCTTCTCATTACTAACCTTTTAAGTAGGCACATCCAAAGGTCTGCTCATAGGTTAAAGTATGCACTTTTAATAGAACTCACGGAGTCAGGTTACTCTTCAGACTCTATTTGCCCTGCTGGAACCATATAATGCATTAATTATCTCTCATGTTGATATGTGTTGGGTCTTTCTGTGGCCTTCTTCTGCAGTAGAACAGATCAGTAGGACTGCACGATGGTATGTGCTCTGCTTCTGAAATAGCAGTCATATGGATGGAAAATCAACTAAAATCAGACTTAAAATCGCATATTGGACTATGTGAACGAGGTAAGAAGTCCTGTCGCTATAACTTTCTCCTTTTGTTCGATACAGATTGCTAATTGACTGACAGCTTTGCGAGCTTCTCCCAAACCCAATGGGAGAATTATCTGTTGACCGTGGAAAGGTTTCTTCCATGCCAACAGTCTCCTTCACAATTGGAGCAAAGGTGCAGTGAAGGCTACTAGCTTTCCTGTTGAGACTATGCCATTGGGAAATATGAGATCACTTGGATACTGGAGATTCTATGAGCATTTCAATGACTCCGTTGTTGGTGCTCGGTTGAAGGAATTTGGCGTACATATCGTGTATAAGAAAAATGAGAACAATTTGTGATGCAATACATCATCTCCTCCTGCACACCATCTCATGAATGGGGTGGATATCTCTGCATATCAGGTTCAAGGCTCCTACTTCCTCTGTCACCATGACTTTGATATTCAACAAAACTGTTCCATTTATGGATGGAATTCATTGGTTTGGTATGACTTTTTATTTTAATTTTGAAGATTTTTCTGACGAAATGTCTCCCTACGACTAGCCAAAATGTCTATGCATGGACTTCTATATATCTGGAGTGGAGGATGATAAAACTTCGTCATTACCTTGATGCTGTTGTGGAGCTAAGGTTTTCTAAATTATATGATTCACCATTTATTATATTTTATTTTCCTTGGGAAGTAGGTTTCTATTTTATCAGTATCATAGGTATCCACTACATTTGCAGGTGATTCTTCAAAAAGAGTAGTGGATGGGCATCAATGCAGGATGGTTTTATTCGTGGTTCAATGTGAAACTGATGTCCTATTCATTAATTTGCATTTGTAGTGCCCGAATCAAGTCTGTTTCAAACATAAGAGGATACAATCCATGAGGAAAAGCTAAGGTAAGCCCTTGAAGTAGCGCGTGTAATTAAGTATTGAGTATTAGTTATTTTCAGACTGATCATTTCTATTACTCCTTTGTAGTCTATTTTCACTTACTAATTTCATTTCAACTGCAATTCTTAGCCTGTGTTGGAGTGGTAATTATTAACTCTGTTTTATGTATTTGTGGTCTATTGTGACAAACTAGCTACATGTAAATTGTTTAAGCATGTTATGATCAATATTCCAGATCCAACTTAGGTTTCTATCATTTCCTCTTCAGTGTTAGCTTTAGCCTATAATAAGGTTATTATGCCGATGAGGTGGTAAAAAGACACTTCGATACACAAAGCATCTCATGTTATAAGAAGATTTGGGGAAGGTCCGCACCTCAAGAGGTGCGATGTAGACTACTTATAAATCATAATGAGAAAACTTTATCATTGATCCAAGGCCATTTTCTCTTTTAGTATTTGAATTTGATGTAATTCAAAATTTAGTGGATTGCTGACTAATGTGGAAAGAGAGAATAGAAAATCCATGTTGAAATAGGATTAAAACCGATGCACTGTAAAAATATTTTGGTTACATATAAAAATAAAACAAAAGGAAAAAAATTGACAAACCATTCAGCTAGCAACAATATACACAAATAATTCATATATAATCATATAAAAAATAGACGAAAGCACAGGATGGAAACCAAATTCTTAGCAAATCAAACAAAAAAGGGCAGAGGAGAAGAAACTCATGTGAAAATTAGATAACCCCCGATCCAATAGGAAATTTTCAGCTATTATTTCTCCTAAGTGCATTATGCTTCTATTTGCTTTCCTGTGCTGATGACCTTTGGTAAGAAATCCCATATAAATTGGAAGCTTAAATCGGTAAACTTTATAACAGTTTAGATACTTCAAGACACTGTCAATCTCTCCATTAAAATTGGTAACAACGTTTGCTACATATAGTTCCTAATCTCTCCATTATTAAAATTTCACTACGACTTTTGGTACATATAGTTCATATACATAACTTTTAGTAGTTCCACATTATACGCGTCCAACATATTTGATCATATACATGAAAACTACTAACACAATTTTGCTGCCTTTTTTTTTACAATAGATTTACCTAAATATTCTATCCCATATCAGTCAGCAACTCAAAAGGTATATTATTACACGACTAGCTCAGTCTCTATTGTTTATTATTTGTGAAAAAATATGTTTCAAATGTATGTGATTTGATCCCACCGGTGTTTCTGTTGGAATCATTTACTGTTGTCTAACTTTCTATGGATTTTATCCATCAGTTGATATGTTGGTTTAACTAGATGTGAGACAGAAACGTACGCAATTGAAATACAGAAGGATTCCGTGAAAAAAAAATGTGAGGTCACTAATGCATCAATATTTTAACAGCCAATCTTATTAAGAAGAAATCAACGAGAATAGGTGAAGGCTCTACAAACTAAATTCCCAAAGGTTAGTAATAACATTTTGCGCAGCTTCCTATTATTTTGGTACCTTTTTATCTTTCTTATGCTCTACATTGAAGTTAGCCAAAAATGAGTTATATAAGCTTTTATTTGAAAGCCTGCACCAAAGTAGTTTGTTCTAAATTGAAATATTTAACTGCACACAAAAAATAATTGGGCTTGCTGGCAACAGGGCTAATGAAAATAAGGTCAGAAAAATGAAGAGTACATCATTAGACACCATTCATTAAATTCTCTGCATGATAGGAGGTAGAACATGTAAAAGGTTTTGATTTAAAGAAGCAACCTTTACAGTAATATGTTTATTTGTATGACAACAAGTCGTTATTGCTTGTGCTGGATAGTATGAGTTTTTATCCTCGACTATAAACTGATGATGTATTGATGAGTTTATCAGTTGTAGTTAGGAAATTTTATTCCTTAGCTACATGAATTTTTGACTTAGCTCTGTTAAGATTTTAGCGGAGCATTTTCTATTCAAAATGTCATATTATTTTTCTGATTAGAATTAGTATAGGTTTGGTTAAAAGTTGTCCATTTTAAGAATGGAAAGAAAATGCCTTCACCAATACTATCGCCTCTATTTGATTTCCCCTCTCCTATTTTCGGTTAGTTTAAAGTAGGTATGACAAAGAATGATTCAAGATTTAAAGTTTATAAATTGCTCTAGCGATGAATTTTGTTTACGGTCACACGTTTTGTGTACAGTTAATGGAATTGATAGTAAAAATTATTGCCACAAACTTTTATTTTCCGTATGGTGTCTTGAGTCTATTTTAGTGGTAACAATGACTAATGGTGAGAATATTGTTTGTTCAACACACAATTTTGGAGTACATAGTGTTTTTAGTTCCAGAGGAAAAACCTGTATTTTATATTTTCTATTGACATCATGTTGCTATTTATGTGTAATTACAAAGCAAATATGCTTTCTGGAATTTTGTCAGGTATACAATATTACTTTTCGTTGAAATTAACTCGTGGCATGAACTATTACTTTGATTTTACCAACTCTAAACAGGATTCAATATTTGCAATTATTATCTTGCTTTAGTGATGGTGCGAGACAACCTGAGGAAGTTATGTTTTTCTGTTCCATTCTTTGAATGATCAAAACTGTCCAACACAAAAATAACAACAGAACCGTCCTTGGCAGCAACATAAAGTTGTTTATATGACTTTTTTGAACTACCAAACGAGCTTCGCACGGTCAAAACATGTTGTATTAGATAACTTATCTTTGATTTGTTGTAAAGTAGCATGTTATATCATGGAAGACAAGATATCATGTGATGATTGTAGGAACAGATGCTCATTAAGAGTGTGTTTGGTATGAAGGAAAATGTTTTCCAATTTTTCCATGTTTGGTTGGGACAAAAGTTTTGGAAAATATTTTCTAAATCAACTCATTTTCCTTAAAATTAAGAAAAATGACTTCCCTTTAAAAATTAAGGAAAACATTTTTCAAAACTCTCTCCAATTTTAAATTACATTTTTTTGGGGGAAAAACAATAATTTTAAAAAAATATTTTCAATTTTAAAATTTTATTTTTTCACCCGATCCCTGACCCCACCCCCACCCCCCACCGGCCAGCCCCTCCAACCCCTCCCCAAAAAATTAATTTTGCTTTTTTAAAATGTTTTCAACTTCAAAATTTTATTTTTAAACTTCAACGTCCCTCCCCCCCCTCGGCCAGCCCACCACCCATCCCCAACAACCAAAAAAATTAATTTTGTTTCTAAAAAAACTATCAGCTTCAAATTTTTATTTTTTCACTCCTACCCCCTCCCCCTCCCCCTCCCCCTCGCCCACCCACTACTCCATCACCACCCAAAAAAATAATAAGTTTGTTTTTAAAAAATATTTTCAATTTCATAAATTATTTTTCTCTAGTAAAAATAAAAAATGCTTCTCAAAAATCTTTTTTCATTCATAAGTCAAACACTATAATTCATTTCTGAAAAGTATTTTCTACTCACCAACCAAACATGAGAAAATAAGTTCAATATCTACTTGTTTTCTAGAAAAACATTTTCCTTCATACCAAACACACCCTAAATCAACTGCAGAAGTTCTTTATGCATACTTCTATCGAAATGTTGTAATACTTATATGATGTTTGTCATTAGTTCATATTGGGCCCGTGCTGATACGGGCCGTCCCCATCTAATTTATATTTTATTGTATTTAGAAATAGGACTTGGTGGACGAACATGGCAGTAGACCGTTGTACTCAAAGCAAAGTAAATTGTACTGTTAACTTGTCACTGAATAGACACGTGAATTAAAAATAAATATTAGTGAACATGTGTAGCACTCTACATATTCACACTATTTTTATGGTCCCTCATCTCTCACGTGGAATCTCTTTTTTTAATTTACAAATTCTTCTTAGTTGCAAATTCTTTGTATTCATCTCTCCCAAACATAATTTTTCCCCCTTTGATGGCGTGAAGAACGTAGGTTATGGGTTCTCTCCGCTTCCAGTTTTTTCGATGAAATTTATGCATATGTTCAATTTTATTCTTGTACGAGCATGTTCAATTCGGAGTAGAATTAATGTTTGGTGCTTCAGTTCCAAGCTTGATATAGAACAAGACAAGTTTATCTTTGTGCAAGTTTTTAATTGTTATTGGCTGATGTTAAAAGAATCAGTTTGTAACATTTATTGAGCTTTATTATTCTTGAGGTGATTAATTAAACTATACTAAGAAAAGCTAATATAGATATGTTGTCCTTTATGTTGTAGCATTTTGATACTCATTGATAAAGTAATTATTTTTTTATTTTTTTTAAAAAAAGATTGCTTTAAACTACAAAGATGCTGCCCAACATGATTTTGAAATGCCAAGTCAATTGCAAAATATAAGATTTCTCATGTCTTTTTTAGTCTCAAACTAAATTGCTAAGAGAGGATTACTCCAATTTGTAACAATTCACTAATTTAAGAAAGTCAGAGGTCTTATATCATTTAGTGATTTTAGCAGGCAACAAAGAACGACGTGATTCATATTTCTAAGTCAAAATATAATGGAATTTATTCAATTTGAATATTGCTTTCAACTGGACTAGAACAATATTGAGCATAATATATTACATATTTGAATCAAATTCTAGGTTCCCAAAAAACTGAAGTTCAATTTTAATTTGTGGTTATCTAATTTTGAGTATATTCCATCTTTTATATACTCGAGTGACTTTCTTCTTTCAAATATTCAAGAATTTCACTGTGTGTATGTGTGTATCCACTGCAACAAAAATAATTTTAGTGGTAATAAATATTGACATTAATAAAGAGTGCTAAATTTTTTACCGGTATTAGTTAAGTGTCATTCATTAGAATCAATGTCGTTAAAGGTTTTAGGGACATATATAAAGAGTATTAATTACTGTTAAAAATACTTATTTAGTGATAATTAAGAATTAATTATCGGTAATGATGATAAAAATTTTATGTAGTGATCTTAAATATGGTCATTTGATTACTGTCCATTTAGAAGATGCGTTTGATTAGAATACGGTAAAAAATTATGAACAAAATTAGGAAAGGTAAGTAACACAATTATGTTCTAAAAAAAATAACTATGTTCACTTTATATCCTATGCTTCTCATTGGATCTTGTAAAATTAGTTACTTAATATTGTTCTATGATTGAATTGATTTATATATTTCTATGAGCCCACTCCTATCTGCAAAAATCCAAGAAACTCTTCCAACTTAACTTTCATTAGGTTAGCTCATTGTTGACACTTCCTATTACAAAACACATTTCTTTCCTTTGATAGTACCTTTAATCACAAGGTTTACAACACTTTAATAAATGTCACAAATCCTTATACTCCATCTTTGTTGACAGGTAGCTCTAGGTCTAAAAGTGGACAGACAACTCCAGCTCTAATAAGACAATCAATGTGGACACCAAGGAAACCAAAGAGCAATACAAAAGTTTGAACACATGCATGTAAATCTTACAATTACTAGATGAAAAAAATACTTAGGTTACAAATGATATGTATTTAATTTCACGATGGTTTGATTTTATTATATGGTGTCCGGAGACCGGATAGCTCCAGATTTGATAAAATTCTCAATAGAAATCATAGGTAGTGCAATAACTAAAGCAATATACTACTGAAAGGGTCGTCATATTATATTTACAGATTCTGTCAATCTTTTAAAAATTATTTCTTATGTATTGCGATTATTATGAGATAAAGACGTGTTGTGAGAGTTCTTTAACGATGTTAATTTTCGTATGCTTACATCACATATCTATTTGAGTAGCTTTTATGTATTAACTTTTGTTTCTTGTCGATTACTACTTCCACCTTCATTTTGTCCCTTTCTGACAAAAGGTTGTACATTACATAAAGAGAAAATGATAAAAAAAAAAAAAAAGATAGCCTTAAATTACATGAAAGGAACAAAAATGTCATTTGTTTATAGTTTGACTCAAAAATATCCTTATCGTCAATACTTTGGCTAAAAAATGCCTCTAAACTATACGAAAAGAACAAAACTGTCCCTTGTTTGCAGTTTGATCCAAAAATGCTCGTCATCAATATTTTGATCAAAAAATGCCCTTATTATTATTTAATGGGTCAAAAAACCTCATTTTCCAAATAAATATATTATTATTTTCTTTTTGACACATTTTTTTTTCAATTAATGTTTTTAAAAAAATTAGTAAATGATTATCTTACTTTAATTCAGAAAAAATTAAAAAAATGAAAATATTTTTTGTTGTTATATAAATGATAGATATACTATGATCAAATATATGACATATATTATCTATCAAAAAAGTACATGAAATTATCCTAATTTAATTGATAAAATAATATTAAGAAGAAAAAAAATATTTCCTACATTTTTATTTGTTAAAGTAATATCAGAAGAAAGAAAATAAGAATAGTGTTTCTTAATAATATTTTAATTAGGAAGAAGATTTTTTCTTAAAAAAAATAATATATTTAGACCAAAGTATTGACTATTTTCCCTAAAATAAAACTTAAGATTTCAAAATATATAAATTGTTGGACTTTGTGCCCGTGTGGTGCACAGGCCACCCTTCTAGTATATATTTTTAGGGAAATTTTTCAAAAATTTCAATATTTTAACATTTAAGAGGGCTTATTAGCAACACTTTCAATATTTAGTAAAAATGTCAAAATTTTAATTTGTTATGTATCTTATTTATGTTTTTATTATTTATTTTTATTTAAAGAATACAATTATTTAATAACAAAATGGAGAAAATCAAGGGAGAGAATATTTCAAAAAAAGGTAAAAATCACTTAATTTTCTCATCAGTTACATTTTCAAATAAAACTCAAACTTTGTTCTTTTTTTTTTCTTCAGAATGTTAACCCTTTTTTTTATTAGTTTGTATTCATTCAAATAGGTATGCCAAATGAACCTATAGTTATTTAAGAAACATATTTGTATTCATATAACTTTTTCATGTGTATTTATTTATTTTTTCGAAAATCTTGTATTTCGTATTCATTTAAATATGTATTTTATTTGTATTTCTATTTATTCTAGTTTTTATTTAGAATATTGTATAATAATATATAAAATACAAAAAAATAGTATGATGAAAAAGTGAGATAATATTTTTTAGAAAAGGAACATATCACTTAAAAATTCTCATCATTTATAATTTCAAAATAAATTCCTTTTTCATTCTATTAGATCAACTTTTCTTTGCTATGTTTTTATTATAATTGTATATCAATATTTTTTACATTTTATGTGCTCACTTACCATTCAAATTAAAATTGATTTTTTTCTTTCAAACTACAAATTGTATTTCGGTGATCAAAATTGTATTACTTGATTGCCATATATATATACACGTATCTCAATATATATGAATATGACTTATGAAAGGGTACAAGATTTTGGGGGAAAATAGCATACTCGGTGGAAATAATAAATCTGTTGAGGAAGGATATAATATTCTAAAAAAATAAATACAAATTGACTGTGAAAGATTCTGAAAAACAGATAGCATACATAGTAAAATAATATAATCAGGATACAATATTCTAAAAAAAATACAAATTAACTGTTGAAAAACAGGATATATATATGTTTAAGAAATACAAATTCATATGAGATAGCATACATAGTGAAAATGATATAATCAGAATACAGTACTCTAAAAAAATACAAATTGACTGTTAAAAAATAGGATACATCTATACTTAAGAAATACAAATTCATATGAGATACATATTTGAATGACTACAAATAAAAAAGAAATACAATATTCTTAATAAAAATACAAATGATGAGTAAAAGAAAAATAATTGACAAACAAAAATTAATATGAATATTATTTTGATATGAATACAATTTCGCAGCTTTCTTCTTTGACTCTCTCTTTCTTCCTCTGCTATGTTCCTTTTTTCCAATTCTTTTCACCAAATTCAAATCTGAATCTGTGTTTATTTGTGAATTAATAACCCTATAAGCAAAATTCAAAATTATTAAATATGAATATACAAAAAAAAAATATATTATGTATGAATGCTTATGTGGATTACTACAAATTACAATCTACTAAATCTCAAATATGAAAACAAAATCATAAAAAATAGTGTTTCAAATACTAAAATTCCAAAATGCATAAATATTTGATGAGTATGTTAACAAACTCATATAAAAATTGAAAAAATGACTAAAAATCTGTAATACATACAATCCAAAATTCAACATAATTTTTTATTTCGAAAATAAAATCTCATGAAATCTCGCAAAATAAATGATGATTTCTAAAATACCTTTATGTATTGAGAGATTTCTTGAATTAATCGATAGATCTGATCAAATTGGTATGAACTTGAATAATTAGTTCTTCTTCAACAATGAGAGAGAATAATGGTGAAAATGGTAAAAGAGAATTTTTTTTTGAAAATCTTAAATATGAAAATAAATTTAATGGTATTAAAGACTAGAAGAAGTCTAAATAGGTAGTGAATATATTTAATGTTGGACTGTTTTGAGAAATAAAAGGAAAGATAAATAATAGTATTAGGATACAAATTATTTTTAAAATATTGACATTTTGACATTTTGAATAAATATTTTAAAGTATAAATATTTTTACTAATTAAGTTAGAAATTGTGACTAGTTTACTAATTTTTCCATATTTTTATACTAATAAGTGTAGTGACACAGAGAATTCTTTTCTCAACATTAATTAAATTCATTCATAAATTTAATAATTAATAGTGTAAATTTTGCATATAGCATTTTTTATAGTAATATTTTCAAGCTATAGCATTAGATTTTGAGTTTCAATATATGACATTTAATATCTCAAGTTATAACATATTATTAGAAAAAAAGATTGATTTAAAATAATTGAAAATATTTATTTTTTAAATAAAATAAAAAGAAAAAAAAACGTTTATGCATTAATTGTTAAGTAGCACGAATTGTGGGATTTGAATTAATTTTAATTAATAATGGATAATTAACAAATTAGCACATATTAAGAAATTCAAAAAAGATTTAAATTATTCAGCTTCCTTAAAATGCTCAAATTAGTTTAAATCAAACTAAAACATGATTTTTTTCCTCCTTTTTTTCTCTCTATCATGTTTCTCACTCTCCATCCGTGTTTCCAGAATTTTTACTCCCGTTTTTTTCTTGACTGATCAATTTTTTTTGTTGTGAAAAAATTGTGATTTGTTGTGATGGACAATAACTTATCAATATTAATTAAACATGGTGGAAGATGGGATCCGTCATGTTGGTATTTATTATAGTTTTCTTATTTATTTTTAGTAATATCTGTTAATAATAAAGCTTGTGATGTTTTTGTTTCACAACATATTTTGGTAGGTAAATATTACTATAAAAAATGTTATATACAATAAAAATATTATATACGATTTTTTAGACCAACAACATGTTACATTATATACGTTTATTAAAATTGAAAATATGAGCAAAAGTTATTTTCTGAAAATATAAAACAAATTGATATTACAGTGTTACTTTGTATTTCAAATTCATTGTATTAAAAGTTTTGTAAAATTGTACGATATTTGTTTTTTTGTTTGGTAATATTTTTTTATTTGTGGATATGTGTAATATTAATGAAATTGTTGGTAAAAGAATCGTATAAAATTGGTCAACATGATGTTAGTTGTCTGAATTGCATATTAATATGATATGAAATATGAAATGCTAGTTTGTTTGTCTGTTTCTGATTTGTAATGCAATGTTGTATCTTTTTTGACATTTATAGTATGAAATGTGTATTATTTTGGTATTAAATATTTTTATTTTATTTTTTAATGGCATATTTTTTTGGAATTATTTTTAATAAGCATTAATTTTCCATGTTAGGTAATACCATCGATGGTTGATATGAATGTTGTTGTGGAAGGACCAAAGAAGAACATAGTAAATTTAAACACAAGGTGTGTAGTTGCGGGAGATTTCACCATTATGAGATACCATGTGATCATGTAATTGCAGTTTTTAGATACAGGAAACTGCATGAAGCATATTTCTGTTCTGCCTTTTATAGCCTGAAAAATTTCAGAGGTGCATATGTCATCCTTGTTGAACCTATCCCCTGCGAGAGTACGTGGGATATACCCAGTTATATTTCAGAGCCTAAATTGATGTCACCCAGTCCAAGCAGATCAGTTAGAAAACCACATGTTGAACGCTGGAAGGAGTTTGATGATGTTAAATTCAAAAGTTCAAAGGTTACTTGCAGTAGATGTCGTCAAGTTGGACATAACAGGACGACATGTTCAAATTATCCTGTTCAAAAAAATGATTTCTTGATTTTTACTTTTTGTTACACAACATGTTTTGTTTTATGTAATAAATTTGGTATAGTTAATATATGAATAGTTGTGAGTTCTTAATATTGTCCAACTATAAATAATATTGAAACACATTTTATGTCCGTTTCAAAATTTTATTCCTATACTAATATATAGTTAAACAAGAATCATACATAGTTTATACAAAAAGCATATATATGGAGCAACTTTTTAAACATATAATTGTACAATGAAACTCTTGTTAAAATAGCTCATACATAGATCATACATAGTTCGTACAAAGTTTATACATATGGATCAAAACATATATGATATTTGTCATACTAAAACGATAATAAATCAAAAATGTGATATCATGTTCATACTAGTAGTAATTAGACTTCATACATATTTCATCCAGATAGTAATCAGACTTCATAACATAATCAATAATTGAATTCATACAAAAAAGCCAACAAATTAGAAATGTAATGTCATGCCCATACAATTAGTAATCAGACTTCATACAAAAAAAGCCAACAAATTAGAAATGTAATGTCATGCCCATACAATTAGTAATCAGACTTCATACATACATCAATTTATATATCAATCAAACATTGGTAATATATATTAATATTATATGAATTCTGTGTGGATTGATGTATTAGTTTGTATGACTTGTGTATAAATGTTGTATGAATTGATATATACATTGATGTATTACTGCTATATGATTTGTGTATGAAAGTACCTTAGAATTTTATTTCATGCTTTGTGTATGAATTGATTTGGTTGTCCATTTATATGGCAGTGTTTGAATGATGTTTGAATTGATATATATATTGATGTATGTATGAAGTCTGATTACTAATTGTATGGGCATGACATTACATTTCTAATTTGCTGCCTTTTTTGTATGAAGTCTGATTACTAATTGTATGGGCATGACATTACATTTTTAATTTGTTGTCTTTTTTGTATGAATCTTTCTTCAATTATTGATTATGTTATGAAGTCTGATTACTATCTGGATGAAATATGTATGAAGTCTGATTACTACTAGTATGAACATGATATCACATTTTTGATTTATTATCGTTTTAGTATGACAAATATCATATATTTTTTGATCCATATGTATGAACTTTGTACGAACTATGTATGATCTATGTATGAACTATTTTAACAAGAGTTTTATTGTACAATTATATGTTTAAAAAGTTGTTCCATATATATGCTTTTTGTATGAACTATGTATGATTCTTGTTTAACTATATATTAGTATAGGAATAAAATTTTTGAAAACGGGCATAAAGTGTGTTTCAATATTATTTATAGTTGGACAATATTAAGAAATCACAACTACTCAAATATTAACTATACCAAATTCATTCCATAAAACAAAATATGTTGTTTAACAAAAAGTAAAAATCAAGAAATCATTTTTTTGAACAGGATAATTTGAACATGTCTTCCTGTTATGTTCAACTTGACGACATCTACTGCAAGTAACCTTTGAACTTTTGAATTTCACATCAGCAAACTCCTTCCAGCGTTCAACATGCGGTTTTCTGACTATTCTGCTTGGACTAGGTGACATCAATTTAGGCTCTGAAATATAACTGGGTATATCCCACGTACTCTCGCAGGGGATAGGTTCAACATGGATGACATATGCACCTCTAAAATTCTTCAGACTATAAAAGGCAGAACATAAATATGCTTCATGCAGTTTCCTGTATCTAAGAACTGCAATTACATGATCACATGGTATCTCATAATGGTGAAATCTCCCGCAACTACACACCTTGTGTTTAAATTTACTATGTACTTCTTTGGTCCTTCAACAACAACATTCATATCAACCGTCGATGGTATTACTTAACATGGAAAATAAATGCTCATTAAAAACAGTTCCAAAAAAATATGCCATTAAAAATAAAATAAAAATATTTAATACCAAAATAATACACATTTCATACTATAAATGTCAAAAAAAATAATACAAACATTGCATTACAAATCAGAAACAGACAAACAAACTAGCATTTCATATTTCATATCATATTAATATGCAATTCAGACAACTAACATCATGTTGACCAATTTTATACGATTTTTTCACCAACAATTCCATTAATATTACACATATCCACAAATAAAAAAAAATTACCAAACAAAAGAATAAATATCGTAAAATCTTACAACACTTTTAATACAATGAATTTGAAATACATAATAACACACTGTAATATCAATTTATTTTATATATTCAGAAAATAACTTTTGCTCATATTTTCAATGTTAATAAACGTATATAATGTAACATGTTGTTGGTCTAAAAAATCGTATATAACATTTTTATTGTATATAACATTTTTTATAGTAATATTTACCTACCAAAATGTGTTGTGAAACAAAAACATCACAAACTTTATTATTAACAGATATTACTAAAAACAAATAAGAAAACTATAATAAATACCATCATGACGGGTCCCATCTTCAACCATGCTTAATTAATATTGATAAGCTATTGTCTATCATAATTTTTTCACAACAAAAAAAAAATTAATCAGTCAAGAAAAAAAATGGGAGTAAAAATTGTGCAAACACGGATGGAGAGTGAGAAACGTGATAGTGATAGAGAGTGAAAAAAAAGGAAAAAAAATCATGTTTTAATTTGATTTAAACTAATTTGAGCATTTTAAGGAAACTGAATAATTTAAATTTTTTTTGAATTTCTAAATATGTGTTAATTTGTTAATTATTCATTATTAATCAAAATTAATTCAAATCCCACAATTCATGCTACTTACCAATTAATACATAAACATTTTTTTTCCTTTTTATTTTATTTAAAAATAAAATAAAAAGGTAACTGTAAAAATAAAAATAAATATTTAAACATATTAATTAGTATTTAAATAATTACTTATAGTTTATTTTTAATTAAATATATTTTTAATTGATATGCTATAACTCGATAATAATCTGCTATAAGTGATTTATTTTTGAAAAGTATGTTTATAACTCGATATATATAGTCTTAAATGTATATAGGGTGTTATTTATATTAATTAATATTGTAACTTTTGTTTTTCTCATCATAAGTGATAGAAGGTTGAATGATTGAAATAAATATAATGAATTATATATATATACACACACCATATCTTGTAAAAAATATAGGAGGTGAAAAGACTTCTGTAACATTTTGATTAATAAATATTTAATTTATCACATCGTGCATTGCATGTTTGTTCCAAATATTTTATCAAAAAATTATATTCCAATAAGATAAATTTTAGAATGTGCATTTTCAATTTTTTTTGAGGTATAAAATAGAAATTAAAACATGAAAAAAAAGGACCAAATAATTTTATATCAGAAACTTATAAACTTGATGTGAATGACATACTATTTTAATTTAAAGAAAGATTACACCCTCGAACATATATATATAAAACATGCATGTAATAAAATTATTATTTTACTAACTAATAATTTTGTATGAAAATTAAAATCAAATTAATACTACTCTATCACATTGTTACCGACTCAAAGGTATATATGTACATTTCACAAATTCCACCAATAATTTATTTCCTTGTAAATTAAAAGAATAATCAAGCTACAATGATTCATCTACTTATAAAACATCATTGTATCTCTTCATCTTTATTTCTTTCTATCTTTCTTTAATTTTTTTTGTCAATGAGTTGGATTCACTCGTACAGAATCACATTGTCTTTTTGCCTAGTAGCATATTCCATTGATTATCATGAATGCAGTGAGAAAGATAGAAGTCTTTCTTCTTGTCCTTGTCCATGTCCAAAAGACTTTTTTAAAAAAGAATTCAATTAATTGTACCATCTCAACTTCTATAAAATGATTTGTTTATAAGTCAAACCAAAATATTACTAAGAACATATCAACTTACATAATTTTTTTTATTGCATGTAAGGAACAATGATTTATGTAACGTCTTGTTCCCTTTGTTATAGAAAATGGCATAGGAAAAAAAATTTGGGCCGAAAAACTTTTTTGTAGTAACTTGAGAATTCCTAACCTAGTTCAGATATGGATGAATTTGGAGTCAGTGAGCTATAGGGAGATCTGATAACGAATGAGAGATCTAATTATCAAATTGATCACACGATTAATGTGACGACCTGTTCCCGTCGTTATTGAAAAGCCATTGGGAAAATTTTTGGGCCGAAATTTTTTATTGGTAGTAGCTTGAAATTTCCTAGCCTTGTTCAGATTTGAAAGATATCTGAGTCGGTGAGGTATAGGTAAATATGGTAACAAATGAGAGATCTGATAATGAATTTGATCGCATGAGTCGATAACTAAGATGTTAAGGTACCCATACGACTTTGCATAACCAAATTCGAGCGAGTAGATCTTTTGAAACTGATCTTAGTTTGAAATGGTAGATTCTGAGTGTCATGGGATAAAGGTGTGTTGAAAAATGAGGGTTTGAAACTTTTAGTTTAGCTCTCTATTCCGTTCAAGCAGCTAGGGCGGGCTATTCCCCCATGGCGGGACCGCTATGGTGGGATGGGGGTAGTTATAGCGGGCCAGTCACGAATTAATTCAAAAATAAACCTCAAAAAACGTCATATTTTGCAAAGTTCGTTCTTATGAGTTAGGAGATGAACCAGGATGACTTCTTGACAGTTTTCACCATTCTTGAAGCTAAAGATAAGGTTTTTATTCTTTGAATTCATATTTCGATCCGTACAAGGTAAATTCATGGGTAATTATTGTTGGGGAGGGTTTTGAAGTTGTTTGGATAATGGGAAAAAGCCCTAGGTGCATATTAGGATCATGAGTTTGGCTTATAGGGTTAATATTTTTTATTGTAATCTGGGTAATTAGGCCTCGTTTATTAATATTCACGTTATATTGATTGTTTGTAGACCAAGAATAAGCAGAAAAAATCCGAAAAAGAAAGAATCAAGTTTCTTATGAGGGTTCAAGCTTTGTTCGAGGCAGGTGATGGTTGTGATTTCATGTTTGTGATGTATGTTAGTAATTACTTCATTATAATGCATGTATGTCTGAGAATGTTGCAGTATTGATCACAATAATCGTAAATGAGTATAAATAGATGATTGCATGCTATGAACCAACACTTGATTGTATGATTATGAGAATGTACATTGTGATTGTGGCTTGTAAAATTGAACGAGTGTTACATTCCAATACACTAACTTGGATAGGGTTCCATGCTCGGGCGCATATATGGATCGGGTGTCATGTCTGTCACACTAATAGGAATCGGGTACCACATTCCGGTACACTAACAATTTGGGTATGGACACCATGACACAGTTGTTGACTTGTCATATAGATGTGTTATTGAGAATGTGGAATTGTAAATTGATCCTGAAATGATGATTGATATTGTAGTATATGCCTTTTTATTAAGTGGTGGTTACTTGTATATGTCTCACTTATTTAAATAACCATGTGATCCTACCGGTGCACGGTAATTGTGTACTGATACTACACTTATTCTTTCTTTTTTGAGTATTGAGCATCTTTAGGCGACTACTAACAGACCTCATTTAGAAGACCAGTGATCGATTCGGATTCAAGGGTTAGATAGTTCTTCCAGGCTACCATGAGTTCTCTGTTTGCTCAGTCCATCTTATTTGGACATAGATTAGTACTTTAGATATTCGTATGTTAAATTGGGTTGCACCCTTTTCTTTAGACTTACGTTTCTTTGTTAAGCTTTTGGTACATTGAATTTCAGGCTCTAGGGAATAATTTACGCAATGTTTTGTTAGTCATTGTTAGACTTTTGTATTTTATGGGAACTCTATTTGATTCTTGCATTTGACCTGCTTCCGTATCTTTAAATGCCTAGTATTTGATTAAGTTATTTAGTTCTTGGGTTAATTAATTAGCATTAATGGTTCTCCCACTGTAGGGTTAGTGTGGGTGCCAATAACGATGGTCAAGGTCGTAACAAAGATGGTATCAAAGCCTTAGGTTCATTGATCTCGATGTACCAAAATGTGTTTAGTAAAGTCTAGCAGAACATAACGGAGAGGTCTATACTTTTCTTCGAGTGGCTATTGTTTTTTAGGAAGTCCATGTTTTCTATTGTCTGTTTTTGTGCTATAATTTGGCTCCAATTGGTATCTATTATCCATGTAGATATCTAATCTCCTTCACTCTTCTGACCGTAGAAGGTTAACACTAGGTTCAACGGCGTCAGGCCCGTAGCTCTTGTCATTGCGCCACCTGAGGAATCCGCAGCAAAATGTATTGGTTGAGGCAGGGGTAGAGTAAGAGAAAGGGGTAGAGGCCAAGGAAGGGTAGTGCCTACTAGGGATGAAGCACTAGTTAAGAATGCACCTAGAAATGAGGTTCCTCCTGCGCATCACGAAGAGGTAGAGGAGAACGTTGAGGTTGAGAACGAGGAGGCTGTTGGACAAGAGGAAGAGGTGTAGGTTAACAGTACATGCATTCCTCCCTTAGACCCAGTGTTAGATTAACAAATTATGTGTTTCCTAAAAGGATTGGTCGGCCCTGGAATTCTTCCAGCAGTTGAAGCAATTCAAGCTCCCGCCAATTCCCCTATTGCTATCATTGTCCCCAAAGTGGGTGGAATTATAGGTACCGATGCCTTTTTCTGTCATTTGGTTAGTCTCATAATGACTAGTAATGATCATGAATATCGACTAAGTTCTTGAAATGAAACAACATGTGTTCCATGGTTCCGAGAGTGAGGACACCTATGAGTTCATTCTAGATTGTTATGACAGGCTTCATAAGTTGGTAACTGTTGATCAACATGGAGTAGAGTTTGTGACTTTTCAGCTTCAAGATGAGCCTAAGTAGTGGTGGAGAGCTTATGTGGAGTTCAGATCGTCAGCTTTACCCTCACTCGCTTGGACCAAATTTCATGCTCTTTTCTTGGAGAATATGTGCCCCAAACTTTGAGAGATCGTAAGTACAATGAGTTCATGGCTTTGGATTAGGGTTATATGTCTGTGGCTGCTTATAAGGCGAAGTTCCATGTTTTTTCTAGATATGCTACGCAATTGGTGACTACTAAGGAAGAGAGGGTCCATCTATTTCTTAAGGGACTAAATTTTGAGTTGCAGGCATTGTGTGTTCATATGACCTCTGTACGAAAAAAGCTTCAATGAGGTGACTGATTTTATGAAAAAAGGTAGAAGGAGTTAGACGTGATGGGTAGGCTAAGGCTTTGGCTAAGAAAACTTAGAATACATGTACTTTTAGGGTTTTTACTCCCGAGGTTCATGGAGGCCGACAAATGCAGCCCGACCAATTCAGTTCGCTATGCCCCCTTCTAGAGGTAATTATACGGGAATTCCATCTCAGAATTTGATTCAGGATAGACAGGGAGCTACATCTTCGACGGGCAGCAGGTCATCTTTCGATCACACTTGTTATAATTGTGGAGATCCTCGGCATGTGAGGAGAGATTGTCCCCACCCGTGCATGTTGGATTCGGCGCAGCAGACTAGAGCAGTGGTACTCGTAGGCAATGGTAATAATGGAAGAGGATGTCCACAAGGTGGGTGAGATGTAAATCAATAAGTCCATGGGGATCGGGGAAATGTAACGCAGGTAGAGGTATAGTGCAGCCAGGCAAGAAAGTCGCACGTCATAATGACATAGCTCAGTGTTATGCCTTTCGGGGAAAGACCGAGGTGGAGGCATTTGAGCCAGTGATCACATGTACTATTCTTGTCTATGACTGGATGGATAATTTGTTATTTGATCGGGGTTCTATTTATTATTATGTGTTCGTTTAGTTTTACTTGGGATTTGATATGATTTGTGATGTACTTTATGCCCCCGTCCATGTTTCTGTTCCAATTGGAGAGCCTGTCATAGTCACCCATGCCTATTGTGTTTTTCCTGTCTTGTTGATGGGTTTCAGACTTGGGATGATTTGGTATTTTGGATATGGCTGACTTTGATATAATCTTAGGCATGTCTTAGTTGTACCCCTATTATGTCATGCCTATATTTGGTACTCTAGAAATTTCGGGTAGGGAAAAGTTAAAGTGGGAAGGATTGTACAAGCCTAAGCCAGCTAAGATCAGATTCTCCATCTGGTCTAGGAAATTGGTGGGCGGGTTGTTTGGCTTATTTGTCTCATATTCGAGATGTGGATCTTGAGTCTCCCTCTATTGAGTCTATTCTTTTGGTGTCAGAATTTAGAGAAGTGTTTCCTTCAGATTTTCCTGGTATGCCTCCAGATAGAGATATATATTTCTGCATTGATTTGAAACATGGTACCCTCCGTATTTAGATCGCTCCATATCGCATGGCCCCGGTAGAATTGAGAGAGCTTAGGCTCAAATCCAAGTACTTCTCGATAAAGGTTACATCCGTCCTAGTTCATCCCCGTAGGTTGCTCCTATTTTGTTTGTGAAGAAAAAAGATAGTAGTATGAGGATGTGTATATATTACCGATAATTAAATAGGGTCACCATTCGAAACAAGTACCCATTGCCTCGAATAAATGACTTTTTTGTCTAGTTCCAAGGCTCAACAGTTTTCTCTGAGATTCATCTACGTCTGGTGACTATCAGCTACAGATTAGGCTAACATTTAGGACCCTCTATGGGCACTATGAATTTTTAGTGAAGTCATTTGGGTTGACAAATGTGTCTGCAACTTTCTTGAGTTTGATGAATGGTGTGTTAAAAACATTTATTGATTCGTTTGTTATAGTATTTATTGATGATATTTTGGTTTATTCAAAAAGTAAGGAAGATCATATTGACCATCTTCGTATTGTTTTGGGTGTTTTTGGGAAAGAAAAGTTGTATGCAAAATTTTCTAAGTGTGAATTTTGTTTGACTTTGGTTGCCTTTTTAGGGCATGTAGTTTCAAGGGAATGGGAAATAGTAGATCCCCAAAGAATTGAAGTGGTTCAGAATTAGGTTCGACCTAACTCTGTGACTGAAGTTAGGATTTATGGGGGCTCGCTAGCTACTTTCTTCGATTTGTAAAGAACTTTGCTTTTATTTTCACACATCTGACAAGGTTGACCAAAAATGAGGTACCTTTTGAATGGACTGAAAAATGTGAGGAGAGCTTTCAAAAGCTCAAGACCCTTTTGACCACAACACCTATTCTAGCACTACTAGTGGAAGGTAAAATTTTTATTGTCTATTATGATGATTTACATTCGGGATTGGGTGTTGTATTAATGCAAGATAAGAATGTTATAGCTTATGCATCTCAAAAGTTGAAGGTGCATGAGAGAAGTTACCGCACCCATGATTTAGAGTTGGAAGCGGTAGTGTTTTCTCTTAAGATCTGGCGGAATAACCTCTATGGTGTCAAGTGGGTAGTGTTTACTTATCATCGTAGTCTACAACACGTGTTCATTCAAAAGGATCTGAATTTGATATAGGAAGGTGGATGTAGTTACTCAAGGATTTTAATGTGACCATGCAATATAATCCTGATAAGGTAATGTGGTGGCATACGCACTAATCCAGAAGGCGGTGAGTATGTGTAGTCTAGCTTGCTTCAGTGTATCCAAGCAACCTTTGTCTAAGGAAATTCAAACTTTGGAGTCTAAGTTCATGCAGTTGGGCATCTCAATGAAAGGTGGGGTATTAACTATCATTGAAGTAACGACCACGTTCATTGAGGCAATCAAGGCCAAAAAGTTTGAGAATGACAGTTTGAATGAGCTTTGAAAGAAGACAACGTGTGGCAAGGCACAAGAGACTAGTCTTGATACGGGGTGTGTGCTCAGCTTTAAAGGAAGGATTTGTATTCCTAGAGTGGGCGACTTGATTCAAAATTTATTGACAGAATCCCATGATTCACGGTATTCGAGTGAGTGACTATATTGGTGCCATGGCATGAAGATAGATATATCAGAGTTTGTGGCTAAGTGCCAAAATTGTCAACAAGTGAAATATGAGCATCAAAGGCCAGCAGGTTTGCTTCAGAGAATGCCAATTCTGGAATGGAAGTGGGAAATAATAGCTATGGATATGTGGTTGGTCTTCCCAAGACCTTGGGAAATTTTGATTCTATATGGGTAGTGGTTAACAGATTGACTAAGTCAACCCATTTTGTTCCACTTAGAAATGATTATAATCCTCAACAATTGGCTAAGGTTTATGTGAAGAGAAAGTGAGGCTGCACGGGGTGACCCTTTCTATCATCTCAAACCATGGTACACAGTTAACATCCAACTTTTGGAGAAAATTACATGATGACTTGGGCACAAAACTCACTTTTAGTACAACCTTTCATCCACAGGCAGACGGGCAGTCAGAGAGAACTATCCAAGTGTTAGAGGACATATTGAGGGAGTGTGTGATTGACTTTGGAAGACATTGGGATAAGTTCCTAACGTTGTGTGAGTTCTTTTATAACAATAGTTACCACTCCAGCATGGATATGACAACATTTGAGGCACTATATGCGACGGGGATGTAGATCTCCCATGGGATGGTTTGAAGCTTGAGATGTGAATCCTTTAGAGGTGGATTTAGTGAAGGATGCTCAATATAAAGTGAAGAGTATTCAAGATAAGATTTTAGCAACCCAGAGAAGACAGAAAAAGTATGCGGACCATAATGTAAGAGAGGTGGCATTTCGGACTGGTGAAAATTAACTTCTAAAAGTATCACCCATGAAAGGGGTGATGACATTTGGCAAGAAGAAAAGTTTAGTCCTCGATACATTGGTCCATTTGAGATTTTTGACAGTGTAGGGACAATTGCGTATAGATTGGCTTTACCACCTAGCCTATCATGAGTTCATCTGGTATTTCTGTCACACACGGAATCTAGACCCCAGATGAGACCGACGTCGTTAACCTCTCAGAGGTCACAGACAAGCCTCTTCTTAGCTTTCATCACAATCATACAGTTAAATTTGCGGAAAATTTAAAACTTTTTAATACTTATTCAAGTGTACTTAGACTTCATATGATACTGCATAAGAGTGATATTCTAATAAGCTCAAACTAAAGCAACCATCTATCAATAGATTAAACAATCAAAATGATGAATCGTAATAATAATAATAGTTTGCCAAATTCGCCTTATTACAAACGCTTGAACAAATGTTTGAAATGAAATGCTAGGGACTACATCCACCAGCTATGTCTAATGTACTAAACTAGAATCATAAATGTAGCATCCTCGAACTCAAGAAGACCAACCAAAGTCTGGAGATCGCTAATCCAAACTGCCTCGTCGAATCTTCAATCTTCTTAAGAACCTGCACTTACAAAAATAGTAATAATATATGGGGTTAGTACACACTTGTACTAAGTATGGGTGTATGCACATAAACACATAAGGACTATGCATGATCAAAGAAAGCTCTTCCTAAAGCAACATACCGTTTCTGGAAAGTGAAGTCACTAGACTTTCCTAATTCATTATTCGTGAATCATGCTATGAATATGACACTTTCTAATGCAATTATGGCACACAACTCATTTTCTATATGAACATAAGACCTTGGATTCATGAACATAATTTTAGAACAACTCAAGCAAAGTTTATTATCTTTGCTCCCTTAGGCCGAGAGCTCACCTCTCCAGCCTTAGCTTTTTTTTCCAGTCTTTTCTTCTTTCTGTTGTGTAGTTCAATGATCTCCTTTGATCTTATGTTTTACTTACAAGTGCAATGATTCATTGTAGTCCCATACCTAGAACGAATCGAGTAAGTAATCCAAAAGACTAAGGAAATGATTTGGCTACCTTACTTACAAGTTAGATTTTTCATTCTTGTTAAATTGGGCATGAATGTATTTATAAGCCAATCTTTATTGGCTATGACCATTATTTGATTATTTGCATAATATATAGATCTTGGGGGCATATATTCATACTCCAATATTGTCATAAACCACTAACTTGTTAAAACTTCATTCTTATCAAACATTGATGGTTGACATTCTTAAGCTCTTGCTTACTTAGTTCACTTTGAACTTAAATTCTTCTTTTTTGATCTGTTGTTCACTTTGAACATGCTACTTTCATTCTATCTTACTTTCTTAAAGAAGTCTTTAGCATTAAATGATATAGATCATGTGAGCTAACATGAAATCCAGTGTCTTCCCCATACCAAAAAGGGATGGATCACCGGTTAAAGTGTAACCAAGATCAGTGTCTTCCCCACACCGAAAAGAGGTGGTTCACCGGCTAAAGTGAAGCCAAGTTCAGTGTCTTCCCCACACCGAAAAGAGGTGGTTCATGGCTGAAGTGAAACCGAATACTTTCTTGATCTTTTAACCGACATAGATCATGTGAGCTAAACATGAAATCCAGTGTCTTCTCCACACCGAAAAGAGGTGGTATCATCGGCGAAAGTTAAACCGAATACTACCTAGCATTCTTAGGTGGAATATCCACTAGCTAGTCGTTATGCTGGCAACATAGTTCAAAGACTAGGAGACTTCGAAGAACCTTGTCCACATGGGTGGTGATCTCGTCTCATGAGGCTTACATGTGCTGGTACAAGCTCATTGCTAGTCTATCGGTGCTTAGCTCAGATTTATTTTACTTTACAACTTTTAGAGTTGACTCAAAACATTATTGAAGCTTGCTTCTAGTATGATGTATACTTATATCAATGGATGACTGGTCATCCCTTTCTTATTACTTGATGAATGTGAATTTAATCTTATATTATCGTCATGGTGCGAGTGAGACTTGTCTCACGGCTTTTGGCACCCTCTTATGTGAGTATTTTTGACATAATCGATTAAGTGTAAGTGAGGTCTGTGTCACTTCCTTTAACACTCTATATTAGGTCAATTTCATAAATTATGCTTTTAGTTATTTCATTACTCACCTTATCTTATTCAATGTTAATTGATAGTCTTGTATAATTCTGTATGAAAGTTATATTGACTTACTCAATGTGCTACTATGTTCATAAGTTCGTGTGGATATGGTATGTTGGGACTTGTCCCAATTATTGGCATACCCTATGTTATGATTTCATTGAGTTACATCTTGTCAAATCTCATTTTTAACATGTATTTGGCTTTACAAGAAACATCATATTCTAGATTGGCCATATGAGATTGGTATGATTTAGTATTGGCCAATTCTAATAATATTTTGGACATAATTTTGCTAGCCAATTTGTTCGCATAATTCAAACTTTCACTAGATACTTATCATAATATTATCACTAGCCTTGTCAATTACTTTATGAATATATTATAGTAATCTATCATGTTAAGCAAGCTAACTTTTAATCTTTGATTAGCCTATAAAACAATTCAATGAACAACTTATCACAATTTCATCTTCTCGAACATAAGTAGGCATTACAACGTTTATCATCTCATGTAAATAATACCCTAACTATACGGATCTAACATGTAGGTTTCATTCGACTTTATAAATCACGAAAACATACACATAATGATCATTTAGCACCACATACCAACAACATGTTCGAGATTTATATTATACATACTACAAGAATCAGAAATCGGGAGAACTAGGGAGATGCACATGCGATTCATTGGGAACAACCCTAGTTTCGATATTCTTGATTTCAAAACGTTTGAAAACCTCTTGGGGAAAGGAATCCAAGAGAGAAAACCCATACCTTACTGTAGAATTGAATCTACGAAGATCACCTTGCACTTTGCACGAAAACCTTGAAGAACTGCTTAAAATCGCCTAGGGTTTTTCTTACGTTGTTCACTTATTTTTAGTCGTAGGGTTTACTAATGAATAAAGTGAGTCTAAGTCTTTAGGAAATGAATATTAACTATTTCAACTTAGACTAATTAACTTAATTAAATACCTCAATTATCTAATTACAAAAACGCCCCTCCTAAGTTGACTTAAAATAGGAGAACACTTGACTTAACCGAAATCTGGAAATTGCTTAAGGGTTTCGGTTTGACCATTTTAAATTAATTAATTAAGTTGCTAATTTAATTAATTAAGTAACCTAGTGTAATTACTAAAGTATCCCTATGTTGTTAGGACCATAACCAACCCTTTTGACCATCCTAGGATAGGTACTAGGATGTTTCTTTAGTTAGTTACTCGGTTAGTGTCACCCGGTTAGGTCTTAGGTTGCCGGGTCCACTAGTTAGTTATTTTTGGTTAGTCCTAGGTTAGTTAGCTAGTTAGGTCAGTTATTTAGAGCCTAGGACCGGTTAGGGAGCTTGGACCCACGTGGCTTGACCCGAACGTGCTCCTGTCCCCTAACCGCTCTAACCGATCGGTTAGCTTGGTCCCTTGACCAGTTGCACATGTGCTTGCACATGTGTTGCCGTGTACTTTCCTAACTAAAAACTCTAGAAATTTCATTTGGAATGTTCACTTATTGTCCCAAGTATCCTCACTATGTCCTTGGGGCACTGCTTAATCTACATGATCATTTTAAATGATTATGTGCTATGGTACCTAGGATTGACACTTGAATGCCTAGTACCTAATGAGTGATAAGCGATGAAAATAAATTTTTTAGCCTAGGGTCTTCATTGCAGGTACATTTTCTAAACAAGCTAAGATTGGAGTATTTAACATCGACGTATATTTTAATTTACTTGTGTAGACATTGGCTAACACCCTTAAGCCAATATTCTCTAACATGCCCAATATTACTCAATATTGGGCATTGGGATGCCTATGTACCCCAATACCAATTCTTAAAACCTAATAGGCTCTTCACTATACATCTACATTTTATGGAATGTTACATTATCCCCCCCTTAGGAATATTCGTCCCCGAATGAGACTACACATTATTTGAATCAAAGAGGGTATTTTCGAAAAATACATAAACATACTTGAAACTTTACTCTTTGTGAATATCCGATTCACAACTTACTCAGGATGATGCACATTACTCAAAGCTTATCTGAAGCTTCATCTCTGTGATTGTGGAACTTCCTTCTCAATCTTATTTTAACTCAATGCACATCACACTCATGCGACATAAAAATCATGTAAACGCCATACAAAAATAGCAATATGAATGCAAGCATGATCTCATATTAACTCATATAGTGCAAGTATAAAACACACAGTTATGGACTTAAAACACCAAAACCACATAATGCACTAAAATTTAGAGTCTCATTAACAAAATCGGACTTAAGAATAGTATATCTAAGCACACCATCCCCCCTAGGGAGAATGATTCATTCATCTTACTCAACACTGAATCTTTCAAGTCCATGAGTACTGCGTCGAGATGCTGCTTGGCTTTAACATCTACAACAATGAGGATTCAGAACTAGAATGAATCGTAACACCCCCATTTGGTGTATCTACCAGCCGTACACCTAACCTAGACAATCGGTGTACTTCTTTAACCAACTCTTTCCTCTCATCATCGATATGAGACATACTGCCCATGCTCAATCAGCTCAAAGCATCGTCCACTACATTAGCCTTACCTGGGTGATAGTGGACACTCATGTCATAGTCCTTTAGTAACTCTAGCCATCTTCTCTGACGAAGATTCAATTCTCTCTGTGTAAAAACATAATGAAGACTTTTATGGTCAGTAAATACATAAACATGTACACCATATAAGTAATGTCTCCAAAGTTTCAATGCAAATACCACAACAGCTAACTGAAGATTATGCGTAGGGTAATTCTTCTCGTGGATTTTCAACTGTCTTGATGCATATGCAATCACCTTGCCATCTTGCATAAAAACACATTCCAAACCTACTCGGGAAGTATCACAGTACACCACATACCCTTCACCACTTCTAGACAACGTGAGAACTGGGGTCGAAATGAGTCGGTCTTTGAGCTCTTGGAAGCTCTTTTCACAAGTTTCAGACCACTCAAACTTCGCCTTCTTCTTTGTTAAAGTAGTTAATGGAGCAGCAATCGAGTAAAATCCCTCCACAAACCTGTGATAATAATTAGCCAAACCCAAGAAACTTCGAATATCTGTAGGAGTGAGGGGTCTCGGCCAATTCTTTACTGCCTCAATCTTTTTCGGATTGACCTCTACACCCTGGTCGGTCACAACATGACCAAGGAAGGTCACTGATCTCAACCAAAACTCACATTTGCTAAACTTTGCATACAACTGATGTTCCCTGAGTACTTGCAATGTCATGCTCAAATGCTGTTCATGCTCTTCTATGGTCTTAGAGTATATGAGTATGTCATCTATGAATACTATGACAAAAAATCAAGATATTCACGGAAGACTCTATTCATAAGGTCCATAAAAGCGGCTGGTAGGTTAGTGAGACCAAATGACATGACAAGAAACTCGTAATGACCATACCTAGTACAGAAGGTAGTCTTAGGAACGTTGTCTCACTCTAAGTTGGTGATAACCTGACCGAAGATCTATTTTAGAAAAGAAACTTGAACCTGGAAGTTGATCAAATAGATCATCAATTTTGGGAAGAGGGTACTTGTTATTTATAGTGACTTTGTTGAGTTGCCGATAATCGATACACATTTTAAGAGTTCCATCCTTTTTTTTAACGAACAACACTGGAGCACCCCATGGGGATATGCTCGACTGGATGAAGCCCTTATCAAGTAAATCTTTTAACTGCAACTTCAACTATTTGAGTTCGGCTGGTGTCATTCTATATGGAGGAATGGAAATTGGTTTGGTGTTGGGATCTAAGTCAACACCGAAATTAATTTTGCATTCAGGAGGGATTCCTGGTAAATCCTCCAGAAAGACATCTTGAAACTCATTTACTACGGCCACAGAGTCTATGGAAGGAACTTCATGTTCTAAGTCATTGACTCTGACTAAGTCGCATAAATACCCCTTAGATAACATCTTATTGGCTTTTAGATTGGAAACTATTTGGCCTGTTGGATTTGAACCACGCCCTTCCCATTCCAACTCTAACTCATTTGGAAACTGAAACCTTACTACCCTGTTTCGACAGTCTATGGTAGCATAGCAATCATGGAGCCAATCCATACCCAAAATTATATCAAAATCAAGCATGGTTAGTTCTATTAGGTCCGCATATGTAACTCTATCAAGAACAGTAATTGGGCAATCTCTATATACCCTTTCGGCCCTAACGCTGTCTCCTATAGGAGTACTAACTAGAAATGGCTTATGCAAGATCTCAGGAAGCAAGTCAAATTTACTAGCTACTAAAGGAGTAACAAAAGACAAGGTAGATCCTGTATCTAACAATGCATAAATAGGAAAAGAAAAGACAAGCAAGTTACCTGTGACCACATCAATTGACTTCTCTTGCTCTTCTCTTCCTTTCAACGCATAGAACCGGTTCCTCATGGGAGGTTCGGCTGCAACAGTAGTATTAGGCCGAGGATAAGTATCTGCCTTGGCCTGATTCTTCGCATGTGGGCATTCCCTGATCATGTGCCCACTCTTGCCGCACCCATAGGATGCATTTGAACCTACCATGCACTTTCCTCCATGCGAACGACCACACTTACCACACGTCTTTCGGTCACACTGGGCATTCCTATCATTGCCCTTCTTGACATTAGTGTTCTTGGAAGGAGTAGGTTTACCTGAGTGTTGGTGCCCCTTCTTGAACTTGGGCCTATCCTGGACACCGAACGAACCCCTACCAGTGCTCGAACCAGACTGATCCGAGGGCCTAGATTTCTTTCTCTCTCAGCCTTTCTTTCTCTTACGACTCTCCTCAACCTGCTATGCATGCACCACCAACCTACCAAGGTCCATGTTATCATGCAACATGGCTTCCCGACATTCCTCCTCCAAATCCTCCGATACACCAGTCACAAACCTGCTTATCTCATCCCTGCTATTGGACACCAGAGAAGATTCATATTTGGAAAGCTTAACAAACTTCAAGAAGTATTCCTTGACTGACATACATCCCTGACGTAAGGTAATGAATTCCTCAACCTTAGCCTCTCTCTGCTCTCTGGGAAAAAACCTCTCCAGGAATGCAGTCTTGAGAACGTCCGAAGTGATGGGGACTTCTCCTGGGGCTCGGCCATCTCCCCACATTCTGTACCACACCTGAGCCACATCTTTTAGTTGGTAAGCAGCCAACTCAGCGTTTTCCTCTTCACTAACACCCATAACACAGAGAATCTTGTGAACCTCGTCCATAAACTCTTGGGGATCCTCATTGGTCTTGGACCCGAAGTAGACTGGAGGATTCATTCTGGTAAAATCTCTCAGTCTACTAGCCATGGTGCTAGCATGCAGGTTCTCCCTAGGAGCACCCTCTCTAGTTGCTTGGGCTGTGATAGACTGTGCCTGCAGTGATGGCATGGTCCATTTGAAACAGTGCCTCCCTCACTTCTCCATCCGTCAACGCAGCTGGGTTGACAGGCACTTGCTCTCTAGCAGCTGGGGCTTGAGGAGGAACTTGGTTTCCCCCACCGGCTGCTTCTTCAACTCTCCTGCCTGGGTTTCTCCTTGTGTTCATTTCTACATATACACATAAGAAGGAGTTAGATGCTAGAATGACACAAAATGTCAAAGCTCTAGACATCACGATAAAGAGTAGAAGAAGGGAAGATTCCTAACATCACAAAGTCTCTAAGTCATGATTGTGGTGCACTTCACAACCATAAGTTAGAAACTACGTAACGTGGTTGTTTTGAGCTTTAGTTCTTAGGTAATTTAACCTCATGCTCTGATACCATGTTTGTCACACCTGGAATCTAGACCCCAGATGAGACCGGCGTCGTTTACCTCTTAGAAGTCGCAGACAAGCCTCTTCTTAAATTTCATCACAATCATACAGTTAAATTTGCGGAAAATTCAAAACTTTTTAATACTTATTGAAGTGTACTTAGACTTCATATGATACTGCATAAGAGTGATATTTTGATAATCTCAAACTAAAGCAAACATCTATCAATAGATTAAACAATCAAAATGATGAATCGTAATAATAATAGTTTGCCAAATCGGCCATATTACAAATTCTTGAACAAATGTTTGAATTGAAACGCTAGGGACTACCCAGCTATGTCTACTGTACTAAACTAGAATCATAAATGTAGCATCCTCAAACTCAAGAGGACCTACCAAAGTCTGGAGATCGCTAATCCAAACTGCTTCGTTGAATCTTCAATCTTCTCAAGAACCTGCACCTATAAAAATAGTAATAATATATGGGGTTAGTACACACTTGTACTAAGTATGGGTTTATGCACATAAACACATAAGGACTAGCATGATCAAGGAAAGCTCTTCCTAAAGCAACATGCCGTTTTTGGAAAGTGAAGTCACTATACTTTCCTAATTCGTTATTCGTGAATCATGCTATGAATATGACATGTTCTCATGCATTTAAGGCAAACAAATCATTTTCTATATGAACATAAGACCTTGGAATCATGAACATAATTTTAGAACAACTCAAGCAAAGTTTATTATTTTGGCTCCCTTAGGCCGAGAGCTCACCTCTCCAGCCTTAGCTTATTTTTCAGTCTTTTCTTCTTTCTATTATGTAGTTCAATGATATCTTTGATCTTATGTTTTACTTATAAGTGCAATGATTCATTATAGTCCCATACCTACAACGAATCGAGTAAGTAATCCAAAAGACTAATGAAATGATTTGGCTACCTTACTTACAAGTTAGATTTTTCATTCTTGTTAAATTGGGTATGAATGTATTTATAAGCCAATATTTATTGGCTATGCCCATTATCTGATTATTTGCATAATATATAGATCTTGGGATCATATATTCATAATCCAATATTGGCATAAACCACTAACTTGTTAAAACTTCATTCTTATCAAACATTGATGATTGACATTCTTAAGCTCTTGCTTACTTAGTTTACTTTGAACTTACATTCTTCTTCTTTGATCTGTTGTTCACTTTGAACATGCTACTTTCATTCTTTCTTACTTTCTTAAAGAAGTCTTTATCATTAACTGATATAGATAATGTGAGCTAACATGAAATCAGTGTCTTCCCCACACCAAAAAGAGTTGGATCACCGGTTAAAGTGAAACCAAGATCAGTGTCTTCCCCACATCGAAAAGAGGTGGTTCACCGGCTAAAGTGAAGCCAAGTTCAGTGTCTTCCCCACACCGAAAAGAGGTGGTTCACGGCTGAAGTGAAACCGAATACTTTCTTGATCTTTTAACTAACATAGATCATGTGAGCTAAACATGAAATCCAGTGTCTTCTCCACACCAAAAAGAGGTCGTATCATCGGCTAAAGTGAAACTAAATACTACCTAGCATTCTTAGGTGGAATATCCACTAGCTAGTCCTTATGCTGGCAACATAGTTCAAAGACTAGGAGACTTCGAAGAACCTTGTTCACATGGGTGGTGATCTCATCTCATGAGGCTTACATGTGCTGGCACAAGCTCATTGCTAGTCTATCGGTGCTTAGCTCAGATTTATTTTACTTTACAACTTTTAGAGTTGACTCAAAACATTATTGAAGCTTGCTTCTAGTATGAGGTATACTTATATCAATAGATGACTAGTCATCCCTTTCTTATTACTTGATGAATGTGAATTTAATCTTACATTATCGTCATGGTGCGAGTGAGACTTGTCTCACGGCTTTTGGCACCCTCTTATGTGAGTATTTTTGACATAATCGATTAAGTGTAAGTGAGGTCTGTCTCACTTTCTTTAACACTCTATATTAGGTCAATTTCATAACTTATGCTTTTAGTTATTT
>JABWTJ010001305.1:0-83190 GCA_016801875.1 Solanum sitiens | reverse complement strand
GGTTGAGAGAGATTGAAGAGAGATGTAGGGGAAAGCTGATGATGCTGATGATTTTTTATTGATGAGGGAAAGCCCTCTATTTATAATACAAACTACATAATTGGCCAAAAAATAGTGGCCGACACAACTTTACACTTGGCCTTATATAACTAGGCCGACACAACTCGACAAACAACTTTACTATTTTGACTTAATGGCCTAGCTTTATACATATGGCCGACATACTTTTGACTCATAAAAATGACAAATGGCCTTTATAACATTGGCCGACAAACTTTTACAAACTTTAAAAAAATAAAATTAATGGCCTATGGCCGATAAATCTTTTTCTTCTTTGTCTTCTTCTTCTTATCTTCTTCTTCTTATCTTCTTCTTCAGAATTTTTATTCCAAACTTACATCTGGAATTAAGTTATCTTCTCCATTGCACTTGGAACAATGGTGATCTGGGTATCTATGTCCAATTAATTTACAGTATCTGGTTAATAATTCCGCTGAAATAAATTTTTTCTTTAGAGCTCTTGTAGTTGGTTGCTCTTCAGGTTTTAACAAAGATAAAATCCATTGCTGAACTTCATCCATTTCTGTTTTTCGTAATTCTTTGGAATTTGCGTATATCATAACTTGATCTCTAGCGTAGTAGCTCCATATCGCATTTCCATTTAAATAATTGTTTGCTAGCTCTTGTATTATAGTTGATATGCCAATTATTCTTTTGTTAGCATAAAAACTGGGTATATCTATTTTTTGTATCTCGTCTTGTTTTTCAATCTCCTCAGGTATGATCATATCTTTTGTCAATCCTATTTTGATTACTTGAATGGGAGATTTTATTTCGTCATAGAGTATCTCTACTGGTGCTGTATAGAATTTAATGAAAAATAAATTCCCTTTTGTAATTCTTTTAAATGTAGTGAATGCTTTATGTAATTCAGGTATTCCAGTAATTTCTTCGCCGTCGAACGTATATACGGTACTCAAAAGTCCATAACTGTAACAGGTTTTTACTAGATTTGCACTTGTTTTGGGTTGTGCAATAAGTCTATTGTATCCTTGTAATTTCTGGGTTATATAATTTTCATTGGGGTTTTTTGTTTGAGTGGATCTGGGGTTTAGGTTTAGAAAGGCCTGAATTTTATATATATTGTCAATGTATGACTGGGTAATATAATTGTATCTTTTTTTGTCATTTTGAATACTGGCTGCATATGTTGAGGTTTGAGGTGTTGGGGTACTTTGTTGGAATTTAGGAATAAATGTTTTGGTAAATAAGCTATTTAAATTTGTATTTTTTGGCATAGCTTTTTCCATATTTCCTGTGCTTGTACCTGCAATACCTGCAACTAATACATTTTTGTTATATTGAGTTTTTAGGTGTTTCTCATCGTCACCTTTTAGCTCTGGCTGTTTACCGTCTGCCTTAAGACGTAGCTCCGCATATTTAGAGTCATGCTGCTGACTGTTAGCTATTTTAATTTCTTGCACTTCTGCCTCTATCTTTTCCATTTTTTGACAAAGATTTGTCATCATGGATAATAGTTCTTTCATTGTATTTGTCTCTGGAGAGATAATCTGCAATAGCATTCTTGTCAGTTGTAATTAATTCAATTGTAAATGTAAAATTCAATATATTTAATACCAATCGTCGTATTTCTTTTGTTGTTACCGGGAAGCAGCGAGCGGTCTGGTGAACCACCAGGTACCGGGGTAGGAGCGAATCGTACATCATAAAGGTTTTATGATAGACATATAGATGGTAAAGGTAAGCGACATGCGATAATGCTAATAAACGCGGGTCGAGGAATGTCCCCATTGTATTGGGGTGCAGGAGAAGATGCCTGGGGGGGGAAGGAGATCGACAACTCGTTCTAGATGGGCATTTCATATTTATATTTTAATACTCCACCATAACTATTTTCACTTGAATCAGCTTCTACTATATAAATAAATGTTCTTTTTTCATCTGGAAAATGAAGTTTTGGTAAATCGTTACATAAATTCTTAATATTTTTTATGTTTTCTTTATCCTTTTTATCAAAATGATATTCAATATCTTTTTTAAGTTTTTTATGTAATGGTTTTAAGTATTCTGCCAATTTTGGTATATATTCTCTTACTTGATTTACTAATCCTAAAAAGGATTGTAATTTCTTTTTTGTGTCTATATTTTCATCTAAATTGATAATCTTCTGTACTATATGCGTTTGCATTTTTATACCATTTCTGTCTATTTGAATTCCTAAAAATTCTATTTGAGATTTCATAATTTCTGATTTCTTTTTACTTAGACTTATACCTGATTGTTTAATTATATGTATAAATTTTTCTAGTAATCTTATATGTTCATCCTGTGTTCTAGAATATAATAAGATGTCATCTATATAAACAATACAGTTTTCTAATTGATTAAAATAACTATCCATAAAATGTTGATATCTACCTGGTGCATTTTTATATCCAAATGGTAAAACATTCCATTCATAGTATCCTTGTGGTACTGTAAATGCAGTTAATTGTTTTGATTTATCGTCCAGTTTTAAATGATAAAACCCTGATTTACAATCAAATTTACTAAAATAGTTATATCCTTGTATTTGTCTTATTTTTAATATCTTATTTGGTATTGGATAATTGTAGGTTTTAGTTTTGGCATTTAGATTTCTATAATCTATTACCATCCTAGTTTTACCTCTTTTTTGTTCATTATGATTATTTACTATAAATGCTGGACTACTATGTTTACTATTAGTCTCTTGTATATAATTATTTTTAATAATTCGTCTATATGAATTTTGAATTCATTTAGATCATCAAAATTATATTTTAATGGTTTTTGTATTATTAGACTATTTTCGTCTATTAATTCTATCTTTATAGTTGTTTTATGTTTTTCCCAACCTTTTAAGGGGTTATCACTATATAAAAGTTCCAATTGTTCATTTATTAATTTAATTTTATCTATTGTAAAGATAATAATTTCAAATTGATTAATTTCTTTTTTATTTATATTTTCCATTTCTTGATTTATCTTTTCACTTCCTTTGATCCATTCTTTTGGCTTTCTTTGTTTATTATTAACTCTTTTTGCTCCTACTTTGTTTCCACATGGTGTAGTAAACCACCAATGTGTTTTAGTTATTATATGTGGGTATAATCTATCTAAAAAAGGCATTCCTAATAACATATCTTTTGTTTTACAATCAAAACTATACATTTCTTCTATTATTAGAATTTTATCCCATATCTGTATCTTTATATTTTTTGCTCTATGAGTAATCATACTACTTTCATTATTAAATCCAGTTACTACCATAGGTGTTTTCAATTTTTCCCATTTTTCTTCTGGTAAACAATTATATTTACATATATTAGTTTCAGCTCCTGTATCTATCATAGGTGTGTAATATCGATTATAATATCCTTCTATGATAATTTTTGCAAGTATATAAATTTTCATTATAGTATTCTTTTTATAATTATTTTCTTATTTTGGCAAGTGATAGTTAATTGCTCTTGTTCTATTTTATATGGGGTAAATTGATCTAACCAATTTATACCTAAGGTTATACTTTCTTTTCCTTGATAGATTTTAAATGGTATTATTAAGGGTATTTCTCCTATAATAATTTCTTTTTCTATTTCTTCACTTATAGTTATTATTTCGTTAGGTAATCCAGGGCATACATGTCCTGTTTTTATAATTTCATTTTCTAACACTAATTCTGTGTTTATATAATTATCGTCTTGACCTGTATTTATTAATATCTTATGTCTTTCTTCATTAATTATTCCTTCGATAAAATAATAGTTTAATATATTTTCTTCCGTATTTGATAGTATAGAAAAGTTATATTTTCTTTTTGATGTACTTGCTTTTGATGAAGTACTTTTACTTAATGGTTTAGATATACTTAAAGTATTTTTTCTTTCTTTTAGTATTTCTAAATCTTCTTCAATATCCATTTCTTTATAACTATAATCATTATTATCTATAATTGTAATAATTTGATCAAAAGGATTTTCTATTTTGATCCTATCTATTTTGTTTTTAGCAATTACTTTATGTTTTATTGTTAATATGTATACGTTTTTACATCTTGCTGTAAATATCTTGCTTCCAGGTGCTAGTTCTATCCCTGATAGTTTCCAATATAATACTAGTGATTTATCTATATTTCTATCTGTTAATGCGATTGAATAATTTGCACTTATTATAAATTTAAATTTTTGATATATTAAATTTCCTTTTATTGCGCTAATTACGCTTTTTTCTATAGGATGTATTATCCTATCATCTGCTAGGTATATTTCTATGGGTGTATCTATTCCTTCTCTAAAACATGCTTTTATTAATATTTCCGTTCCTCCTAAATGTACGTATTTTATAGGTGTTTTAGCCTTTATATGTTGTATTTCTTGATTAATCAGTCTTTTATTTAGTATAGGTATTTGTGCTTTTCCTTTTGTATATTTACAATCTATAATATGCTCCTTTTGACTAACTACATAATATTCTTCTTTATTTCTTTTAATAAAAGCATGTTTTAGAGAAGGAATAGATACACCCATAGAAATATACCTAGCAGATGATAGGATAATACATCCTATAGAAAAAAGCGTAATTAGCGCAATAAAAGGAAATTTAATATATCAAAAATTTAAATTTATAATAAGTGCAAATTATTCAATTGCATTAACAGATAGAAATATAGATAAATCACTAGTATTATATTGGAAACTATCAGGGATAGAACTAGCACCTGGAAGCAAGATATTTACAGCAAGATGTAAAAACTTATACATATTAACAACAAAACATAAAGTAATTGCTAAAAACAAAATAGATAGGATCAAAATAGAAAATCCTTTTGATCAAATTATTACAATTATAGATAATAATGATTATAGTTATAAAGAAATGGATATTGAAGAAGATTTAGAAATACTAAAAGAAAGAAAAAATACTTTAAGTATATCTAAACCATTAAGTAAAAGTACTTCATCAAAAGCAAGTACATCAAAAAGAAAATATAACTTTTCTATACTATCAAATACGGAAGAAAATATATTAAACTATTATTTTATCGAAGGAATACTTAATGAAGAAAGACATAAGATATTAATAAATACAGGTCAAGACGATAATTATATAAACACAGAATTAGTGTTAGAAAATGAAATTATAAAAACAGGACATGTATGCCCTGGATTACCTAACGAAATAATAACTATAAGTGAAGAAATAGAAAAAGAAATTATTATAGGAGGAATACCCTTAATAATACCATTTAAAATCTATCAAGGAAAAGAAAGTATAACCTTAGGTATAAATTGGTTAGATCAATTTACCCCATATAAAATAGAACAAGAGCAATTAACTATCACTTGCCAAAATAAGAAAATAATTATAAAAAGAATACTATAATGAAAATTTATATACTTGCAAAAATTATCATAGAAGGATATTATAATCGATATTACACACCTATGATAGATACAGGAGCTGAAACTAATATATGTAAATATAATTGTTATCAGAAGAAAAATGGGAAAAATTAAAAACACCCATGGTAGTAACTGGATTTAATAATGAAAGTAGTATGATTACCTATAGAGCAAAAAATATTAAAATACAGATTTGGGATAAAATTCTAATAATAGAAGATATGTATAGTTTTGATTGCAAAACAAAAGATATATTATTAGGAATGCCTTTTTTAGATAGATTATACCCACAC
This sequence comes from Solanum sitiens, assembly GCA_016801875.1. Taxonomy (NCBI): domain Eukaryota; kingdom Viridiplantae; phylum Streptophyta; class Magnoliopsida; order Solanales; family Solanaceae; genus Solanum; species Solanum sitiens. The sequence goes on along the minus strand of JABWTJ010001305.1, from coordinate 77,453 downwards.
ATAATAACCAAAACACATTGGTGGTTTACTACGCCATGTGGATACAAAGTAGGAGCAAAAAGAGTTAATAATAAACAAAGAAAACCAAAAGAATGGATCAAAGGAAGTGAAAAGATAAATCAAGAAATGGAAAATATAAATAAAAAAGAAATTAATCAATTTGAAATTATTATATTTACAATAGATAAAATTAAATTAATAAATGAACAATTGGAACTTTTATATAGTGATAACCCCTTAAAAGGTTGGGAAAAACATAAAACAACTATAAAGATAGAATTAATAGACGAAAATAGTCTAATAATACAAAAACCATTAAAATATAATTTTGATGATCTAAATGAATTCAAAATTCATATAGACGAATTATTAAAAAATAATTATATACAAGAGACTAATAGTAAACATAGTAGTCCAGCATTTATAGTAAATAATCATAATGAACAAAAAAGAGGTAAAACTAGGATGGTAATAGATTATAGAAATCTAAATGCCAAAACTAAAACCTACAATTATCCAATACCAAATAAGATATTAAAAATAAGACAAATACAAGGATATAACTATTTTAGTAAATTTGATTGTAAATCAGGGTTTTATCATTTAAAACTAGACGATAAATCAAAACAATTAACTGCATTTACAGTACCACAAGGATACTATGAATGGAATGTTTTACCATTTGGATATAAAAATGCACCAGGTAGATATCAACATTTTATGGATAGTTATTTTAATCAATTAGAAAACTGTATTGTTTATATAGATGACATCTTATTATATTCTAGAACACAGGATGAACATATAAGATTACTAGAAAAATTTATACATATAATTAAACAATCAGGTATAAGTCTAAGTAAAAAGAAATCAGAAATTATGAAATCTCAAATAGAATTTTTAGGAATTCAAATAGACAGAAATGGTATAAAAATGCAAACGCATATAGTACAGAAGATTATCAATTTAGATGAAAATATAGACACAAAAAAGAAATTACAATCCTTTTTAGGATTAGTAAATCAAGTAAGAGAATATATACCAAAATTGGCAGAATACTTAAAACCATTACATAAAAAACTTAAAAAAGATATTGAATATCATTTTGATAAAAAGGATAAAGAAAACATAAAAAATATTAAGAATTTATGTAACGATTTACCAAAAATTCATTTTCCAGATGAAAAAAGAACATTTATCTATATAGTAGAAGCTGATTCAAGTGAAAATAGTGATGGTGGAGTATTAAAATATAAATATGAAAATGAAAATATAGAATATCATTGTCGATATCATTCAGGATCTTATACTGAACCACAAATAAAATGGGAAATTAATTGAAAAGAGTTATTAGCATTATATAAATGTCTATTAGCATTTGAACATTATATTGTATATAATAAATTTATTGTACGAGTAGATAATACACAGGTAAAATGGTGGTTAACAAGAAAGATAGATGATTCTGTAACAACAAAAGAAATACGACGATTGGTATTTAATATATTGAATTTTACATTTACAATTGAATTAATTACAACTGACAAGAATGCTATTGCAGATTATCTCTCCAGAGACAAATACAATGAAAGAACTATTATCCATGATGACAAATCTTTGTCAAAAAATGGAAAAGATAGAGGCAGAAGTGCAAGAACTTAAAACAGCTAACAGTCAGCAGCATGACTCTAAATATGCGGAGCTACGTCTTAAGGCAGACGGTAAACAACCAGAGCTAAAAGGTGACGATGAGAAACACCTAAAAACTCAATATAACAAAAATGTATTAGTTGCAGGTATTGCAGGTACAAGCACAGGAAATATGGAAAAAGCTATGCCAAAAAATACAAATTTAAATAGCTTATTTACCAAAACATTTATTCCTAAATTCCAACAAAGTACCCCAACACCTCAAACCTCAACATATGCAGCCAGTATTCAAACTGACAAAAAAAGATACAATTATATTACCCAGTCATACATTGACAATATATATAAAATTCAGGCCTTTCTAAACCTAAACCCCAGATCCACTCAAACAAAAAACCCCAATGAAAATTATATAACCCAGAAATTACAAGGATACAATAGACTTATTGCACAACCCAAAACAAGTGCAAATCTAGTAAAAACCTGTTACAGTTATGGACTTTTGAGTACCGTATATACGTTTGACGGCGAAGAAATTACTGGAATACCTGAATTACATAAAGCATTCACTACATTTAAAAGAATTACAAAAGGGAATTTATTTTTCATTAAATTCTATACAGCACCAGCAGAGATACTCTATGACGAAATAAAATCTCCCATTCAAGTAATCAAAATAGGATTGACAAAAGATATGATTATACCTGAGGAGATTGAAAAACAAGACGAGATACAAAAAATAGATATACCCAGTTTTTATGCTAACAAAAGACTAATTGGCATATCAACTATAATACAAGAGCTAGCAAACAATTATTTAAATGGAAATGCGATATGGAGCTACTACGCTAGAGATCAAGTGATGATATACGCAAATTCCAAAGAATTACGAAAAACAGATATGGATGAAGTTCAGCAATGGATTTTATCTTTGTTAAAACCTGAAGAGCAACCAACTACAAGAGCTCTAAAGAAAAAATTTATTTCAGCGGAATTATTAACCAGATACTGTAAATTAATTGGACATAGATACCCAGATCACCATTGTTCCAAGTGCAATGGAGAAGATAACTTAATTCCAGATGTAAGTTTGGAATAAAAATTCTGAAGAAGAAGATAAGAAGAAGAAGACAAAGAAGAAAAAAGATTTATCGGCCATAGGCCATTAATTTTATTTTTTAAAGTTTGTAAAAGTTTGTCGGCCAATGTTATAAAGGCCATTTGTCGTTTTTATGAGTCAAAAGTATGTCGGCCATATGTATAAAGCTAGGCCATTAAGTCAAAAGTAAATAGTAAAGTTGTTTGTCGAGTTGTGTCGGCCGAGTTATATAAGGCCAAGTGTAAAGTTGTGTCGGCCACTGTTTTTTGGCCAATTATGTAGTTTGTATTATAAATAGAGGGCTTTCCCTCATCAATAAAAATTATCAGCATCATCAGCTTTCCCCTACATCTCTCTTCAATCTCTCTCAACCTTCCGCCCCCATACTTGGTATGCTCAAGGTGCTCAGGTGCCTCCTCAAGGTGATCATGCCCCTAATGTAGAAGGAGGTAATGAAGTGTCGGAGTTGTCTAATAGGGTGATTGGAGGGGCTTTGCTTGCTTTATCCCGAGCCGCAACGGCTCAAGCTAACTTGAACATGGTGCCTAGGGGTAATTCTATGGAGAGCACTATATCATCTAGGTTGAGAGACTTTGTGAGGTTGAATCCTCCAATCTTTCTTGGCTCTAAGTTAAATGAGGATCCCCAAGAATTTCTTGATGGTGTGTACAAAGGTTTGAGTGCCATGGGGGTTACATCTAGGGAGAAGGCGGAGTTGGCTTCTTATCAATTGAGAGATGTGTCTCAAATTTGGTACACTCAATGGAAGGACAATAGACCGGTGGAGTCGGGTCCTATTGAGTGGGAAGAATTCAAGGAAGCTTTTCTTGGTAAGTACTTTTCCCGTGAGAGGAGGGAAGAGAAAGTAGAGGAGTTTATCAATCTCAAGCAAGGTAATATGAGTGTTGAGGAATACTCTTTGAAGTTCTCAACTTTGTCTAGGTATGTACCTTCCCTAGTGTCTAATCCAAGGGATGAAATGAGTCGCTTTTTGATGGGTGTAGCCGACTTAGTGAGGGAGGAATGTCGTACGACTATGTTGCATGATGATATGACTTTGGCTAGACTCATGGTGTATTCACAATCAATTGAAGAGTCTAAACATAGGAGGATGTCAAGGAAATTGAAAAGGAGTGTTGCTAGTGACCAAGTGCAACCTAGGTTCAAAAAGAGGGTTCAAACTCAAGATGGATCTAGTGTGCCTAAGATGAAGTTTGAGAAAGGAGGTGGTTCTAGCAATGAAAAACCTACATGTGCCACTTGTGGTAAGAAACATTATGGTGAGTGTCTAGTGGATACCGGGAATCGCTTTGGTTGTGGTAAGGAAGGACATAAATGAGAGATTGTCCAAACATTGTTTCTAGGAAGGAGGGTAAGAAAGTTGAGCCTAGTGTTCCAAAGGAAGATGCTCCAACTAAGAGGCGTTTCTATGCTCTCCGGACTAGATTTGGGAAGCCGGGTGATGGTGATGATGATGTTGGTAAGTCCTTGTTTCTCTTGTTATAGTATGAGTTCCTTCTAAGTGGAGGAGTATGGTTAGAATTGTGCTAGAAGTGTTGCATGTGCATGATGTTTAGGAGTTTGGTTGAAATTGAATTTCATTAACTTCTTGCATTGTGTGTTTTATTGAGTTTTGATCATGTTATAAGATATGTTTATATGATTTTACCTTGCATATTAGCATGTTTATATCATGAATTGCATAAGAGTTGCATGTTTGAAAAATTTGCCAAAATTCACTGTAGCATGCATAGTTCACTGTAAAATTTTCCGAAAAGTGACTAATTGATTCTTTGGTCTAAAATTGTTTTTATGTGGTTAGAACTGATGTATATAAGTATGATATTGAATATAAAATGAGTTTTTTGCTATTTGGATTGAAGCATGAGAATTTTGTAGCATAATGAGTTATAGAATTGTTTTCTAGTTTCTTGTTGTGTTGTGAATCTCTTGACTATAGTAAATTGATGTTTTCTTCTTGCTAATGTGTTGTATGGTTTGGTCATGTTCTATTTAGTTGATTCTCTAATCTTGGAAATGTTCGGAGAGTTGAAAGTGTCATTCGAGAACGAATGTTGTCCAAGTTGGGGAGAATGTAAGACCTCGAAAATGACTTAGGTTATCTAGATCCTAACATGTTAGTAATGGTGGTATAAGGTTCTTAATAAGTTTATTATGTGGTTTAGAGGCAGTAGCTAAAGTATTAGGTGTTTTGGAAGTCAAATGTCAAGGGATGACTAAGACGTTTGACGACTAAGTCACCTAAATGTCTCTTATGTGGTTCTATGTGTTTATGTGTGTTTCATGATGTTTTAAGGTTATTAATTGAGTTAATATAGAATGTATAGGCAATTTTTAAAGTTCTGTGAAGTTTGAAGGTCAAACGACCAAGAACGTCCAAGGCGTTCGAATGATATGCCTCGAATTGACCTTGTACGTCTAGGCGTGTTTCATCGAGTTTTACGTCTTTGTTTTGGATGAAATTTATGTGAGAGGTATTAAACTCATAGACGATAATTTTTGGGTTGGAAAAGTCTAGGAAAATTATTCCCAAGGACCATCTAAGGGTCTTTGAGGAAGAACCCAAAACTGTTGGCATGGCAGTCCCAGGAAGACCCCAAACGATGGAGCAGTCGATGGCTCGTAGGCCTGTTGACGCCCCGTCAAAGGGTGTCGTCGATGGGGACTTAACCATGAGAGGGAAAGGAGCTTTTACAAGCTACTGTAACCACCAACGGTGGCCAGTGACGGCCCGTCGTGGGACGATGCCCCATCGAGGGCAAGTCGTCAATGAAGACTGTCTCTGCGCACGGGTTGCTGCCAAGTTAGGGGTCAAAATGTAAATTCACCCCACTTACAAATAAGAGTTTAGGAAGTTTTTAAGGGTCTTTTGGGTATTTTAAATGAGTATATAAGTTTTAAACACTTAGAATAATTCATTCTTCCAAAAACAAAACCCAAAATCCCTTAGAAATCCCAAAGACTCCATTGAAGTCCAAAATTAAGGAAGAGCTTGGTGTGACGTTTTGAGTGGAGATTCTTCATCAAAGTGAAGAATAGATGCATTTATTTATGGATTTTGATCTTTGAAACTCGTTTCATCAAGGAGCCCAACTTTCAAAGATGTTTTCAATGTTTTCAAAAGAGGAATTGTCCAATTTCATAATTCTTCCATGGGTTCTTGCATTAAAGGTTTTCAAACGCCTATTATGGATTAGATTGATGTTGTATTGATGATTTTAACCTAATTTACCTATGAACCCATGAAATTGATGAACCTAAGATTTTGACTAAATTATGGGTTACTTGATATTGACTTAATGTTGATGAATTCATGTGTAGTTTCTTATGGGCTTTCTATTGATGTAAGAATTGTGTTCAATTGTTATCAAATTGGTATTTGATTGTTGAATCTTTATTGAATTGGGTTAGATTTCATTGATTTCTATAATTTTGTATTGAATTGGTGTTCATGGCCTTGGGTAAGGGTCTTGTGTCATCAAATTGAGTAAGTTGACTTGAATTGAAGTGTTGATGATAGAATGGAGGTATGCTGCCCCATTTTCTTTATTTTGATGTTATTTATACTTTGATTCTATTATGGTTGGTTTGGTCCACCTTTGGTGGCGGTGTTATGTGAATTGATTGGCCTTGTCGGCGTTACTTTCTAGTACATTGATGATTATGGCCTTGTCGGCACTACTTGAATTTATATGGATACTTGTGTAGTTGATTTGATGATGTATAATCATATCTATCTATATGTGGAGGTATGTGTTAGACTACTAATACTATCTAGGTGATCATGTTATGCTTTGACTATGTGTGAAGTGTGTAGTCTTAGAGTTGATACATGATTATTCCTAAATCAGTTAGATGAGTCTAAAATGGTTAGATTGATGATGTTAAGGTAATGAATATGTTGTGTTAAATGGAAGTATGATGTGTCTTATTTAGGTAGACTTGTGTCCCTTACTTGATGCTTATGTGAATACGTGACGTCTTGACTTAGGAACCTAAAGGGTCTTAGTCTTGAATAAATGAATATAGGTGAGACCTTGCATGATAATACGAAGGTCATTTATGTGGAATTTTGAACTAAGTGGTAAGGTTATGAATTGTGAAGTACTTAGCCGTAATGGTATTCTTCATGTAATGAGTGATGGACTTAAGGTTGATTGTCTGGAATGGCATCATATCATACCTTAGGAAAGTCGCGATGAGCTTCTTGTGGCCATAGTGAGATATGCCCTAGTTGACCTTGCTTTGGTAGGGTGAATGTAATTAGGTCATGAACTAGATATGGGACCGATTTAAATGAACCTTAATGTAAATTGATCTATGAGAACTAAGGATAGCACCGAGTGAGTATGAGCAAGGGGGAAGTAGTTCTAGTTAAGAAAGAGACTAGAATGCTTAGTATGCCCTTCATATTCCTTAACCATGTGCCTACATGGGATCTTTATGTTCTACCATTGGCAAGTAGAACACCTCATCGAAGTAGGATAGAATTTTGGATTCCATGCTTTGCTACCGTGGTCTATGTCGTTTATTGCCTATTATCATCATAAGGAATACCTATTAGCATTAGAGAAGTTTATGAAGTTTAGGTGGTGGTATGGGACGCTACTTAGACATTGCACAATAGACTTTGATGGTGTTATTTGGAGTTCCTAGGTCTTGTCTAAGACCATTACTTGAATGTCCTTATGTATTGTATGAGTCTCTTAATGAATTAATAGATTAATGACCTAATGAAGTAATGACTTACGTTATGGAGTATGTAAGTGAATAAGTACCTAATGTAGAATGGCTTATGGATTCTTTAGTTAAATTGTGAAGAGGGCATAAAGGATGATCTCTTCATAACTTATCTTTGGAAGTCTTGAGGATGACTCTAGTTAGGGAAGATGTTTGGTGTTGTTGACATGATCTAAGCCTTAGGTAATCTCAAGGACTATTTAGGTAATCTTGAAGAGGTCAATCATGGAAGTTATCTTCTTGATTTACTTAAGTAGATCTTTTGGATAGCCTTTGGAAGGAGAGTGTCCGATCATATATGTGTTGGTGTGTTTAGTGAGAATGATTCTATCCTAGGTAGTCTATTGGATCTCTTGAGTGTGTGTGTAAGAGATTGTATGGGCGGTTGCTTCACAACTCACTCAAGTGAGACTTAGAATCACCTTTGGTAGAAGAATCTTACATTGATGTTTATGATACTTTGTAAGTGTGTAGGTGACTCATTATGAGTAATCTTAAGGGTTGTTTAGGCACATCTAGAGAGGGTGTATGGACGGTATCTCTTTGACTTAAGTGAATCTTAGGATGACTTTAAGTGAGGAAATTACATGCTAGAAGTCGTCAAAAAGAAGAAGTGAAAGTATTTCACTGTAACAGTGAATAATTCACTGTACAGTGAATATAGTTCATTGTAAGGTATTCTTAGAAATTGATATTTTTGGGTTAATGTTTCCGTATGTGTTTCTATGTTGATAATTGATGTTGTTATGAATAAAATATTATTTATAAAATTAAAAGATGCATATTTCCAATAAAGTCCGTTTTCATGATTTTTATGCATAATGCCATACTTAGTACATATGGTTGTACTAATTTCATGCTTTATTTTCTATCTATAGTTCTTAATAGGTGAAGAGCTTTGGGAAGAAGACTTGGACAAGGAGATCGTTCAAGAGACGTTGAAGTATGTCCTCATTTGACTCGAGGGTATATATGTCATTTTATATTTCTTTTATGAAGTTTGTAATAGACTATTAGTAGTATGTTTTCAACTCGTATGGGCTGTGTCCCAAGTATTGTCGTGTCTTAAGATGATGATCGAGACTTAGTGTTTTCCTATTTCTACCTATATGAAAGAGTTTAAAGACTTCTATATTGTTTTACGAAAAGTTTAAATTCTGCACTACTTTCGTTATGTATATGCGATGAATGATACAAGAGGCTTGTATGAGACCTTTAATAGGTCGAATACGCCGGTCGCAATCCAAGATTGCTTCATATCTTCTAGGGTGTGGTTTCGGGATGTGACACCCATATCATCAAGTTCACTCGGTGCTAAGATAAGTTCCCTTTATTGAGAAGTCTTTATTATCATTACTTTGTAAAAGTAGGCTTTAGTAGAATCAACCCCTCATATGCTTAACTCATAGGTTATAGATGATAAAGTCCTTTCATCAACCTATATCATGTAAGAAAATCTTTCACATGGACATAGTATACTCAAACACCATCTAGTTTAAGATACAATTGAGAACATCTTTTAAGAGACCCTCTATTTATTAGATCATCATACATGTATCATAGACATGCTTTCATGTGTGTGTATACGTATATGTGACAAAACATTTAACATAACACCCTTGTACCACACATATTCATACTTCACTTCATTCATGCATAAGTGAATAGGTGTACATATATGAGCAACCCTTTCATATAAACTCATTTAGACACTACACATATTCATAATTCATCAAATCATATACTTTCATGTTCATATCTTAATCATTCATTCATATTCATGTACATAGAATAATCACTCTAGGAACTATTATATCAAGGTAGACATGTGCGATGTGTAGGCAAAGTCCCATACCCTTGCCTACACTAGTACACCTATCAAGTCATCCTAGTTAAGATACATAACATACTTCATGGACATATAATTTACATGCATAGTAGTAGACATTAGTGCATATGAGAATTGTCATATCATTAGACATTATGAACCTATACTACTTGTATGCATGCATGAGGTGTGTGTGTACATTGGACAACAAGATCAGATAATGGAAACAATCTTAACATTGAGGCAGCCACCTTACAAAGGTCACAATACATATTCAAGTCCCTTAAACCATAGACCACATACAACAACATTATAACATAGGAGACAAGACATCTTCATTACTTGAATCTAAGACCCCTAATCATGCCTAAGACCACACATTCATGTAGAGGTTCAAAGGTCGGGGTCATACTACACAAGAGTATCCAATCATCAATAGACTTCAACAATGTCAAACATATAGACCAGCTAACCCTAACATCTTGATTCACATATAGAAAGCATCATTAATATACTTAGAACATGATACTAGCATTGGAGACTAGGCATAATACTTCACATTCATCATAATCTTCACATTGAATCATCTTACACATATTGGCTTCAAGGACATGATCAAAACACATAGGTAATTACAACAAAGTAAACACTGCCACCATAAGTGGACCATACCACACAATGCCATACAAGGCTAATTCAACTATCAATTTTATAGAAAAGTAGATAAAGTAGGGAAAACTCACCAGCTCTCCATGTTTTGATCATCATAGATCAATACTCACAATTAATCAAAAATTCATACATAGGGAAGTATCTTAAAGCAAGTACAATAAAATAATCGAAATCATGCGTCAAACATCATAGGATCAAGAGTCCATTAGGTACACTACATCATCAATCTATAGAAGGTGGACAAATATACGTCAAACATACCATATCTCCAAACCATGATAACCTTGGATCATTCCTCCACAATAAATATTCAATTCACATGAATAACAATAGTAATAGGCAATTTAACATAATTGAAACATCATTCAATAAACATAGAATGAAGATCACAAGACCCACATTATATCATAATATGAGAAATTAGGGTCATCATGGGTTCTTCATGGAATTGGATTGAAATTAATCTTAAAATCATTTATTAATCATATATTCATCATTAGAATGCTTTTGAAATCAATTTGACAATGAACCATGGCTAGATTAGAAATTGGGAATTTTTGTCTATGAATCACTTTTGAAAATCCTTGATTGAACTCCTTATGAATGGATAACTAAGGATGAAATATCACCATACCTTATTGATTGAATACCCATGAGAAATTGGAGAATAAACAATGAAAATTCAGCCCCTAGTTTGAACTTGAGTTTTCCCTCCATTGGAGGTTAGAGAGAATTTGGAAGAGAAGAGAGTTTTGGGATTTTTGGTTTTCCTATTGGGTGTTGGGGTTTTGACTTGGGAAATGGGTTAAATAAGTCTTAAAAAGTTTTTATAACCGTCTCCAAAAGTTAACAAAGCACCCCATACTTATTTGTACTTTTAGACATGTCAAACTTAACTTTCATTTTTGGAATATTCGATGGAGAGCAAGTCCTCGACGCGGACCTGTTCCCGCATGATTTTTGGAAATAGATTTTTGGACAGTAGAGTCCGAATTGTTGCTGAGACACGGACCAAAATTTTGGCTTAAGTACACCCTAGTCCGCGACGCGGACATGTTTCAAGTAAGCACAATTATGTGCTGCCTTTTGGCAGCTTGTTGGCCAAAGGATTGGTCCTCCTCAAGGACCCTTAGGCCGGTCATTGGGGAGTCGTGCCCAGATGTTTTGACCCTAAATACAATATTATACATATTAGGAACCTATATTATAAATTTGAGCATCAAACAACACATGAAACATACCAAGGCACACTACAACACACAAGCACGTCTCAAGACTAACTTTCAAACGTCTCAGACATTCTTGGACGTTTGACATCCAAATGACTTCAAATAAAGTATGAAAAATGTAAAACACTTAATTAACATTTTATGTACCTTTTTAGGTACAAGTGAGGCTCTAGGCACCTTAATTCATTTTGAGGGTCCTTACAATATCCCCACTTGGGAACATTCGTCCTCGAATGACACTTGGAACGTTTCAAAGTACTTCAATGACCCATATAAAAGCTCAACACACTCAAAACATAATCACATAGAAGTCAATGCACAAAATTTACAAGGAACACTAACTTTCATACCAATTGCACTCGAAGCAACACAAGTAAGCAAAACCTTTATTCACTCACTCCTTAATGCATCAAACACATAGGTACTTCTCTCATGTTCATAGGAGGAACATCCTCCTCCTATTCATAACATGGTCTTTACATTTCATTTAATTAAGATCTCAACATGTATAATCATTTAGGTCACACAAGGGCAGACTCAACAACACTCAATAAGAAAATAAGCAACTCATACTTAATGCACATATACTTGAGTCAAGTAGATCAACAAGAATCCTCATTCTTTAAACATAATGCTATGAAGGCCATACTCAACCTTACCATGCTTAGTTATGTTTAAGGAGGAATGTCCTTCTCCTCAACACACTCACATGTCTTCATGAGTTCATACACAAGCAATGCACAAATTTCAATTTATTTTAATGAGAAATTATGAATTTCTATCCAAAGCATGCTCATACTTTCTTCCTAGTGAATTCTAAATGGTAAGTCACATCACACACATCACAACAATAGGAAGTCATTTCACAAAATTTCAGTTTCTAGTATAACACTAATCTTCATAAGCAAGCATCAATTCAGGAGAATCTTACAATTTATAGGCACACACAAGGACATTAGCTAGACATGCCTTCAGTTTTCAAGAGTGAGCCTATGTTAATACTTCCCAAAGTCATAAATTCACATATTTTCAAGAGACTCATCATTTTTTTTAATTTAAGGAGACTCAATTTCTCATTAATGGCTTAAAACACCACACATTAAATGTTACATCAAACATGCTCCTTACTTATCTCATGAAGTTAAATGCGCAACTAACACATCAAGATGCACAATCAACATGAGAAAACATGAATTTGATCAAAATCCTTTTTCATGCAATTTAGAATCTTCCAAACATGCTTAACATAGTGTCAATTAAAACATACATAACATATGGAGAACATGCAACTCATACTTTTATGCAAGACTCCTATCATGAACAAGCTACTAGAAACTCTTTTGTTTCAAGCTCAAATAAGAATAGAAGGACAAGATAGGTATATCTACCATATTAATACTCACATCACAATCCCCCCACTTAGGGTAAACATAATTTAAGAGAAACTTAACTCCACCTTAGGAGAACTTTAGTCACCAACATTAATAACTAAGCACATCACCCCACTTTTGGGATCTAATCTTAAGCACACCCTCCATCTATATCACCTAAAAGTGATCTTCAACATAAAGAAGTTCAAAGGAACTCAACATAGGAACATCAAGGGCACTCTAAATATTACCATCTAGGCACATTATCCCCCACTTTGGGTAAGCCTAATCACATCATGCCCTTTAACAACAAGGTCAAGGCAAGTCAAAAGCAACTTATATACTCCTCACTCAAGAAGGTTTAACATCATTGAGGGTTTTCACTCCTAGTCTCTTATTAAGGAGACTACTAACTCCATCATCAAGGGGTAATACATCAAGAATCATCATTCCTCTAAGATCAACACCTAAAGGAAATTCATAAAAATCAAGTTAGGTCATACTACCCAACCACCTAAGGTCTCAACTATACCATGAATACCAAGGGTCATGAAAACCTTAGAGAAACAATAGAGGAGACTAAGTTATAAGGCTTCTTTCTTTTCTTTCAATACTAGGGTATGGTAACTTTTAGGTCATTCAAACCCACATCATCACCCTACAAGGTAAGCACACTACCTTCACTTCTAAGATCAAGCCTATACAAGAGACTCAATTCCATACAAGGGAACTATGAGGAACCACACATATACAAGGACAACATTGAACCATTACTCATATTTAAAAGGAATATTCATCTTTAACAATTCACCACATTTCTTCATAAACATTTGAACCCTAAACAATATCATGAGACTATCATCATAAAAAATCACATAGCAACTGTTGGAAGCTCATTTCAATGTTAACAACTCTTAACAAGGTAAAACTATATCATGACAAAAATCTTCACATGACATGTCATTTTACCTAAATCACACATATATCCATAAATAGCATCACATCAACATACATAAAAATTCATCTTTACACATACTCATCAAACCAAAAAACCAAGATAAGCATCAAAACTCACCTTTTCTACCTCAAGCATAGAGATACCATCTCATCCAACCAATCAGATCTAAAAGACCACTGGACAAGAAAATATAAGAGAGAGATCTTATAGAGTTAAGTTCTATCGAACGACATGAGAATAGTGAAGAAGTGAAACTCTATCGTTCTATAGCCTCTCGCTCACAGATGTGTCGTGACTCACAATTGATGAACGAGACTCTACTAAACGTGGAAATATGAAATTTTGGACCTTAAAATGATTTTTATAACCTGATGCTCTGATACCACATTTGTCACGATCGAGGAGTACCCCTACAAGTAACATTGTGTACTTGACCTCTCGGAGGCCTTATACAAGCCCATAGTTGTCATTCATCGCATTGTCATAGGAAATTTAGTGGAAAATTTAAAACTTTCATAGCACATCATATGCTAGAACATCACTTCCATTATATATAAAAAATATCAAAATGCATAGTTCGAATTTAATTCTCTTTGCCATCTTAGACTAAACATCATTAGATTTCAATAGGGACACGACCCTTACAACATAAAATATTAACTAAGCTATTACATAACCTTGAAAAAAGATAACTTACGAAATCCTTGACCTTAAGGATCCCTTTATTTGAGCTTGGGAAACACATATCAAGCACTTCACCGTAGAGACATCCTTTAAGCATCCAAAACCTAAACATTGTGTAAAACGGTGAAGAAGAATGATGTTCATACAAGAATGCACTAAGTATGGCAACCATGCAAAAACATTCATTTAAAGAGGACATTTTACTTTGAAACAATGCATCATATCTTTCGGTAAAACTTCATGAACAATGATAGAATAAGTACAATATAGTTCACATACTTCATATAGACATGTACAATAGTCACAACATCACATAAAGCCACATATTACATTTAGGGCACATTTAGCATTTCCTAACATTATCTTTCTTTTGCCTTAACTCCTAAACTCCCAAGTAACCCTCTAGTGATACTTGGTGCAATGCATGAACATTGTCCCATTCCGCTATCCACACGTAAGAATCACCTTAAGCCCGCCAAGGTGAACATTCATACAACCTTAATTACTTCAAACATACACATTCATAGAAACATAGCATATCATAGGACTCATGCTTCACATTTGACACAACATACTTTATCGACCACATAAAAGACTCATTCTAAGATAACATACTATTCAACACTACCAATGACATCATAAGAGGTAATAGTCAACAAATAACATACTTGGACTTCACTTCATAAAGACATCATAGAACTCTACTCATAATCCCAATCTAAGCCTACAAGTGCAATTATTTGTGAATCCCCATAACCTCACACATACTTATTAAACCTACAAGGAAACTACAAGCCTTAACATTTACTTCATACATTAACATGGGAAGTATAGAAAATTTCATACATACCAAGTAATACCCTCATCATATAGTCAATAAGACCAACATTATGCATATAAGGTAAGACCTCATCATATAGACTCAGTAGGACTCATACCATGCATATTATCATAACAAGTAGACAAAACTACAATGTCATGCATAAGGAACATAAACATATACATATACATATAGAACACCTTCCTAGAACTCCCTTCAAGAGCTACTTGTGTAATGCATAAGTAAGTTCATTACTCTCACCTATCCTAAGCAACTTCCCTTAGGTTATCCTAGTTAGGGTTCCTTACATTTCTTCCATTGTCCAATTACGTTAGGGAAACTATTGCATTAACCGACACTAAGACCATGGGTGCTAAACATGGAATCCGATGTTGTAGAAACTTACACCGAAATAAGGTGCTATACTTTGCCATGGTAGAACATTCACATCATGATAGCATATTAGGTTATATCACTTGCTAGATCCTATGATGCAACATAGTTTATAGAACTTGGAGGCATTTATGGAAACCCTCTTTATGCCAAAAGGGTCATTGTAGTTATCCACATCGTGAGGACTTCGGTGAACCTATCTTCACATTAGGAAGGGACACCCCTTATCATCAAGTTCACTCGGTGCTAAGCTAAGTTCCCTTTATTGAAAATCCTTTATTAACATTACTTGGTAAAAGTAGGCTTTAGGAGAATAACCTTCATATGATTAGCTCATAGAATATATATGAAAAAATCCTTTCATCAACCTATATCATGTGATACAACCTTTCACATGGACATAGCATATTCAAGCACCATCTAGTTTAAGATACAATTGAGAACACCTTTTAATAGACCTTCTATTTACTAGATAATCATACATGCATCATAGACATGCTTTCATGTGTGTGTATACTTATATGTGACAAAACCTGTAACATAACACCCTTGTACCACATATATTCATACTTCACTTCATTCATGCATAAGTGAATAGGTGTACATATATGAGCAACCCTTTCATATAAACACATTTAGACACTACACATATTCATACTTCATCATATCATATACTTTCATGTTCATAGTGATGTACCGTGGTTTCACGGTACTTTTAATGCTTTTTTCTTAAGTTTAGTGTGTGTCAAAAGCCTTTTTGTATTGATTTTTTATGTAAGTTTCTCTTTATTTGCAGGAAATCTGTCCAAAGATGAACGCAGGAGTTTTGAGCAATAAATGCAGAAGAGACCACCTACGGAGCTTATGACGGTCCGTCGAGGCTGTGACGGTCCGTAGGTGGCATCGTAGTGAGGAGAGAAGCTGCTGAAGGAAGATGGGGAAGTCTGACCAAGTGTGGGACTACGGAAGTTCATGATGGACCGTCATATCCACGACGGTCCGTCCTGCTGGTTCGTCATAATGATCAAAGAGTAGTCCAGTACCTAAATTCCAAGAAGTTAAGTATTATGGAACAGAGCCCCTCGACGGACCGTCATGCTTGAAACGGTCCGTCATACCTGTCCGTCGAGGGTAATGAAGAAAGCAGAAGAAGAAGTTGTGAAGTATGGGACGACGGAGGCCATGACGGTCCGTCATGCCCACGAGGGTCCGCCACGAGGTTCGTCGACTCAGACGCGTTTGGACAGATTTTCATTAATTAGAAACCTTCTTTTATTAGGTTTTGTTTTTATTATAAATAGTTCGAAAAACCTCGTTTTTAGGGTTAGACTTTTGGATAATTTTTAGTTCTCTTGTTCAAGTATTGAAGAATTCATTTCAGTAATCGATACACTTTTTATGGAATTGATTGTTGGTGTTTTTGTTGATTAATCAAGTGAATTTCTGGATTTTATTCTTTCTCATTAAAGTAAGTGCATGAATTCTTATATTAAAAATATGAATAGTGTGATTATGACCATGGGTAACTAAACTCCATAACTAGGGTTGTGGGAACCATGGGTGAACAATAAGGTAAAATCTAACTAAAATAACAATTCTAGAATAGTGTCTTGCATGTATTGATAATTCTTTCGTGTAGAAGTCTTTTTAACGGGTGGCCAACGTTAGAACTCGCCGTAATGCTACTTGCCGGACCAAGGAGGTAGATAATAGGAAAAGAATTATCAACATAGATTTAGTGTATACTATCTAATAGGCTAGTGTCGGTTGGTACGAGGTATTAACTTAGTCAAATATCGAATACAATGCTTAATATGAGGTAAAGATAAGGGTTAGTATAGCAACACACGTAGCCGGACCAAGGTACGGAGTGAAAATTTCTAGATGCCGGACCAAGGATTTAGAGATACATAACTTATCACTTTACATGCAAGATACTAGGAAAGAATTGTTATAGTTAGAATTATCAAGTTAGGAACCTGTGGGGAACACTTAAGTCCTAGTTACTTTTATTAATTGATTAAACTTCAAGATTTGAATATGTTAGTTGTCTACTTTAATTTAGTTAATCATTTTTATTAATTTAAAAAAAAAACTTTTTTTCTTTTGTTTTCCAAGGAAATAGTTGACTAAATAGTAGTAATAATAGAATAAAATTAAGTCTGAACTATTTTCCTCGTGGGATCGATCCCAACTTCATTAGTTGGGTTCTTTACTTGATACCACCGCTTTAATTCTAATTTGATAAGTAAGTTTGAGCGTATCAAATTTTGGCGCCGCTGCCGAGGAAAGTGGCTTTGAGATTAACTTAAAACTTATTACTAAAGTTTAGTCATTATTTTACTAATTTTACTTTATTTGTTGTTTTTGTCTCTTGCAGAACTAACTTCCTTGTATGCCAAATACGCGAAGAGGAAGAGAACCTTTGTTTCCCTACGACCACGAATTAGAGCGTACATTACGAAATATAAATTGAAACTTGGGTATTAATGATGATGATCCCAACCAGAACATCCCTGCTCCAGTTGATGCTCATGGTCGATTATTACCCAAAAATCGTGGTGAAGATGAACAAAGGGGACAAAACCCCGCTCCGAGCCCTCAAGAGTATTATAGGGGTTATGATAACATTGCAGACTCTGACGGGCCACTTGTCTTGCCTCCTCTACCACACGACCACACTTTTGTGGTAACCAGTAGTCTAATGCAAACGCTCACTGCCAGAGGTTTGTTTTCATGGCTACCTTCTGAAAATCCACATGCCCACATTGCTAAGGTAAGGGCATTGTGCAAAAGTTGTGTAGGGAGGCCCGATTTGAACATGGATGTAATTGGGCTAAGAGTATGTCCTCTTTCACTGACGGGAGAGGCTGCTATATGGTTTACTGAGCTCCCTTATAACTAAATTTTCACTTGGAATCAACTGAGGGATGCTTTCTTAGCACGTTACTATTCGGTCTCTAAGAAACTAAACCGCAAAGAAAGAGTGAACAACATTGTGGCACTACCGGGAGAGTCAGTTAGCAGTTCTTGGGATAGGTTCACTTCATTCTTGAGAAGTGTCCCCAATCACCGCATCGATGATGAGTCACTGAAAGAATACTTCTATCGGGGACAAGATGATAATAATAAAGCGGTATTGGATACTATAGCGGGTGGTTCTTATGGGTAGTGTCCTTATGCCGAGATTGCTGAAAAATTAGAGAAAATCTCCCGGAATAATAAAGCTTGGAGTACTAGGAAGTCAGATACTGGAAGAAATACCTTCGCAATGCAATCCACACACAACCCAGCCACAGACGAGATTCGTGAAGAGATGGCCCAGATGGGAACTGAGCTTGGGTTGGTATTAAAACATGTCACTGGGGTGCAGAAAAGATAAATGCAGTGAACTACTTGTCTAAACCACCACCACCACCAACTGATGAATATTATTATGAGGAGGATTCCTATGCGGTAAATGAATAGACGGGGGGTTTCCGACCGAATGCCCAAGGCTCCAATCAGGAGAATTGGCGCCAAGGTCAAGGAAACCAAGGTCGGAACTATGGTAATTATAACCGTGAGGGTAATAATGTCCGAGATGGAAATTACAACCGCGACAACAACTTCAACAGGGGTAACTATGGTAACAGAAATGATAGGAGTGGGCCCTATGTTCCTCCTCAAAATCGTGAAGTTTCTCCTAGGGATGATGGAGGTAGTATGGCGCGAGTTGAGGATATGTTGCACAAGATGATGAGGAGGTTCAATGCTAGTGATGAGCACACTAAAGAGGTAAGGAGTGATTTAGCGGGTATTGGGCAGAAAGTCGATACACATACAATATCGATTAAGCAGCTTGAGTTGCAAATGGCCCAATTATCTGTGACGGTGAACACACGGCAACCGGGCACTCTTCCTAGCAAAAATGTCCAAAATCCGAAAAATGATGGACACTGTATGGCAATCACTACTCGGGGTGGTAAGCAAACCATTGACCCACCTATGCCGTCTGATGTAGAAAAGGTGATAAGAGATAATGATAAAGTGGTGGAGCTTAGTGGTGAGTTAGAAGATAAAATGGGAAAAGATGCTGAAGTGCCCAAAAAGGTGACTCACATGCCTAGACCACCACCCCTTCCCTCAAAGATTAGTGAAAAAGACCGAGGATGGTAAATATCGGCGTTTTATAACGATGTTGAAGCAGCTTTCCATCAATGTCCCTTTGGTAGAAGCTATGGAACAAATGCCCGGTTATGCCAAGTTTATGAAAGATCTGGTTACGAAGAAAAGATCGGTCACTTTTGAGGATGATGATAGAATGCAGTATTGTAGTGCTATTGCTACAAGATCTCTAGTGCAAAAGAAGGAAGATCCGGGTGCTTTCACTATTCCTTGTACAATTAGGTTATTACATTTTGCGAAAGCATTATGTGATCTTGGGGAAAGCATAAATCTTATGCCCCTATCGATTTACAAGAAGTTGGTTTGGGTAACCCAAAGCCCACTGCAATGCGGCTACTGATGGCCGATCAAACAGTAAAAAGGCCTATTGGGATACTCCACGATGTGCTAGTAAAAGTGGAGTCATTCATATTTCCTGCCGATTTTGTTATTCTTGATTGTGAAGTCGATTTTGAGGTGCCTATTATTCTTGAGAGGCCATTCCTTGCTACGGGTAGAGCCTTAGTTGATATGGAAAAGGGGCAGATGAAATTTCGGTTGAACAATGAAGAAGTGACCTTCAACATTTGTAGGTCCATGAGGCAGAGTGGTGAGATCCAATCGGTATCTGCTATATCCTACAAAGTTGATAAGTCATCCGAGACACAAATAGAAGAATGTCTAGGTGTAGAAGCACTAGCGGCAGTGATAATGAATTTTGATAGCAATTGCATTGAAGAGTATGGGTCATTAGTCGCGGCTCTCGATCGTGGTGATGTTCGGTTTAAACCGAACAAATATGAGTTAGATATGAAGAATCGCGAGTCTCCACCCGCAAAACCATCTATAGAGGAGGCTCCAAAGTTAGAACTAAAAGCTCTCCCACCTCATCTCAGGCATGAATTCTTAGGAAATGGTGACACTTTGCCGGTAATCATTGCATCAGACCTGAATGATCAACAAATTGAGAGTTTGGTGAAAGTGCTAAAAAGGTTCAAAAGAGCTATTGGGTGGACTATTGCGGATATTATTGGGATCCCTCCCGGTATTTATTCTCATAAAATCCAACTCATGCCTGATCATAAGCCAAGTATTGAGCATCAGAGACGCTTAAATCCACCTATGCAAGAGGTAGTGAAGAAGGAAATTATTAAGTGGTTGGATGCCGGAGTAATATATCCAATCGCTGATAGTAGTTGGGTATGCCCTGTTCAGTGTGTACCTAAGAAAGGGGGAATGACTGTGGTCCCCAATGAAAAAAATTAACTTGTTCCAATGAGACCGGTGACTGGATGGATGGTGTGTATGGATTACCGCAAATTAAATGCATGGACCAAAAAAGACCATTTTCCTATGCCCTTCATGGATCAGATGTTGGATAGACTTGCCGAAAAAGGGTGGTACTATTTTCTTGATGGTTATTTGGGGTATAATCAAATTTCTATTGCACCGAAAGATCAAGAGAAAACCACCTTCACTTGCCCATATGGGACCTTTGCTTTCAAGAGAATGCCGTTTGGGTTGTGCAATGCACCTGCCACATTTCAGAGATGTATGATGTCGATATTCTCCGATATGGTGGAGGACACTATTGAGGTGTTTATGGATGATTTTTCTGTGGTTGGTAACTCCTTTGAGCGGTGTTTGAGTCACTTATCTGAGGTTTTTAAGAGGTGTGAAGACTGCAATCTAGTCTTAAATTGAGAAAAATGCCACTTCATGGTGAAAGAAGGTATTGTTTTGGGTCATCGCATTTCAGAGAAGGGTATAGAGGTTGATCGAGCTAAAGTCGAGGTAATAGAGAAACTTCCCCCACCTATCTCTGTAAAAGGTGTGAACCGGAGGTTCATCAAAGATTTTTCAAAAATTGCGCACCCATTGTGCAAATTGCTGGAGAAAGAGTGTAAATTATATTTTGATGAATCATGTCTTAAAGCATTCGGCGAGTTAAAATAGAAGTTGGTGTATGCACCTATCATTATTTCTCCAGATTGGAGCAGTCCATTTGAGGTGATGTGCGATGCTAATGGGGTTGCTCTAGGTGTGGTATTGGGACAAAGAAGGGACAAAATCCTTCATCCCATTTACTATGCTAGTAAAGCCCTCAATGAAGCCCAGAAGAACTACACAGTGACTGAGCAACAGATCCTTGCAGTATTCTTTGCTTTTGAAAAATTTCGATCCTATTTGCTAGGTACTAGAGTTATAGTGCATACTGACCATTCAGCGTTGAGATATTTGATGGTAAAGAAGGATGCAAAACCGAGGTTGATTCGTTGGGTTTTACTACTGCAAGAATTTGACTTTGAGGTGAGGGATAGAAAAGCGACCGAAAATCAAGTTGCTGATCACTTATCCCGTTTAGAAGATGAAGCTATGAGAGAGTTAGGCGATAAGACTTATATTGATGATACTTTCCCCGATGAGCATGTATTGGCTGCCTCACAAGACTTGATTCCATGGTTCGCATATTTTGCAAACTATCTGGCTAGCGATATTGTTCCATCGGACTTGTCCTTTCATCAAAGGAAAAAGTTCATGTACGATGTGAAGAAGTTCTTTTGGGATGAACCATACTTATATAGGAGCTGTGCCGATGGGCTTATTCGGCGTTGCGTGCCAGAAGTTGAGATGTTGAGTGTTTTAGAGGCATGCCATTCCTCACCCGTTGGTGGACATCATAGTGGTATACGGACCTCTCATAAGATCTTACAATGTGGCTACTATTGGCCAACTATTCATCA
Organism: Solanum sitiens; assembly: GCA_016801875.1. Classification (NCBI taxonomy): domain Eukaryota; kingdom Viridiplantae; phylum Streptophyta; class Magnoliopsida; order Solanales; family Solanaceae; genus Solanum; species Solanum sitiens. The sequence goes on along the minus strand of JABWTJ010001305.1, from coordinate 55,099 downwards.
AGATGCTCATGAGTTCGCCAAAGCATGTGATAGATGCAAAAGAGATGGCGGCATTTCAAGAAAGCAAGAGCTCCCTCTAAACCCCATTCTTGTGATTGAATTATTTGATGTTTGGGGTATTGACTTTATGGGTCCTTTTGTGAGTTCTCATGGAATAAAGTATATTTTAGTAGCGGTTGATTATGTATCTAAATGGGTGGAAGCTATCCCCCTCGCGAACAATGAAGGGAAGAGTGTCACTGCGTTCTTGAAAAAGAATATATTCTATCTATTTGGTACCCCAAGGGAAATTATTAGTGATGGGGGATCCCACTTTTGCAACAAATTGTTTAAGGGATTATTGGAGAAATATGGGGTTCGCTATAATGTGGCCACTCCTTACCATCCTCAAACTAGTGGGCAAGTTCAGGTGTCAAATAGGGAGATCAAACAGATTTTGTCAAAAACAGTGAACGCTAGTAGAATTGACTGGTCAAGGAGGCTTGATGATGCTTTTTGGGCCTACCGGACAGCACATAAGACTCCCATAGGTATGTCCCCGTACCAACTTGTATATGGGAAAGCTTGTCACCTACCGGTTGAATTAGAGCACAAAGCCATGTGGGCTATGAAGAAGTTGAAAATGGATTGGAATGAAGCTATAGAACAGAGGTTAAATGGGTTGAATGAACTCGATGAATTTCGCCTAAAAGCTTATGAAAGTTCAGCCCTCTACAAAGAAAAGATGAAGAAATACCATGACTAGAAGATTGAGAAACACGATTTTATAGTTGGGGATTTGGTGCTTTTATTCAATTCTAGGTTGCGTTTGTTTCCGGGCAAGCTCATGTCCAAATGGACTTGATCACCCAACTATTCCCTCACGGAGCGGTTGAGTTGGAAAACAAGGAGGGTGTGCGGTTTAAGGTGAACGAACAACGACTAAAAATCTATTTGGGGCATGCTGAATCGGCGAATGAAGTGATCGAGGCATACCATCTTGATGAAGTCTGAGTAATCGAGTATCCTCCGTCGTGCCGCGACGTTAAATCAAGCGCTGGTTGGGAGGCAACCCAATATGTATCCTCTAAGCCAACTATATTTTATTTTATTTTCTCTAGTAATAGTCGCATTTTCTTTGTGTTTCGTTTTGTTAGAAGTGTTGGCTAGAGCGTAGTTTAGGGTCCGTGTCCACTAAGTCTCCAGTCAAACACATAGAGAATAGCTTAATGGGTGTTAACTTTGCAGGTAGCACATCACCAAAAAAACTGCAGAAATTGGTCTGAAACACTCAATGACAGATCCATCGACGGACCGTCACGCTTGCAACGGACCGTCACAGGAATCCGTCGTGCCAGGTAAGTTGTCTATTTTTTTAAAATTAGGGTACCCGCGACGGAACCCACGACGGACCATCACACGTGTGATGGACCGTCGTCGGGGACTCGTCGCGTCATTAACCAGCAACCCGACCCTACCCGACTGGGGAATTTTAAAAGTTTTAAACCTTTTTAAACTCCCCACCCCTTCATTTCAACCGTTTCTTTCCCTCTATCTCCCATTTCCTCCCTTTTCAACTTCCTTCCATCCTCATCCTCTTCCCTATCAACTAATCCACCATCATTTCCCCAAATCCCCACATTCTCATTTTCCCCTTCCCCAATCTCCTTTCTGCTGGTCGGAGTCTGCTGCTGTGTTTCTGATCTTCCTAGCTTAGTGCCTCACTTGCTTGTTTTTCTCCTCTTCTCAGGTATGTGTTTCTGATCTCTACCCATTTACACTATATTTTTGTTTTTAAACTACTATTGGCCTGTTTCTTTTTTGTGGGTCTTTGATTTTTGATCCCTTGTAGTATGCTAAAGACAACATAACATGCTTTAAAGACCTACACTTATAATTACTACTGATGTGGGTAGTGGGTTAACCGAATCAAAGCAGGGGTATATATATTTATTTATTTATTTTGGAATCTTGTCTGACCTAGGTTGATAGTCCCACAAAATGCCTTGTTAAAACTCGAGAAATTGGTGCTGTAGCATTGCTAGTTTGCTAGGTATTTGGGTGAGTAATATGTACGTTAATGTGGAGTCTTTCGTTTGAATCACAGGGGATGATTGTGGCATCCACAGTTCTGTCATTGAATGACAGAATGAGACCCCGACGATGGACCGTCGTACCTATGACGGACCATCATAAGGTTTGTCCCAACACCCAACGATTTGTTTTCTCCAAGTGTCCACCAACGGACATATGCGATGGACCGTCATGCCCTCGACGGTCCGTCCTGCACAATCATCATGGTTGTCAGAGACCCTATTCCTAAGGGTCTCCAACTTTCTCTAAGTGTCCACTGACGGACCTATACGACGAACCGTCATTCCCACGACGGTCCGTCCTGCACAACCGTCATGACGGTCAAAGATCCCTATCCTAAGGGTCTCTGATATTTTTCTAAGTGTCTACTGACGAACATCTATGACGGACCATCGTACCCACGACGATCCGTCCTGCACAACCGTCATGACGGTCAGAGATCCCTCTCCTAAGGGTCTACATACTTTTTCTCTGTGCCCTACGATGGACATCTACGATGGACCGTCATGATCACGATGGTCCGTCCTGCTTATCCATCGTAACTGTCAGAGACTTTCCTTCTAACGGTTTCCAAAGAAATATTGTTTTAAGTAATACATGACGGACCCCATGACGGTCCGTCATACTCACGATGGGCCGTCAACTGGTCCGTCGTGTTTCACTGCTACTTCAGAGATGTCATTACAACTTTGATCTTATGTGTATTTTGTTTCGTTTTTGCTTGTCTTGTTTGCTCTTTCTATTACTAATGAGGATTCTTTACAGGTACTATCTCTCATGGCACCGAAACAAGATCGCATTTACGCACGTGGGCATTCAAAGTCTGTCGCCCCGTCTGCCCGACTGGTTATAGGCTCTGATGATGAGCATGATCCCGAGTACGTGCCCCCAGGCACTGCCACTCTAGCACGAGCTGCACGTGCTACCAGAGCCACGCCCAAGAAGGTGGCATACGGCGTAGTCACTGCCTCCCAGTCTGATGAGGAGCGCACACTAACCGGCACACCTTCTGGGTCAGCTGCACAAGATAAAGGAGCGTCTGGCTACTTAGGAGTTTCTTGGTCGGAGGAAGCCTCCGGGTCTGCAGAAGCCTCTGCACCCGCCACAGCTGCACAGTCTACCTCGTCTGATGAGGTTGACAGTACTGATTCCACTCCAGGCTCACCGACTGGAGTCCCCGCCCCGGTTGCCGACCAGCCCAACCGGTGGTGTGTCGACGGGCAATACCAAGTGTATTCAGACGCCAAGCTGCTAAACGATAAGGGCGTCATGACACGGACCCTTACACTGGAGAGGCGGGTCCTTACCGGTAGTCTTCCTACCATGCCGGATATCCACACTCTCTTCACCAGACACCGGCTAGAGTGGACTGCACGTTCTTTGGGCCGATACAGTGAGGAGTTGGCCCGAGAATTTTACGCCTTTTATGTGGCTACTCTCCGATCACAGATCGATAGGCGGGCTGCCCCCGCCAAACAGGACTCACTTGATCACGGCAGAGTCCGCGGCATACAGGTCGACATCTCCCTGCCAGCCATCTGCCAGTATATGTACGGCAAGGATGTTGATGCCACAAGACCCCTCTCACCGCCGAGTTCGACTACCGGTGGCAAATTGTTAAAGAAGGCCGGTTCTTGCGTGAGCCATCGCTGAGAGAGACCACCAAGAGGTGGATGGCCCAGCACTTATCTATTGATGGAGAGGTTGCTGACTGGGTAATGGAGCCGAAGGGAGCCATCAGGAAGGCTAACTTGACCTTCATGGCCAAGTTTCTATGGTTGATTGTCCGCCACTGCCTCTCCCCCACTGCTGCAGATAATATAGTTACATGGGATTGCGCAGTTCTGATGGCAGCGATGATGGCAGGGTATGAGGTTGACTTCATTTGGCTTCTTCAGGCGGTCATGCACGAGAGGGCTTTCAAGGTCACCACGACTTACCCTTTTCCATGCATGGTGTTTTCCTTATGCAGGTCCGCAGGTGTGCCCATCTGGCACATTGATCAGCTCAAGACCCCGCAGGTCAATGTTGATATCGGCCTCATCAGGGATGAGTCCAATGAGTTGGCTCCACGCAGAGGGCCCCGCCCAGAGATGCCTCCACTTGGTGACAACCTGGCAGATACTGTAGCGCATGCTCAAGCGGCTACCCAGGCTGCTTCTGCACCCTCTGACACTACCCCGGTCGAGTCTATCCCGGGTAGTCGCACTGCCCAGAGCTCTTCTTGCTCAGCCCCTTCCCCCGCTCTGGTCCCACTTGCTAGGGTCCAGAAACTAGAGGCTCAGATGGCCACACTTCTGCATCACATCCAGCCTTGGATGCAGAGGTCTATTGCTGAGGCGGAGGAGCGCTTGGAGCGTAAGATGGCACAGCACACAGAGAGGAAGATCTTGGAGGTTCATCAGCGCTTAGACGCCTTTGAGTTGCGGGTGCTAGCCCGCCAGCCCCTCCGACAGACGTGTCGACCCTTCAGGCTGTGGTTGAGAGTTTGCGAGCAGATCTTGATATAATCCTAGAGGCTAGGGTGCCTGAGTCTGAGGCCCCTTCTGCAGAGCCTGCTGAGGACACAGTGATGGCTGCTCTATTCGCCACTTCTAATATTCCACCACCTCCCCCACGAGAGCATGCCAAGAGGCGCAGGGGTCGAGAGGAGGACGAGGCTAGGGCGAGGAAGAAGGAGCGCCGTGAGAAGGAGGCTGGGAGGAGAGCCTCGATTGCCGATGAGGAGGCCCGTATGTTGAGGTATGTAGAGTTAGCCTCTGGGCCGTCTAGCTCCAGAGTTGTGGAGACAGTGAGAGGCACTACTGATAGTGTTGTTGCTGCTGAGGACACTACTGAGGGTGTCCAGACTACGGAGGGAGTGGGTTCTGGGGAACCGGACCCACCAGCTTGCTGATCGCCGGCGCTTTGCGCCTCAGGTTTGCTTCACCTACCATTCACGTATTTTAGTTTTTTTTTATGCATTGGGGATAATTGCATATCTTTCTTGTTGGGGGTAGGGTAAATGGAAAGTGAATGTTAGGGTGAAGTCTGAGTAGCCCAATTCACGATCCTCTCTTGGGGTTTTCTTGCCTGTGTTCTTTTTCCCCAAGAGACTGATTACTTTCATTGTTGAACCGGCATGTTTATATCTTGTGTACATAGTATAACTCTGAAGCATGATGGCTAAAACTGAAATGATATCCCGATGTAATGAATATGATGCAATGACTAGGCATAGTAATTGATAAATGTGTGGCTCTAAGCATGACATAGATATACACTACTGCATGACCCTGAATCTAAGACTCGAACTAGGTGTCTGATAATCTGGTTGTGTAACGAGATGTCAAGTGAGTGTGAGTAAAATTCGAATGATCCACCATTGATACTGAGCTAGAACTTGCCTGGTTAGTCTTGCTGAAAGTAAGCCGAAATAAACAATTAGGAAAGGATCATAGGCCATTGTTCAAAATAGTCAATCTTGAGCCTAAAATAATAGAAAACCAAATGAAGTTAATCCCTTTTTTGATCCAAATGAATTGATCTTAAAATAGATCTTTCTTTTTCACCCCAAATGATCTTCTCTGGGAACAATGTGTTGGCCCTGGTCCCTCCTTGGACATGTGCACCTCAGTTTATGCCAAAAGCATAAGTTGAGGGTGGCTAATGCAGAAAGCAACCTTGTTTTGGCCTTGACCCAACCACGGGTATTGTGAACCTTGACTCATGGCAAAATCATGAGTTGAGGGTGGCTGTTATAAGGAAAACCCCAGAAAGTGGAGTTGAAAGAATGAAGAGAAAGAAAGAACAAAACAAAAGTGACTAAAAAAAAATGAATAAAGTATACATATGAAGCAAAATAAACACAAGAAAAGAGAAAAGTCACTTTCAAATAAGGATAAGAAAGGGAAAACAGCAAGGTGAAAAGAAAATTGAGAAATAGGGCGAAATAAAATGATAAAAAAGTGGTACGCTTAGCCGATATGTCAAGGAGGGAAACAAGTCACTAAAGTATACCTAAATATACCCTACCTGACCCTGAGCCTATGTTACAAGCTAAGAAAGTCCTGTTGTGATCCTAAGAGTTGTATGGCGAACATAAAGCAGTGAAAATAAGGGCAAGCTTATGGCAATATGTATAAATGAGTTGTGAATTTGTTCTGAGAGTGAGTGTTGAAAAGTAATCCTTATACTCCAACTGAAATCATTGTGTGAAAAATAAGGATGTTGTTTTGAAGAGATGATACTAGTTGCAATACCGGAAATATTAGTACCTCGGTGAGAAATTGAAGAGGATAGGTGTCAGTGCGTAGTGAGTCTGTGTCATGGTCTGGTTCCACATGATTCAAGCCTAACAGTGATAACATGCATGAACATAATAAGAATGATCAGGATTGATAGCCAAATGATTGCGAAAGCTAAAATGTGGATACTCTTGTACAAAGATTTTGTAGTGAGTCATAGTGCGTCGCTTGAGGACAAATAACGAATTTAAGTTGAGGGTGTTGATGTACCGTGGTTTCACGGTACTTTTAATGCTTTTTCCTTAAGTTTAGTGTGTGTCTAAAGCCTCTTTGTATTATTTTTTATGTAAGTTTCTCTTTATTTGCAGGAAATCTGTCCAAAGATGAACGCGGGAGTTTTGAGCAATAAATGCAGAAGAGACCACCTACGGAGCTTATGACGGTCTGTCGAGGCTGTGACGGTTCGTAGGTGGCATCGTAGTGAGAAGAGAAGCTGCTGAAGGAAGATGGGGAAGTCTGACCAAGTGTGGGACTACGAAAGTTCATGACGGACCGTCATATCCACGACGGTCGGTCCTGCTGGTTCGTCATAATGATCAAAGAGTAGTGCAAGTACCCAAATTCCAAGAAGTTAAGTATTATGGAACGGAGCCCCTAGACGGACCGTCGTGCTTGAAACGGTCCGTCATACCTGTCCATCGAGGGTAATGAAGAAAGCAGCAGAAGAAGTTGTGAAGTATGGGACGACGGAGGCCATGACGGTCTGTCGCGCCCACGACGGTCCGTCACGAGGTCCATCGTGCCCACGATGGTCCATCACGAGGTCCATCGACTCAGACGCGTTTGGACAGATTTTCATTAATTAGAAACCTTCTTTTATTAGGTTTTGTTTTTATTATAAATAGTTCGAAAAACCTCGTTTTTGGGGTTAGACTTTTGGATAATTTTTAGTTCTCTTGTTCAAGTATTGAAGAATTAATTTCAGTAATCGATACACTTTTTCTGAAATTGATTGTTGGTGTTTTTGTTGATTAATCAAGTGAACTTCTGGATTTTATTCTTTTCATCAAAGTAAGTGCATGAATTCTTATATTAAAAGTATGAATAGTGTGATTATGACCATGGGTAACTAAACTCCATAACTAGGGTTGTGGGAACCATGGGTGAACAATAAGGTAAAATCTAACTAAAATAACAATTCTAGAATAGTGTCTTGCATGTATTGATAATTCTTTCATGTAGAAGTCTTTTTAACGGGTGGCCAATGTTAGAACTCGCCTTAATGCTACTTGCCGGACCAAGGAGGTAGATAATAGGAAAAGAATTATCAACATAGTTTTAGTGTATACTATCTAATAGGCTAGTGTCGGTTGGTACGAGGTAATAACTTAGTCAAATATCGAATACAATGCTTAATATGAGGTAAAGATAAGGGTTAGTATAGCAACACACGTAGCCGGACCAAGGTGCGGAGTGAAAATTTCTAGATGCCGGACCAAGGATTTAGAGATACATAACTTATCACTTTACATGCAAGATACTAGGAAAGAATTGTTATAGTTAGAATTATCAAGTTAGGAACATGTGGGGAACACTTAAGCCCTAGTTACTTTTATTAATTGATTAAACTTCAAGATTTGAATCTGTTAGTTGTCTACTTTAATTTAGTTAATCATTTTTATTAATTTACAAAAAAAAACTTTTTGTCTTTTGTTTTCCAGGGAAATAGTTGACTAAATAGTAGTAATAATAGAATAAAGTTAAGTCTGAACTATTTTCCTCGTGGGATCGATCCCAACCTCATCAGTTGGGTTCTTTACTTGATACGACCGCTTTACTTCTTATTTGAGAAGTAAGTTTGAGCGTATCACATAGCTTAATCATGCATTCATATTGATGTACATGGAATAATCACCCTAAACACTATTCTATCAAGGTAGACATGCGCAATGTATAGGCAAAGTCTCATACCCTTGACTACACTAGTACACCTATAATGTCATCCTAGTTAATATACATAACATACTTCATGGGCATATAATATACATGCATAGTAGTAGACATTAGTGCATATGAGAATTATTATTTCATTAGACACCATGAACCTATACTACTTGTAAGCATGCATGAGGTGTGTGTGTACATTGGACAAAATAAACACATAATGACAAAAATCCTAACATTGAGGCAGCCACCTTACAAAGGTCAGAATACACATTCAAGTCCCTTAAACCATAGACCACACCCAACAACATTATAAAATAGGAGACTAGACATCTTCATTACTTGAATCTAAGACTCCTAATCATGCCTAAGACCACACATTCATGTGTAGGTTCATAGGTCGGGGTCATACTACACAAGAGTATCCAATCATAAGTAGACTTCAACAATGTCAAACGTATAGACCACCTAACCCTAATATCTTCATTCATATAAAGAAAGCATCATCAATATACTTAGAACATGATACCAGCATTGGAGACTAGGAATAATACTTCATATTTATCATAATCTTCACATTGAATCATCTTACACACATTCCCTTCAAGGCCATGATCACAACGCATCGGTAATTAAAACAAAGTAAACACCACCACCATATGTGGACCATACCACAGAATTCCATAAAAGGCCAATTCAACTATCGATTTCATAGAAAATTAAAGAAAGTAGGGCAAACTTATCTCCAAATTTTGATCATCATTGATCAATACTCACAATTCATCAACAATTCTTATATAGGGCTGTAGCTAAAAGTACAATAACATAATCGAAATCATGCTTCAACCATCATAGGATCAAGATCACATTAGGTACACCTCACATCAATCTATAGAAGGTAAAAAAATATAGGTTAAACATACCAAATCTTCAAACCATGATCACCTTTGATCATTCCTCCACATTTCATATTCAATTCACATGAATAACAATAGTAATGGGCAATTCCACATAATTGAAACATAATTCAATCACCATAGATACAAGATCACAAGACCCACATTATATCATAATTTGAGAAATTATGGACATCATGGGTTCTTCATGGAATCGGATTGAAATTAAACTTAAAATCATTGATTAATCATAAATTCATCATTATAATGCTTTTGAAATCAATTTGACAATGAACTCATGGCTAGATTAAAAATTGGGAATTTTGGTCTTTGAATCACTTTTGAAAATCCTTGATTGAACTCCTTAGATGAATGAATAAATAAGTATGAAGGATCACCATACCTTATTTATTGAAGACCCATACAAAATTGGAGAAAAAATCATGAAAATCCATCCCCTAGATTGAACTTGAGTTTTCCCTCTAATGGAGGTTTGAGAGAATTCGGAAGAGAAGAGAGTTTTGGGATTTTTGATTTTCTTATTGGGTGTTGGGGTTTTGACTTTGGAAAGGGGTTAAATAAGTCTTAAAAGTGTTTATAACTGTAACGACCCACAGGTACACCCTAGAAGTTAGAGAATTCTTGAGTCACCACAAGGCATATGAGACTCCAAAAAATCTCACTTAAGCCACTCGTATCATTCATTGCATAATATACTATCGAAAATATAAGTAAGAATTTAAAACCTTTCTTTACACACGAAGAACTCTTCATCAATACGCAAGCGGAAGACTTTCTTTAAAATATAAACCTTTACAATGTCTCATTAAACCATCTATACTTTTGAATAGACAACATTTGGGACTAAGCCCATACATGACATAAAATAAAGACTAAGATATAAGTAACATGGGTATTGTCCTCGAATCGATGAGGACTCACCAAAACTTCATCTTTAACACTTATAAACCTATACGTCTTCCATGGCATATCAAGTCTCCCATTTCCCTACACTTTAGTCAAAAAGGGAAAAGAAGGGGTTAGCACATTGAATGCACTAAGTATAGAATCCATGCAAAAACCATGAAAAAGGGATATTTAGTGAATAACATGCTTTTCATGACATTTGATAAAACCTTCATAAAATAGTTTAAGAAACATTTAACAAATCATCAATCACATATAGAATATATTCAAGTAACCTTTATCAACTTAACATATAATCCACATATCACAAAGAGAACATCCAGAACACTACAAAGCACATGAGACACTCCTACCAAAGGTGATTTATGGCTCACTTGAGTGAGTTATGAAGCGACCACCCATACAATCCCTTCACACACCAAAGAGATCCTTTAGACTACCTAGGGAAAGACTATTGCCATTTCATTAATCAAACTTATCACATCCAGGATTACCCCCAAGACGTAACCGGCGTCGGCGTCCTCTTTGAGGACTAGGACTAGCCTCTTAGTCTTACATCATCATATTCATAGATAGAAAATACGGAAGAATTAAAACTTTTCATTATTATCTAATTGGAGGTTTACATAGACCTTTACATACACATAATAGATATTCGTATCGAGTATACATAGGCCCTTCGTATAGGAAGGTTACATAGCCTTCTACTTTTATTTCACATACATATATATAAGATTGAATAATGTCTCAATGATTGTCTCATCTCATACCATCTAAAAGATCATGGTAATTTGGGCATAGCCCTACATAAATGTAAAGAAGCCACGTATAGTCTTTTACAAATTGTACATCAAACGAAAGTAGAATGAACATAAGATTTTTAGAAAATAAAGCAACTCCATAGCTAGATATCAGCATCGCCCTCGTAAAGTGAGGACCTAGCCCTTGGATGATAGAGAATATCCAAGTCTTCTTCAAGTCGTATCAAAAGAGCCTTCAACGACCAGAACCTAAAATGTTTGGGAAAAGAGGGAGAAAATGGGGTTAGTACGCCACATGTACTAAGTATGAGACCATATGCATCAAGATATGCTAAAAAGGGTCATTTAGTGAAATCATGCCACTTTACCTCTTTAAGGACTTATGCACAATCAACAAATATACCAATCATCTAGACATATTCAACATACTTGAACCCATAATCTCATATAACTCTATCACCAAATAATAACATCACAATCATGAATAAGAGTTCATCATGTAAATAGCAAAGTAAGATAACTAATCATAAATTCTCATGAAGTCAACAAGTGCAATGACCAAGCAAAGCCCCATAACCTTACTTAATCAAGTAACCCAACAAGAATCATAAATAATATCTCACTTCACATAACCTAGTCTTCAAGTACACATGAGTTCCTACTTTAACAATAAAGACCAATTGCATGTTCATAAATATCATAATCATCATATAAGATCATTTACATTTATCATCATTTATATACATAATATTAACATCCTAAATCTCCTATCAAGGCAAACTAGTGAAAGGCATAGGTAGAGTCTCATACCCCTACCTAAGCTAAGACAAACCCCTCAAGTCACTTTAGTTAGTTTATACTTTAATACTTCATTTTAGTTTAGGGAACACTTGCTTTAACCGACATAGACCACACGAGCTAAGAGTGGAATTTGGTGTTGTAAACCTTACACCGATGAAAGGTGGTTTACCGGCCAAAGTAAAACCAAATACAAACATAGCCTCCTATATGGATCCATTAGCTAGTCTTCCTATGGTGGCAACATAGTTCAAGAACTAAGAGATAGGTATTCCCTCTTTGTACCATTTGGTAATTGGGACTCCTCTCATGGGAATCCATTGGATGAATATAAGGGGAGTCAACATCACATGGGGAACTATAGGGTAAATCTTTCCTCTTTATGAAAAGTCATCACCTCCTATTGTCAAGTTCACTCGGTGTTACACTAAGCCCCTTTAATGAGATATCTTTAATATCTTCTTTATAAATCATAGCTCAATAAGAATTGTATGAGTAATAGTCCTTTCATCACAATTCATATGAGTGAGGTTAACACTTTACATATCACATTATAATAGGGCACATTGATACACATCACCATCCTTATAACATGTACACCCTAAGCAACCTCACATTCAAAATTAAGACATTTCAATTAAATTATCATACCATCCTATGAATCCTAGATAAGGCATACTCCCACACAATATCATGACTTAATCACAATTAACCATAATTTGAAGTAAGGAATAGGAATTACAAGACTGACCAAGCCTCCTCCATAGTTCATCATAAGGTTCTTACCATAAACCCACAACTCAACCCAATTAGGTCATCACATCAACATAATTCAATAACCAACATAATACTAGAGTTAGAATAGTCACTACTCCATAATTCAATACTAAACCAAAGCTTTGAAACATGATACCTAGGTCAATCTTCTTAACCTAGATCACTACTCAAAAACTAGCATTAAAGACTACAATTCATCCCAACATGTTTATGATAAGTGTAATAACATTAACTAAGGATTATTTAACCAATAATAAAGTCAATTGAATCAACTCCATTATAATTCACATCAAGATCAAACCTAGGGTTAAGGGTTAAGGGTCATGTTCTACAATCTAGACCAAACTATCTCAATTCATCATAATCAAGTTACATTACATGTTAATCTATTGATTTTATCCTAAGAAACCATAAACAACTCAATTCATAACATCAATTTCGTAATTGGATGAAACCCATATGAAAACTCAACTTTTTAGAAAACCTTGGAAGAAACCCTTTGAGGAAAGAAGTCTCAAAGGTGAATAGATCCCATACCTTAACGTTTGATGAAGAATTGATGGTGAATTCATCCCTTTACATCCCCCAAACCCTTCTCCTTGCTAGTCTTCAATGGTGAGTTCAAGTAGAGAGAGAAAGAAGAGAGAAGGAAAAGAGTTTGTATTGAGAGTTCTAATTAGATTAATTGGAGTTGGGGCATCTATATGGGAGTTTAAGTTAGTTAATTAGTCTCCCCTTAATCCCTAACTATCCCCTAAATAACCTAATTAATTAAATGAATTAATACAAAAACGTGCAGAAATCTCACCCTTCACAGATGGAACACCGCCGACGGTGTTCCGTCTGTGAACCTACGGACCCTCACCCTTTCGTCCTATACTCCATCGATGAGTTCAGAGACTGTGCAGGGGAGGGGATTCCCTATTTTTTCTAAGTGTGGGACAACGGTATCACCTACGCCCCGTTGGTCCACACACGGACCGTAGACTGCTTCGTTGATGCACACTATTTCAGGCAGTGTTGCCTCAACCTGCAAGGGTCCTCCTCAAGGGCCCTTGGTTGGTCCTTGGGGAGTCGTACCCAGAAGTTTCGACCATTAAATAATTCAAACACCTATTAGCTACCTTTTCACCAATTTTCAAACATTTCCAACTCCTAAAAGCTAGTCAAATAGGCTAAGGCACGCTAGTACCTCCTTGAACCAACTTCCGGACGTCATGAACGTTCTTGGACGTTTTGGTTCTTAAACTTCCTAAATGGTCTATATTCATTAAATAACGTCTTAAAACAGTGTTTAGACCTCATTAAACCTATGTTAGACTCTAAGACTCGTCTTGGATTTTCAATGTGTTACATTATCCCCCCCACCCCCACCCTTATGAACATTCGCCCCCTGATGACACTAAAAACTCTTTTGAAGGAAGGAATAGACTCAAGACTAGCATCCCAACCAATAAACGACATCAAATCAACATAAATCATATCATTTTAACAAGGCAAGTTCCAAAACTCCAACCACCACATATAAGGCTCAACATTTCATCATAAGATATCTCCTTCTCACAACACACATGAGCTCAACATACATTACACGAATCAATTAGCACAAAGTTCAACTTATTAACATGTTACATATAATTTTATAAAGACTCACCATATCAAAATGCACAACATAACTCAAACGAGCAAAAAAGAAAAATTTCAAGTTTCAAAAGGCAACATTACAGTAACCTCACTGTGAAGTTTTTCAAAAATGCATATTTTGCAAAACTTCTCCCAAAAATCAAGAAACTTCATTCTTAGTCATATTTATATTATTAAAAGAATGACTAACCTTAATCATCAAAAAGATGAGGATAACGGGACTTCATGTCAGCCTCGGCCTCCCATGTTGCACCCTCAACTAAGTGATTTTTCCATAACACTTTTATGGAAACCACCTCTTTGTTCCTCAATCTCTTTACTTGTCTATCTAGAATTTGGACCGGAACCTTCTCATAAGAGAGGTTATCCTTGACACCAAGACCCTCAATAGGAAGAATGGACTCGGGATCACCGACACACTTTTTCAACATAGAAACATGGAAAACCGAATGAATCGAAGCCAATTCATTAGGGAATTTCAATTTATAGGCAACCTTACCAACCCTTTGCAAGATTTCATAAGGACCCACATAAAAAGGACTCAACTTTCCCTTCTTGCCAAATCTAACCACTCCCTGCATAGGTGAAATTTTGAAATACACTTTATCACCTTCCTCAAACTCCAAATCCCTCCTCCTATTATTGGCATAGGACTTTTGCCGACTATAGGCTGTCTGCAACCGGTTTCTTATGATATGCACTTTCTCCAAAGTCTTATAAATCAAATCGAGACCAAGAAGCGAAGGCTCACCCACTTCAAACCATCCTATATGAGACCTACACCTCCTTTGATACAAAGCTTCATAGGGAGCAATGGAGATGGATGAATGGAAGCTATTATTATAAGCAAACTCCACCAAAGGCAAGTGCTTATCCCAATTCCCCTTAAAATCAATAATGCAAGCTCTAAGCATATCTTCAAGGGTTTGAATAGTGCGCCCTGCTTGACCATCCGTTTGGGGATGAAAAGAGGTACTCAATTTCACCTTAGTACCCAAACCTTCTTGGAATGACCTCCTAAACCTAGATATGAATTGTGCACCCCGATCCGATATGATGGATAACGGAATACCATGGCGACACATAAATTCATCTATGAAGATCGTTACATAATCCTCCGCCGAATACGTGGACTTGACGGGAATGAAATGAGCGGACTTAGTCAACCTATCTACAATCACCCATATTGAGTCATAAGACTTTTGAGTCTGAGGCAAACCTACTACAAAGTCCATATTAATGTCCTCCCATTTCCAAGTAGGAATTTGGATCTCTTGTAGTAAACCAACCGGTTTTTTATGTTAGGCCTTTACTTGTTGGTAATTTGGACACTTAGCAACAAACTCCGCTATGTCCTTCTTCAAACCTTTCCACCAATATATCTCCCTTAGGTCATGGTACATCTTTGTCGAACCCGAATGAATGGAGTAGCGCGACACATGGGCTTCTTCAAGAATCCGGTCCATTAACCCATCTACATCAGGAACACACAATCTCCCTTGGTACCTCAACATACCATCCCCCTAAGGAGAATGACTCATTTAACTTGCCAAGAACCGATTCTTTCAGCTCCATTAATGGTTGATCAAGGTATTGTTTGGACTTTACCTCAACCACCAAAGATGATTCGGATTTATGATGAACCGTAGCACCACCATTAGGAGAACTTTCCAATCGCACACCCAACCTAGACAACCTATGAACATCTCTCACTAGGTCATTCTTTGCTTCATCTATGTGTGACACACTACCCATAGTCATTCGACTTAGGGCATCCGCAACCATATTGGCCTTGTCGGGGTGATAAAGGACACTCATATCATAATCTTTCAACAATTCTAACCACCTCCTTTGTCAGAGATTCAACTCCTTTTGGGTAAACACATATTGGAGACTATTATGATCGGTGAAGACATCAACATGAACACCATACAAGTAATGCCTCCATATTTTCAAAGCAAACACCACGGCCGCTAAGTCAAGGTCATGAGTGGCATTGTTTTTCTCATGCACCTTAAGTTGCCTATAAGCATAGGCTATCACCTTTCCATGTTGCATAAGCGCACACCCTAAACCCACACGGGATGCATCACAATACACAACAAAGCCCTTTGTACCCTTAGGTAAAGTCAACACCGGAGCGGAAGTAATCCTATCTTTCAACAATTGGAAGCTTTTATCACATGCCTCTGACCACTCAAATTTCTTACACTTTTGGGTCAAAGTAGTCAAAGGAGATTCAATGGATGCAAAACCATCCATAAACCTCCAATAGTAACCCTCTAGACCCAAGAAACTCCTAATGTCGGTTAGAATCAAAGGTCTAGGCCAATTTTCCACCGCCTCCATTTTCCTTGGGTCTACCTCAACTCGTTCACTAGAGATGATATGCCCAAGAAATGCCACCGACCTCAACCAAAACTCACATTTGCTATATTTGGCAAATAATTTATGTTCTTTGAGGGTTTGCAATACCACCCTCAAATGACCCATGTAATCACCCTCATTTTTCGAATATACCAAGATGTCATCAATGAAGACAATGACAAATGAATCTAGGTAACTTCGAAACACACTATTTATTAGGTCCATAAACGCCGCCAGAGCATTAGTGAGACCAAAGGACATAACTAAGAATTCATAGTGGCCATATCTAGTTCGGAATGCCGTCTTTGGTATATCCTCACCTCTCACCCTAAGTTGGTGATACCCTGATCTCAAGTCAATTTTTGAAAAGTAGCTCGCCCCTTGGAGTTGATCAAACAAATCGTCAATCCGAGGGAGAGGATACTTATTCTTGATAGTAACCTTGTTGAGTTGGCAGTAATCAATACACATCTTCAAAGACCCATCTTTCTTTTTGACAAATAATACAGGAGCACCCCACGGAGAAATACTAGGCCTTATAAAGCCTTTGTCAAGCAAATCCTTGAGTTGACCCTTCAATTCCTTCAATTAGGCCGGAGCCATCCGATATGGAGGAATTGAAATGGGATATGTTTCTGGTATCAAATCGATACCAAAATCAATTTCCCATTCGGGAGGAATACCGGAAAGGTCATTAGGAAAGACCTCCGGAAATTCACTCACTACAGGGACCAACTCAATATGAGGAATTTAGGAATCCAAATCTTGGACTCTTACTATGTGATAAAGAAAACCCTTTGAGATCATTTTACATGATTTTAGACAAGATATGATGCGACCTCTAGGAATAGAATTCCCACCCTTCCACTCAACAACGGGTTCATTTGGGAAATTAAGCCTTACAACCCTTGTCCTACAATCAATAGTAGCGAAACTAGCATGTAACCAATCCATATCTAAAATGATGTCAAAATCAAGCATATCTAGTGCAACTAGATCCATATTAGAAACTCTATTGGGCAATGTGATAAGACAATTTCTATAGACCCTTTTTGCGACAACCGACTCACCCACCGGAGTATACACTAAAAAGGGTTCATGCAAGGTATTGGGTAAAGTGTCAAACTTTTTAGCTACAAGAGGAGTAACAAAAGACAAGGTAGCACCCGTATCAAGTAATGCATACACATCAATAGTAAAGATTTGTAACATACCCGTCACCACGTCGGGTGAGGTCTCTTGCTCACCCCTAGAGCGGAGAGCATAGAAGCGGTCCTTCTTTGGAGCATCACTTGAACCACTTGCTTGAGCTTGATCATTCTTGCCTCGATTCTTTATGTTAGGGCAATCCCTAACTTTGTGGCCACTTTTCCCACAACTTAAGCAATTTCCCGTTCCTATCAAGCGTTCACCATAATGTTCCTTTCCACACTTGGCACACGTAGGCTTCTTATTTGACGAGCTGCGACTCTTTCCCTTTTGGACTCTCGGCTTAGACACCCTTTCATCTTGAGTCTTAGGAAATTTAGATGGAACTTGATTAGAGAACCTTTTCTTGAATCTAGGCTTGTCTTGGATCTCAAACCTATTCTTTGTAGCTCCACCCTCAAAAGACCTTGCCCTTTTGGTATCCCTATCATTGCTCTTAACTCTAGCCTCCTCTACCCTTCTAGCATGCACCATAAGATGGGAAATATTCATATTATCATGAAGCATCGCCGAATGACATTCTTATTGCAAGTCATCCGATACACCTATCACAAAGCAACTCATCTCGTCTCTAGGATCAGAGACCAAGGAAGGAGCATATTTGAACAATTGAATGAACTTCAAAGAGTAGTCATGAACACTCATACCCCCTTGGCGGAGGTTGATGAATTCCACCACCTTAGTCTCCCTCATCTCTCTAGGGAAAGACCGGTCAAGAAATGCCTTCTTGAAGATCTCCCAAGTCACTGGCCCATCCCTAAGAGGCCTATTATCCCTTCATTGCACATACCAAGTTTGATCCACATCCTTGAGTTGGTATGTGGCCAACTCGGCCTTCTCATTTGTAGACAATCCCATAGCGAATAGTATCTTATAGACCTCATCAATAAATTCTTGGGGGTCTTCATCAACCTTAGACTCGTAGAAGATCAGAAGGTTCATTTGAGTTAAATTCCTTAGACGGGAATCCATAGTAGAAATTCATTGATGGGCTCGGGACACAACCTCCCGATTAGCTTGGGTTGTCATAGCTTAGGCTTTAACCATTGTGGCTTGGGCTTGAGTAGTAATGGCTTGTGCCATTTGAACAAGAATAGCCCTCATCTCACCCTCCGCCAAAGGTGGAGGATTTGCCGGAGCTTGATCGTTAACAACATCTTCTTCAAGTGGAGGAACTTGATCATCACGGGAGGAGCTCTCGTATTAGCAATCTCCTCCTCAAGTCTTCGAGCCGCATTCCTCGTATTTATTTCCAATAACCAAAATACAAGGTTTAGGTGAAAGCATAAAGCAAGTACACTCTAGAGGCACGACATTGGATTTCCAAGAAAAGAACGATTCCTAAGCATCAGGTAAATTCCTATTCATAAGTGTGGCGCGCTTCACAATTATGAATACAAACCTACATAGACGTGGTACAGAGAGACATCAACATCAAAGATATTCAATCTCATGCTTTGATACCAAGTTTGTCACATCCGGGTTTACCCCCTAGACGTAAGCGGCGGCGGCGGCCTGTTTGAGGACTAGGACTAGCCTCTTAGTCTTACATCATCACATTCATAGATCGAAAATACGGAAGAATTAAAATTTTTCATTATTCTCTAATTGGAGGTTTACATAGACCTCTACATACACATAATAGATATTCGTATCGAGTATACATAGACCCTTCGTATAGAAAGGTTACGTAACCATCTACTATTATTTCACTTACATATATATAAGATAGAATAAAGTCTCAATGATTGTCTCATCTCATACCATCTAAAACATCATGGCAATTTGGGCATAGCCCTACATCAATGTAAAGAAGCCACGTATAGGCATATACAAATCGTACATCAAACGAAAGTAGAATGAACATAAGAGTCTTAGAAAATAAAGCAACTCCATAGCTAGATATCGGCATCGCCCTCAGAAAGTGAGGACCTACCCCTTGGATGATAGAGAATATCCAAGTCTTCTTCAAGTCGTAACAAAAGAGCCTTCAACGACCGAAACCAAAAATGTTATGGAAAAGAGGGAGAAAATGGGGTTAGTACGCCACATGTACTAAGTATGAGACCATATGCACATATAACATCAAGACATGCTAAAAAGGGACATTTAGTGAAATCATGCCACTTTACCTCTTTAAGGACTTATGCACAATCAACAACTATACCAATCATCTAGACATATTCAACATACTTGAACCCATAATCTCATATAACTCTATCACCAAATAATAACATCACAATCATGAATAAGAGTTCATCATGTAAATAGCAAAGTAAGACAACTAATCATAAATCCTCATGAAGTCAACAAGTGCAATGACCAAGCAAATCCCCATAACCTTACTTAATCAAGTAACTCAACAAGAATCATAAATAATATCTCACTTCACATAACCTAGTCTTCAAGTACACATGAGTTCCTACGTTCACAATAAAGACCATGTTCATAAATATCATAATCATCATATAAGATCATTTACATTAATCATCATTTATATACATAATATTAACTTTCTAAAGCTCCTATCAAGGCAAACTAGTTCAAGGCATAGGTAGAGTCCCATACCCTTAGCTAAGCTAAGTCAAACGCCTTAAGTCACTTTAGTTAGTTTATACGTCATTACTTCATTTTAGTTTAGGGAACACTTGTTTTAACCGACATAGACCACACGAGCTAAGTGTGGAATCCGGTGTTGTAAACCTTACACCGATGAAAGGTGGTTTACCGGCCAAAGTAAAACCAAATATATACATATCCTTCTATTTGGATCCATTAGCTAGTCTTCCTATGGTGGCAACATAGTTCAAGAACTAAGAGATAGGTATTCCCTCTTTGTACCATTTGGTAATTGGGACTCCTCTCATGGGAATCCATTGGATGAATATCCCTCAAAGGGGAGTCAACATCACATGGGGAACTATAGGGTAAATCTTTCCTCTTTATGAAAAGTCATCGCCTCCCATTGTCAAGTTCACTCAGTGCTAAGCTATGTCCCTTTAATCAGATATCTTTCATATCTTTATTTATAAATCATAGCTCAATAAGAATTGTATGAGTAATAGTCCTTTCATCACAATTCATATGAGTGAGATTAACACTTTACATATCACATTATAATAGGGCACATTGATACACATCACCATCCTTATAACATGTATACCCTAAGCAACCTCACATCCAAAGTTAAGACATTTCAATCAAATCATCATACCATCATATCAATCCTAGATAAGGCATACTCCCACACAACATCATCACTTAATCACAATTAACCATAATTTGAAGTAAGGAATACGAATTACAAGACTTACCAAGCCTTTTCCATAGTTCATCATAAGGGTCTTACCATCAACCCACAACTCAACCAAATAAGGTCATCACACCAACATAATTCAATAACCAACATAATACTAGAGTTAGAAGAGTCACTACTCCATAATTCAATACTAAACCAAAGCTTTGAAACATGATTCCTAGGCCAATCTTCTTAACCTAGATCACTACTCAAAAACTAGCATGAAAGACTACAATTCATCACAAGATGTTTATGATCAGTGTAATAAAGTCAATTGAATCAACTCCAACATAATTAACATCAAGATTAAACCTAGGGTTAAGGGTTAAGGGTCATGTTCTACCATCTAGACCAAACCATCTCAATTCATCATAATCAAGTTACATTACATGTTAATCTATTCATTATATCCTAAACAAACCATAAACAACTCAATTCATAACATCAATTTCGTAATTGGATGAAACCCATATGAAAACTCAACTTTTTAGAAAACCTTGGAAGGAACCCTTTTAGGAAAGAAGTCTCATAGGTGAATAGATCTCATACCTTAACGTTTGATGAAAAATTGATTGTGAATTCTTCCCTTTACTGCCCCCAAAACCTTCTCCTTGCTAGTCTTCAATGGTGAGTTCAAGTAGAGAGAAAGAAGAGAGAAGGAAGACAGTTTGTATTGAGAGTTCTAATTAGATTAATTGGAGTTGGGGCCTTTATATGGGAGTTTAAGTTAGTTAATTGGTCTCTCCTTAATCCCTAACTAACCCCTAAACCACCGAATTAATTAAATGAATTAATACAATAACGTGCAGAAAACTCACCCTTCACAGACGGAACACACCGCCGACGGGCTATCTGTGAACCTACGTACCCTCACCCTTCCGTCCTGCACTACGTCGATGAGTTCGGAGACTGTGCAGGCGAGGGGCTTCCCTATTTTGTCTAAGTGTGGGACAACGGTGGCACCTACGCCCCGTTGGTCCACACACGGACCGTAGACTGCTTCGTTGATGCACATTGTTCCAGGCAGTGTTGCCTCAACCTGCGAGGGTCCTCCTCATGGGCCTTTGGTTGGTCCTTGGGGAGTCATACCCGTACGTTTCAACTATTAAACAATTCAAACACCTATTAGCTACCGTTTTACCAATTTTCATACATTTCTGACTCCTAAAAGCTAGTCAAATAGGTTAAGGCACGCTAGTACCTCCTTGAACCAACTTCCAGACGTCATGAACATTGGACGTTTTGGTTCTTAAACTTCCTAAATGACATATATTCATTTAATAAGGTATTAAAACAGTGTTTAGACCTCATGAAACCTATGTTAGGTTCTAGGACTCGTCTTGGATTTTCAAAGTGTTACAAAACTCCCTATCTAGAATTACTCTAAGACTCACCTAGGTAAGACAAGAAGAGACCGCCCATACACCCTCTCCAAGCCTACCTAAGCAATCCTCAAAGCTACTCTAGATAGCTACCTTTTCATTAACATGTATTTATCTTAAGTCATTAGATTCATTTAACCATTTAAGAGACATTCAATACTTATGGACATTCACATAATGGTCTTGGACAAGACCTAGGGGACTCACATACCAATATCTTGAAAGCCTACTTGTGCAATGTCTAGATAGTGTCGCATTCCACTACCTAAACTTCATAGAACTTATCCAACACTAATCATGTATCCTACATAATGAAAATAGGCAATAACCGACATAGACCATGTTAGCTAAGCATGAAATTCGGAGTTATAACCTACTTCGATGGAGGTTGCTATACTTTCGAATGGTAGAACGAGGACTCATCTAATGTAGGCACATGATTAAGGAATATCGAGGATTTTATTGTTCTCTAATGTCATATTAATTAGATCAACTCCCCAAGCATACTAACTTTGTGCTAGCCTTTATTCTCATAGAGTATCTCAATAAAGGAGCATATGAAGAGGTAGCATATGTTGTTCATAACCCAATCACATTACACCTTACCAAAGAGTATCCACTAAGGCTACCTACAATGTTTAAGAGGATAGCTTAATGACTTTCATATGGATCATTTCATGTCGTTCAAGCAAATCAACCCTAAGTCCACCAATCATACAAAAAGGATACCATTACGGCTTTCAACCTCAAGGATATCATAACCTTTCATCTGAAAGGTTCCAACTTAATAACCTTCTTTACTATGTTCAAGGTCATATTTCAATCACACATATTCATACAAGACAAGGGTGCTTTGGCCTACCAAGTCAAGGAGTCACATATTCACATATCTTTCATGCATGAAGAAGAGGGAGTTATGTCTACCTAATGAAAACACAACATTCCTCATAACACATATTTATCATCATTCAAGTACCAAATAGGTACCCTAAGTCTACCACACAAGATACCACATTAACAGATATAAGAATTCATCATAGACTACCTTAGTCACACATAGCTATTTAAGGAGCACATGTTAACCCTCACACATTCATATACAACTTCATCATATATCATCACTTATGAAGAATCATAATATAGTCACTCATATAAGACCACATAAGAATTATAAGAGTACTATACTACATATCTTCACATTATACTAGATTTACACCTTTATCACATCATACTCCAATTCACATGTTCATACAATCCATAATATCTTCTTATACATGATCACCTTACTTCACATAAGCATCTTCATGTTATACCTTCATATAAGACCTAAAACATGATACCAATACAATATACATAATTAATGCCGATGAGGCCACATTATTTACAATTCATAAAGTAATGCCGACGAGGACACATCTTTCATAAATATAACACATAAACACCGCCACCATAAGTGGACCATACCAATAATCATTATAATACAAGATCTATACCACATAATATCAAGAGAGTTAGGGCAGCATACAACTAATCCAATCGCACAACTTTAATCCATACCCAAATCAACCTACTCAATACTCAAGGGCTCTTACCAAAACAACTATCCAAATGTTAGGTCAGTCCTCATCTTGTGGACTTTACTACCACAAATAAAAAACATCCGTTACGGAGAGGCACTTACCCAGATGTTGCTTTCCATAAGAAGCACACCTAGTCCTTTCAAAAGTATGGCCACCACCTTGGGAATTTTGGTTTGGAGTTCTATCCTTGTTTCCCATGGAAGAATCGTGGTGATAGAACCTCTTCTTAGGTTTTTGGTGACTAGAATCATCCGACCTAGGCCTCTTACCCTCTTGCTTTATCTCCTTAATTTTGGACTCCTCAATTTGTTGTGCATACACCATGAGTCTAGAAATATCCATGTCATTAAGAAGCATTGTCGTACGACACTGTTTCTCCATCAAGCTAGACACTCCAATCACAAATTTGTTCATCCTATCCCTAGGGTTGGATACCATGGTTGGGGCATACTTAGAGAGTTTGGTGTATTTGAGAGATTACTCTTAAACACTCATTCCCCCTTGACCAAGATTCATGAATTCTACAATCTTCTTCTCCCTCCACTCTAGGGGAAAGAACCTATCTAGAAAAGCCTCTTTGAACTCTTCCCAATCAACCGGACTATCTCATAAGGGTCTTTCACCCCTCCATTGCTCAAACCACACTTGAGCCACATCCTTGAGTTGGTAAACGACTAACTCCGCTTTATCCCTAGGGGTCCGACTCCTTGATTAGCTTGGTCAACAAAGTGATTATTGATGATATGATCTTGTGCCATCATGAGTTTGGTCAAATTCATTAGGGCAGCCCTCAACTCCGCATTAGTCATATCTCTTTCAACAAAATGAAATTGAGGCATAGGAGGAATATGGGGCACTTGAGGCTCTTGAGGTTCCGGAGGCACTTGAGGTTCTTGAAGGGGAACCTCCTCATTCTCTCCCTCTAGGACAACAATAGAAACTTGGTCAACCGGGGATGGATCCTCTCATTAGCTATACCTCGTTCCTCCCTTCTAGCAATTGATCTCCTCGTATTCATGTCCTATGAACACAAAGAGAACAGGTTGAGAAAAGACATCTTATAGAACTTAACTCTAAGGGACGACATTAGAATAGATAAGAAAGTGAAACTTCTATAATCCTATAGCCTCTTGTCCATGGATGTGTCGCGACTCACACCAATGACCAAGACTCTACTAGATGTGGCTTGTGAGACTTTAAGACCCTAAAATATTTTCCATAACCTTATGTTATGATACACAGTTTGTCACGACCCTAAAGTACCCCCTAGAAGTTAGGGAGAACCCTTGGGTCGTGACAGGGCGTACTTGACCCTTTGGGGTCTTGTACAAGCCCTTTAACTATCATTCATTACATAAGACATAAAAAGTAGTGCGAAATTTAGAACTTTTAATGACATTTAATATTAAAAGTAAGTCTTTCATAAATACTAAGAAAATCTCATCGTCACAAGCCAAACTTAAAGACACGACATAAATAATCTTAGGGACACAACCCTTTACCTTTGAAAGAAAATAAGTCTTAACATAAAGAAACTAAGAAGATAGAAACCATTCCCTCGAATATATGAGGACGTACTTTGTCTTGAGAGAAACTTTCCCAAGTTTTGCCTTCTAGCCTTCAACCTTGCTTCCAAAACCTATACTTATTAAGTATAGAAAAGTATTGGGTTAGTACAAAACAATGTACTAAGTATAGCATATGCAAAAACATGCAAAAAGGGACATTTTAGTAAGATAAGCTTTCATGCCAAATGATTAAAACATTCATGAATTTAGAGGGAAAAAAACATAAGAAACATCATTTAACACTTAGAGAAGCATTGACATAATTTTAGCAAAAAAATGCACTTTACAGTGAAGTACCCAAATTTTTACAGTATGCTCTTCAACATTACAGTGAACTATCCTATTTCAAAAACAGTGAACTCCCAAGGTATTGCCATAAAGAAGTGAACTCATTTCCGTAGGAGTTTCCCTAACCGAGGTTATCCTAAGAATCTCCAAGGTAAGACATGAAGGAAACGCCCATACACCTCCTTCAATGCAAACCAAGGAGATCCTTAAGACTACCCATCATAGGCTTACTCCACTCGGGAGAACAACTCACCACTCAATAACAAGACATTAGAAGAACACTCAACAACACACCAAGACTTCCCTTTAGGAATGCCTACTTAGTGCAATGATTAGATGGCGTCCCATTCCACCACCTACCCTAAGTAGTACACTCTTTTAGAAGTCTTGGCACCAAGACTCCCCTTTCGGAAGGTATACTTAGTTCAATGGATAGGTAGCGTCTCATACCACCACCTACCCTAAGTAGTACGTTCTTTTAGAAGACTTAGTTCATTCAATTCATATAAGACTCACCAAGACTCCCCTTTCGGAATGCCTACCTAGTGCAATGGATAAATAACGTTACATTCCACTACCTACCCTAAGTAGCACACTCTTTTAGAAGACTTATCACTTTCATTACTTTTTTGGGGGTTAGCGTAACCGACATAGACCATGAGAGCTAGAAATGAAATCCTTATATTAACCCCTATCGGATGAGGGATCCTTGTTTGCCTAGAGTAAGGTCATTCTCTTAGCTTTTACATTGCTTTTACACTAGCTACACCTATGCGGGCACATAGTTAAGGGATAAGGAGATTTATACTAAGAAACTCATTATCTAGTAACGAGGAGTACTCATCTCAAGAGGTACATTGGAGTACAACATCTCAAATCATGAAGTGTAACCACCCCTTCTTCATATCCTCTCGGTGCTAAGAATAATTCCCCACGGATTCTCAACACTTTATAATATAGTTTAAGGATAACTAGTGAACACCACATCTCAACTCACAAGGGTATTCATCCTCCGACTTATCTTATAAAGCTCTAAGGATGTAGTGAGGTTGCTACTAAACACTTCATCTCAACTCATGAAGAGTGTTCACCCCAAACTCCCCTTATTACTTAACTTAACTTCATTCGTACATTTAAGTGTGTGTGTGCATGTGAACACACCTTGCATATAAGCATCATTTAATTTACATTAACTTCTATACATACTTTAAACCTTCATTCATCACATCACACACTTTACATGCTTCACATAATCATATAGTTCATTTAGGCATACTCTCTAACCTACTTCATATAATAGCTTCATGAAGAACATTTAACAAGAATAACATCACTATCATCTTACTTGACATAACAAGCCTCATCCACAAGAAACAAGTAACTTCACATTCATGCAATTCAAGTAAACATCGCCACCAAGAAGGTGAACCATACCACTCAAGAGCATTTCAAAATTAAGGTTAAACAACATAACCAACTTACCCTTTTATCCAAGCTTTCATCACCTATAACATTTTACTCAATATTTCATCATAATATAGCCCTTAGTTCAGTATCTAAGAAACAATATCAACCATAAGAAACCAATGCTCAAAGATACCAACTCATGCTCATTTAACTAATTCCTTAAGCCAAAATTTGATAAAAAGCTTTAACATGTTTTCATTAAAGTTTTAGCATTAAAATCATCAACTAACATTATAAAAATCATTTTTGAATCATTCCAAACGTTTTCATGCAAGACACGTATTTAGAGTTGAAGATAGAAGAAACAAGGGTTGAAAACCCTTTTTGAAAATCCATTAGAAGTGACTCCTTGAATAGAAGATAGTTCAATGATGGATACCATACCTTAGATAAGAGAAACCCCACTTATTTTTTGGTGAACAAATCGACCACCATTAGCCCTCCTAGCTCTTCTTGACTTCTAGCTTCCAAGGAGACTTGAGATAGAGTTTTAAGAGAGAGGGGTTTTGGGTTTTAGGAAATGAGGTCTAAAAATAGGTATTAGGGTTTGAAAAACTTTAATATACCTAAATAACCCTAAAATTACTTCCTAGGTTCATAAAAGACTTGGGGTGAGTTTACCAAACACCCCAAGTCAATACAGGGGAATCAACTTTTTGGACAGCTTCAATCGACGGATGTAACCAACGGACAGTCTGTCCATCAACGGACCGTTGGTGGGGTTTCGTGGGTGGACACTTAGCTTCCTTTGGGGACTGGATAGCCTACCTTGCATGTACAATTGACGGGGCAAGTTGACAGGCCATTTGTTGGACCACTGGCTGTCGTTTGACCTCGTTGGTGGACACTGCCAAGGCAGTTTTGGGTCCTTCTCTTGGGCCCTTCTCTAGGCTCCCTTGTGGGTCCTAGGTGGGGTCGTACCTGGAAGTTAAACCCCTAATCATAGTCGTATATGTCTTTGGAACATCCCACACAAATTTCAAACAAAATGAACACGCAAAACTCACTCAAACACATGAGAACACTTAAGCACTATTTAAGGCATATGTTCCGAACACCATGGACGTTCTTGGACGTTTGAACTCCAAACTTCACACACTAACTAAGGACACTAATATAACTTATTTTATAGTAAAATTAATTCAAGAAAATATTACGAAGCTCTAGTTCACCTTAATTCGTTTTAGGGTGTTACATTCTCCCCCACTTGGAATAACATTCGTCCTCGAATGATACTAACACTTTATGACCATCAAGGACTCCATTAGAAACACATAAAACATTAAAATAATTATAATTACACTCATAATAAAACCATCAATTCACAAGGAGCACCATTTCACATTTCCAAACACTTGCAACACAGGCAACCTTTTTGCAAAACTTCACAAATTCAAGATTTACCCTTTCCCTTCTTTTCTGGAGGATATACCTTCTACAACATTAAACATGCTCATATAAATCAATTTTAAACCCTTTAAAACCAATATTCATGACAATATAATTTTTCTCAAAAATGAGAAATCTTACAGGGAGCATCACTGTTAACATAGTGAACATGCTAGAATTTCAAAAATTCACTCTTTGTGCAATTCATCAAGAAGGCATGATCACATGAAATATAAAACCATATAAAATCATCTTATAACATAAAAACAACAATCATAAATAGTTAAGACTTACCGGGACTATCAACTCCGGATTAGTTATCCTTCCTAGCTCCCATCCCATAGAGATGATTCTCCTTTGGAGCATTGGGATCTAGACCACCTTGATGAGCTTGATTGAACTATTTCCCTCTTTTTTTGATTCTAGGGCAGTCTCTCATCTTGTGGCCTTTACTACCAAAAATTAAAAAACCAACCGTTCCAGCAAGACACTCACCCAAATGTTGCTTTCCGCAAGAAGCACACCTACTCCTCTCAAAATTTTGGCCACCACCTTGGGAATTTTGGTTGGAGCCCTATCCTTGTTTCCCATGGAACAATCTTTGTGATAGAACCTCTTCTTAGGTTTTTGGTGACTAGAATCATCCGAGATAGGCCTCTTACCATCTTGTCTTATCTCCCTAATTTTGGAATCCTCAATTTGTTGTGCATACACCATGAGTCTAGAAATATCCAAGTCATTAAGAAGCATTGTCATACGACACTTTTCTCCACCAAGCTAGCCACTCCCATCACAAATTTTTTCATCCTAGCCCTAGGGTTGGCTACTCTGGTTGGGGCATACTTAGAGAGTTGGATGAATTTGAGAGAGTACTCTTGCACACTCCTTCCCCCTTGACGAAGATTACCATCTTCTTCTTTGTAAGGTACAGAAAACGACTTAGGTAAAGCTAGAGTCTAACATGGTTTTAGTTATGGTCTAAGGTCCTAAATTTGTATATAATATGGTATATAGGCAGTATCTAATAGTTTAGGTGCATTGAAAGTCAAACGTCAAGGGACGACCAAGACGTTCGACAACTAAGTCACATATGTGTCTCATATGTGTTTTATGTGTTTATGTGTGATTCATGAGGTTAGAAGTCCTTAAATGAGTTATTATGGTGTATATAGGCAGTATGTCAAATTTCATGAAGTTTGGAGGTCAAACGCTAAAGAACGTTCATGACGTTCGAAATATGTGCCTTGAAATGACCTTGTGTGTCTAAGCATGTTTTGTAGAGTTTTGCGTTTTCATTTTGGATGAAATTCATGTGATAGATCCTAAACCCGTATACGATCTTGTTTGGATTGGAAAAGTTTGGGTACGACTCCATTTAGTCCCCACAAGGGTCCCTAGAATGAGGACCCCAATTTGGAGCTCAACACTGCCATGCAGTGGCAATCGACTGACCCAAATGACGGTCAGTCGACCAGGCGACGGCCCTTCGATGGGTGGCGTCGATGGAGACATGTGGCCTGCAGGTTGAGGAGTTGCAGAAGCAACCAACGAGACCCCATCGATGGGGCGTGTCTCACCCACGGACCGTCGATGTTGGGCGTCAATGGTGCTGAAAACTTGCAGATTTTCTGTTAAGACTTGGGGGTATTGGGAAATTCACCCAAGTCTTATTAAATAGGAGGACGGTGGTTTTGGGTGTTTATGGGTATTTTAGGAGTATATAAGTCATTAAACTCTCATTTAAACCCTAGCATCTAAATTAAAACCCTTTCCCTTCTAAAGATTCTCCAAAAACCTCCATGAGAGCTCAAGGTGAAGATGGAGCTTGAAGATGGGTATTCAATGGATTTTCTTCTTAAATTATCATTGGGTTATTCTAATAAGGTATGGGAGTTCTTCATTTAAGGTTTGGTATCACCTTAGGGCCAATTTCAAAGATGATTTTCAAAGATTTCAAAAAGATGAAAAGTCCAATTTCTACTCTATGTCTTGGGTTCTTGCATGAAACGTTTTCAAACCCTAAGATATGATGTTATTGATGTATAATTGATATTTTCCTATGAAATTATCCATTAACCCTTGATATTCTCAAATTACTAAATTTGACTAAAATATGGATGAATTGAACATGCTTTGATAATAATGAATTCATGTATAGATTGTTATGGGCTTTTAATTCATGTATAGATTATGATTGTATGGTTTATAGATTGTTTCCATTTGATCAATTGAGTAATGAATATTCTTATATCTATTGTATGTAAAGCTTATTGAATTTATATTAACTTAATACTTATGGATTCTGGTGTAGTTTTCTATGGGTTATTGAATGATGTAAGAATTATATTCAATTGATGTATAGGTTGTATTAGATTAATAAATCTATATTGAATTGACCTAGATTAATTGAGTATTATTGTTATTGTATTGAATTGATGTTCATGGCAATGGGTAAGGGCCTTATGGTATTGAATTGGATGATTTAGCTTTGTATTGAAGTGGTGAGATTAAATGGGTGGTATGCTGCCCTAACTCTTTTAATATTATGTATATTTATTGTAATTTATCTCTTGAATTATGTATGATTGGTATGGTCCACTTATGGTGGTGGTGTTATGTGATTGATGTGGCCTTGTCGGCGTTATTTTAAGTATTATGATTATTTGTGTAGTTTATTATGTGAAGTATGATCATATTTACCTATATGTGAAGTAATGTGAAATTATATGTTCTTCTATTGATGTTAGGTGATCGTGTTAGACTATGACTATGTCTTTATTGTGTGTAGTCTTAGAGTTGATACATGATTATTCCTATTTGACTATATGAGTCTATGTTGGTTATATTGATGATGTATAGTAGTGTATAGGGTGAATTAAAGATAATAATGGTTATTCTTATGTGCTTCTAGAATGATATGTAATATGTGCTAAAAGTGAAGTATATTGTGTCTTGTCTTGGTTGACTTGTGTCCCTCTACTTGATACATATATGAATGTGCATATGAGATGTCTTGAGTTAGGATGCCAAAGCCTCTTAGTCTTGAATGTATTAATGATATGTGAGACCTTGAATGATGCTAAGAAGGTCATTTATGTGAAACCTTAAACCTAGTGGTAAGGTCATTAAACTTGAAGTCGAAAGTCTTAATGGTATCCTTGATGAAATGAATGATGGACTTAAGGTTAGTTGGCTGGAACGGCGTCATATCAATCCTTAGGAAAGTCATGATGAGCTTCATGTCGGTATTGTAAGGCATCCCTAGGGGACCTCTTTGGTAGGGTAAATGTAATTGGGTTATGAACTTGATATGGAACCATTTTGTATGAACCTTAATGTGAATTACTCTATGAGAACAAAGTCTAGCACCGAGTGCGTATGGTAAGGGAAGTAGTTCTAGTGAAAGGATGAGGCTAGAATACAAAGTAAGCCCTTAATATTCCTTAACCATGTGCCTACATGGAATGTGTCCACGTTCTACCATTGGCAAGTAGAACAACCTCATCGGAGTAGGATAGAACTCCGGATCCCATGTTTTGCTACCGTGGTATATGTCGGTTATTGCCTATTCTCATAATGTGGTATACACATTAGCATTAGAGAAGTTCTATGAAGTGTAGGTAGTGGTATGGACTCTATCTATACATTGAACAATAGGCTTTGAAGATGTTAGTGAGAGTCCCTAGGTCTTCTCCAAGACCATTACTTAAATGTCCTTATGTGATGAATGTCTCTTAAATGAACTAAGGAATGTAATGACTTAAGTTAAGAAAGTATGTTAAATGAATAAGTCTTAGATAGAGTAGTTAAGGGTTTTCTAGTTAAGGTATGAAGGGGGCAAAGGAATGGTCACTTCATCTCTTACTTAGATAAGTCTTAATAATGATTCTAGTTAAGGAAATTGATTGATTATGTAGACATATCCAAACTTAGGTAAGTCTTAAGGAGTACTTAGGTAATCTTGAAGAGGTCAATTATGGACATTCTCTTCTTGAGTTACTTGAGTAGGTCTTTTGATAACATTTGAAAGGAGAATGTCATATTCTATGAGTTATATTGTATTAAGTGAGAATGATTCTATTTTAGGTAATCTATAGGATCCCTTGAGTGTGTGTGAAAGTGTAACATTTTGAAATATCGAGGTCATGTGATAAGACTTAAATGGGCTCCTTAGGATCTAAACCAGTGTTCCTAGCCAATTAGGCATATTTAGAGTCTTTGAAGTGGTGTTGGAACCGAAACTCTTAAACGTTCGGCAAATTGGTTCATAAGAGGGCTAGAGTGTCCTTTTAATTTAACCAAGTTGAAGAGTCGGAATTTGGTAAAACGGTTGTAACCATAGGTGTAAAATATTGTGTGGGATGGTATCATGTTGGAAAAGTCAGGGTACGACTCCCCGAGGACCAAACAAGGACCCTCGAGGAGGACCCTTGAAGCAACAGGGCATGATGGACCCCATGGCAGGGCGTCACAGGCGAGACGGGGCATCGAGGCCTCCATCATGCCAGCCTTAGCACTTGGGGAGAAAGCCTCCGCCTGCACAAGTCTCTGACCAGCGTGAAGAATGTGCAGGACGGAGGGAAGCCAGTCCGTCACGGCCACGATGGTCCGTCGTCGTGGAACCGTCGTGCGCTTGGGGAGAAAGCCTCTGCCTGCACAAGTCTCTGACCAACGTGACGGATGTGCAGGACGGAAGGATGTCAGTCCGTCACGACCACGACGGACCGTCGTCGGGGATCCGTCGTGGAAGGTCTGTGGCAGTTTCGGAAAAGTTAGTTTTTAGTTAGTTAATTAATTAAGTGTCTTAGGGGTAATTAGGGGTTTAAGAGAGACTAATTAAGTGACTTAAGACCCTACTATAAATACCCCAACCCTCATTAGCCTAATCATTCTCTCAAAAACAAAACTCTCTTTCTTCTCTCTACTTTCTCTCTCTATTGGAAGACTCCATTGGAGATCAACTTGGGGAGATCATTGGGGCTGGATTAGCACGAAATTCACCATCAAAACGTCATCAAACCTTAAGGTATGGGATCTAATTCACCTTTGAGATTCTTTCCTCAAAGGGTTCCTTCAAAGCTTTTTCCAAAAAGTTGAGTTTCTTATGGGTTTCATCCAAATCCGAATTTGATCATGTGAATTGAGTTAATTAGGTATTCCTTGGGTTAGAATGAATAGATTATCATGAATTGTAACTTGATTATGGTGAATTGAGGTAGTTTGATCTAGATTGTGGGTGATGACCCCTAACCCTTAACCCTAAATGTAGAATTGATATGGATTAGGTTGAGTTTGATAGAATTGACCTCATAATTAGTTAAATGGACTTTAATGATTGTTATTGCATTGATTACGGATCTATTATGATGAATTGAAGTTCTTCACACCTATGTTCTTGAATTTTTAATCTAAGTTAAGAAGATACACTTGAGATCATGTTACTAAGCTTTAATGTAGTATTGCTTCGTAGTATAGTGCTTCTCCTTGATTAGTTCTTGTGATTTATTATTGAATTACATTGATGTGATGATCTAAGATTGGTTGATCTATGGGTTGATGGTAAGGTCCTTTATTGATGGACTAGGGAGGAGTATTGGTAAGTCTTGATGATCCTAGCCTTTACTTCAAATTATGGTTAATTGTCATCAAGTGATAATGTTATGTTGAAGTATGCTTTGATTGATGTGATAAGTTGATATGATACATGAACTTATATGCTTAGGTTGGTTGTGAGGTTGCTAGGTGTAATGTAACATAGGGAAGTTGTACGATGTGCCCTATTATGATGAGATGTACGAGGGTTGACTTCACCTATATGGATTCTTAATTAAAGGACTAATTCTCATACAATTCTTATTGAGTTATAATGATGATTATACGAGGAATTGACCCTTCTATCTAACTAAATTGAGTAGATCAATAAAGATTAAAGCTTTCTCTAAATGGTGACTTAGCTTAGCACCGAGCGAACTTGACAATGGGAGGTGATGACTTGTCCCTAAAATGGAAAGATTCATCCTAGAAGTTGCCCATGTGACGATAACTCCCATGTATGAGGGATGTGTCACTTTAAGGGATTCCCATGAGGAGCGGCCCATATTACCAAATGGTATAAATAGGGATATCTACCTCTTAGTTCTTGAACTATGTTGCCACCATAGGATACTAGCTAGTGGATCCACCTAGATAGCTATGTTCACGTTAGGTTCTACCTTGGCCGGTAGACCACCTTCCATCGGTGTAAGGTTTCATGACACCGGATTCCACATTCGATTATGTGGTCTATGTCGGTTAAGGCAAATGTTCCCTAAACTAAAAATGAATGAATAAGATATAGGCTAATCAAAGTAACTTGAGAGGTTGGCTATAGCTTAGGTAGGGGTATGGGACTCTACCTACGCCTTGCACTAGTTTTCCTTGATAGGAACTTTGAGAGGTCAATATTATACATGTAAAGCGATGGTATGATGTAAATGGTTTGTATGTTGAGTAACATGCTTATGAATATAATGTTGTTGTCTTTGCTTGAAGAAGGATGTATCATGACATGAAGAGTATGTTGGTAAGTAAATTGATAATTGTAGTCTTGGTAGGTTACTTGATTGAGTAGGAGACATGGTAATTTTACTTGATCATTGCACTTGTGACTTATTAAAGGTTATCATTAGTATACTTTGCTTTGCTATGGTTTAATTGCATATGTAGTCTATTATGTTTTCATAAATGTCCCTTTTTAAATATATTTGATTGGTAATTGTATATGAGATTCCATACTTAGTACATGTGGAGTACTAATCCCTTTTATTTCCCTTTTCCCAAACATTTTAGGTTCGGGTCGTTGAGCTTGATCCAAATTTCTAGGAAGGAAGACTTGGGTATTTTGCCATCCAAGTGGTAGGTCCTCACTCTCTCGAGGACGTGGCCGACATCTCTCTTATATGATGTGTAGTTACTATGATTCTATGTTGACTCTGTTATTCTCTTGAGACGATGTAGTAGACAGCCTATATGCGGCTTCTTTCATTTGATGTAGGGCTATGCCCAAGACTTATTGTAATCGATAGATGGTTTATGAGATGAGAAGGTTTTATGACTATTATTTTCTAAATATATAAGTGTATGAAATAAAACTAGAAGACTAAGTAATCTTCGTATATGAACAAGTCTATGTATACTTGATATATATAATTATGTGTATGTAGAGGTCTATGTAAACCTCCGAGTAGTTTTAGATAAAAAGTTTTAATTCTTCCTGATTTTTAGTCGATGAATGCTATGACGATGCTAAGAGGCTTGTCTTAGTCCTCCGAGAGGACGACGATGCCGGTTACGTCTTAGGGGTAAACGCGGATGTGACAAACTTGGTATCAGAGCATGAGGTTGAATATCCTTGATGTTAACGTCTCTCTCTCAACCACGTTAATTAAGTTTGTATTCATAATTGTGAAGCGCGCCACACTTATGAATAGGAACTTATTTGGTGATTAGGAATCATTCTCATTGTTGGAAATCCATATCGTGCCCCTAGAATGTACGTCGTATATGCTTTTGCCTGAACCTTGTGTTTTGGTTATAGGAGATGAATACTAGAAGAAATGCGGCTCGAAGACTTGAGGAAGAAATGGCTGCTGCGGGAATTCCTCGTGATGAACCTGCTCCTCCTCTTGAAGAGGTTGTTGTTGATGACCAGGTTCCTGCTGATCCTCTACCGATGACAGAAGCTTAGATGAGAGCTATTATTGCTCAAATGGCTCAAGCCATGACTACTCAAGCTCAAGCCGCAACAGTGCAAGCCCAAGCTATGACTGCCCAAGCCAATAGGGATTTGGCACCTAGAGTCCATGAACAGACTATGGCCTCCAGACTTAGGGATTTCACTCGAATGAATCCTCCTGTCTTTTATGGGTCGAAGGTTGATGAAGACCCACAGGAATTTATTGATGAGGTTCACAAGATTTTGTGTGCTATGGGGCTGTCATCTAGCGAGAATGCCGAGTTGGCCTCATACCAACTCAAGGATGTCGCTCAGATATGGTATGCGCAATGGAAGGACAACAGGCCACTTGGAAGTGGGTTAGTGACGTGGGAGTTATTCAAAGGGGCCTTCATTGATCGGTTCTTCAATAGAGAGATGAGGGAAACAAAGGTGGTGGAATTCATCAATCTCCGCCAAGGAACGATGAGTGTTCATGAGTATTCTCTGAAATTTACTCAATTGGCCAAATATGCTCCGTCTTTGGTCTCCGATCCTAGAGACGAAATGAGTTGATATGTGATAGGTATATCGGACGACTTACAAAAGGAGTGTCAATCGGCTATGCTACATGATAACATGAATATTGGTCGTCTCATGGTGCATGCAAGAAGGGTGGAGGAGGCTAGAGCAAAAAGGAAGGATAAGGATAAGGACTCAAGAAGGACAAGGTTTTATGAGAGTGAAACTGCTAAGGATAGATTGGGAATTCAAGACAGGCCCAGATTCAAGAAGAGGTTCTCAAACCACGTTCCATCCAAATTTCCCAAGACTAGGGATCCTAAATCCCCTAGACCAAAAGTTGCAAAGGGAAAGGGTGGAAACTCATCTAATGAGAAGCCTACTTGTGTTAAGTGTGGGAAGGAACACTATGATGAATGTTTGATCGGAACGGGGAATTGCTTTAGTTGTGGGAAGAGTGATCACAAAGTTAGGGAATGCCCTAACATAAGGAACCGAGAAAGGAATTTGCAAAAGCAAGCGAGTGAGGCTCCTAAGAAGAACCGTTTTTATGCTCTTCGTTCGAGATATGACCAAGAGGCCTCTTCCGATGTGGTGACTGGTATGTTACAAATCTTTGCCATTGATGTGTATGCATTACTTGATCCGGGTGCTACTTTGTCTTTTGTTACTCCATTAGTAGCTAAGAAGTTTAGTACATTACCCGATGTTTTGCATGAACCTATTTTGGTGTCTACTAGGGTTGGTGAATCAGTGGTAGCAAAAAGAGTCTATTGAAATTGTCCTATTTCAATGCCTCATAGAGTTTCTCATATTGATCTAGTTGAGCTAGACATGCTTGATTTTGATGTCATATTAGGTATGGACTGGTTGCATGCTAGTTTAACATCCATCAATTATAGGACCAAAATTGTGAGGTTTTGTTTCCCAAATGAACCCGTTATAGAGTGGAAGGGTGGAAATTCTCTTCCTAGAGATCATTTCATAACATGCCTAAAGGCGTGTAAAATGATCTTGAAGGGGTGTCTCTACCATATTGTGAGAGTCCAAGAAGTGGATTCCAAAGTTCCTCCTATAGAGTCAGTCCCCGTGGTGAGTGAATTTACGGAGGTCTTTCCTGATGACCTTCCTGGCATTCCTCCCGAACGGGAAATCGATTCGCTACCGGAAACAAATCCTATATCTATTCCTCCTTATAGAATGGCTCCGGCCGAGTTAAAGGAATTGAAGGCACAACTTAAAGATTTGCTAGACAAGGGCTTTATAAGGCCTAGCATTTCTCCATGGGGTGCTCCGGTCTTGTTCGTGAAAAAAAAAGATGGGTCCTTGAGAATGTGTATTGACTACCGATAACTCAACAAGGTTACTATCAAGAACAAGTATCCTCTTCCTTGGATTGATGATTTATTTGATCAACTCCAAGGAGCGAGTTACTTCTCAAAGATTGATTTGAGGTCAGGGTACCACCAGCTTAGGGTGAGAAATGAAGATATTCCAAAGGCAGCTTTTCGGACTCGATATGGGCATTATGAGTTCGTGGTTATGTCCTTTGGTCTCACAAATGCTCCGTCGGCGTTTATGGATTTGATGAACAGGGTGTTTCGAAATTTCCTTGAATCATTCGTTATTGTATTTATCGATGATATCTTGGTGTATTCGAAAAATGAGGTTGACCACATGGATCATCTAAGGGTAGTATTGCAAACCCTTAGAGAACATAAATTGTTCGCCAAGTATAGCAAGTGCGAGTTTTGGCTGAGGTCGGTGGCATTTCTTGGGCACATCATCTCTAGTGAGGGAGTTGAGGTAGACCCAAGGAAGACAGATGCGGTAAGAAACTGGCCTAGACCCTTGACCCCAACTGACATTAGGAGTTTCTTGGGTCTAGCGGGTTATTATCGAAGGTTCGTAGAAGGCTTTTCATCCATTGCATCTCCTTTGACTTCATTGACTCAAAAAGGTAAAAAGTTTGAATGGTCAGAGGCATGCGAGAGGAGTTTTCAATTATTGAAGGATAGACTTACTTCCGCTCCGGTGTTAACTTTATCGGAAGGATCTAAAGGGTTCATTGTGTATTGTGATGCATCCCGCGTAGGTTTGGGGTGTGTGCTTATGCAAAATGGTAAGGTCATTGCCTATGCTTCGCGGCAACTTAAGGTGCATGAGAGAAATTATCCTACTCATGACCTTGAGTTAGTGGCCGTGGTGTTTGCTTTAAAAATATGGCTCATGTGGATGTTTTCACTGATCATAAGAGCCTTCAATATGTGTTTACCCAAAAAGATTTGAATCTTCGATAAAGAAGGTGGTTAGAGTTGTTGAAAGATTATGATATGAGTGTCCTATATCATCCCGGCAAGGCAAATGTGGTGGCGGATGCTTTAAGCCGTATGACTATGGGTAGTGTGTCTCATATAGAGGAAGACAAGAGAGATCTAGTAAAAGATGTTCATCGTTTGACTA
This sequence comes from Solanum sitiens, assembly GCA_016801875.1. NCBI lineage: Eukaryota > Viridiplantae > Streptophyta > Magnoliopsida > Solanales > Solanaceae > Solanum > Solanum sitiens. The sequence continues at coordinate 15,827 of JABWTJ010001305.1, read as the reverse complement.
GATTGGGAGTGCGATTGGTGAGTTCGCTAAATGGAGGTGCCACGATTCATCATAGCTCCGAGTCATCATTGGTGGTTGAGGTAAAGTCCAAACAATACCTTGATCAACTATTGATGGAGTTAAAGGAATCGGTTCTTGGCAAGACGAACGAGTCATTCTCCTTAGGAGAAGACAGTGTATTGAGGTATCAAGGGAGGTTGTGTGTTCCTGATGTAGATGGATTGAGGGATCGGATCCTTGATGAAGCCCATGGATCCCACTATTCCATCCATCCCGGTTCTACAAAGATGTATCATGACCTTCGAGAAATATATTGGTGGGAAGGTTTGAAGAAAGATATAGCGGAATTTGTTGCTAAATGTCCGAATTGTCAACAAGTGAAGGCGGAACATCAAAAACCGGGTGGCTTACTACAGGAGATCCAAATTCCTACTTGGAAGTGGGAATACATTAATATGGATTTCGTAGTAGGGTTGCCTCGGACTTAAAAGTCATTTGATTCTATATGGGTGATTGTTGATAGATTGACTAAGTCCACTCACTTTATCCCCGTCAAATCTACGTATTCGGCGGAAGATTATGCAAAGATTTTCATAGATGAGGTTGTGTGTCGTCATGGTATTCCGTTATCCATCATTTCGGATAGAGGTGCACAATTCACATCTAGATTTTGGAAGTCGTTTCAAAAAGGTTTGGGTACTAAAGTAAAAATTAAGTACCGCCTTCCATCCTCAAACAGATGGTCAAGCGGAACGCACGATTCAAACTCTTGAGGATATGCTTAGAGCATGCATCATTGATTTTAAATGGAGTTGGGATAAGCATTTGCCGTTGGTGGAGTTTGCATATAATAATAGTTTCCATTCGTCCATCTCCATGGCTCCCTATGAAGCCTTGTATGGTAGGAGGTGTAGGTCTCCTATAGGATGGTTTGAAGTAGGTGAGTCATCGATATTTGGTCCCGACTTGATTTATAAGACATTGGAGAATGTACATATCATAAGAAATAGGTTGCAAACAGCCTATAGTCGACAAAAGTCCTACGCCGATATTAGAAGAAGGGACTTGGAGTTTGAAGAGGGTGATAAGGTGTATTTAAAAATTTCACCTATGAAGGGAGTGGTAAGATTCGACAAGAAATGGAAGTTGAGCCCTCGATATGTATGCCCTTATAAGATTTTGGAAAGGGTTGGTAAAGTTGCCTATCGTTTAAGATTACCTGATGAGCTAGCTTTGGTTCATCAGGTTTTCCATGTCTCCATGTTGAAGAAGTGTGTCGGGAATCCCGAGTCCATTCTTCCTCTTGAAGGCCTCTGAGTCAAGGATAACCTCTCTTATGAGGAGGTTCCGGTTCGGATCCTTGATAGGCAAGTGAAAAAGTTGAGGAACAAAGAGGTAGCTTCCGTAAAGGTGTTATGGAGGAACCACCTAGTAGAGGGTGCAACATGGGAGGCGGAGACAGACATGAAAACCCGTTATCCTCATCTTTTTGATGTTTAAGGTTAGTATCTCTCTCTAATGATGTAAATGCGTTAGATATTGTGAATCTCTGTTGCTTTTGTGAAACTTTGCAAAACTCCTAGTTTCGGAGACTTCTAAAAAAATGGAGTCACTCTAAGGTGACCTTAGACAAATTGGAAGTTACCTTGTTTCTTGCATATTTGAGTCAAGTTTTGTGATTAAGGTATGGTTAATCCTTGCTGATATTGTATTGAGCATATTTATAAAATGAACTTTGTACTATTTGAATTGAGTGATAAATGATTGAGCTCATGCCCGTATGAAAAGGAGAAAAACCTCATGAGGAAATGTTGAGATCATGTATGGTAAATTGATGTTTTGAAGTATTTTTATGAAATAATATAGTTCATGCTACAGAATATTGTGATTTGGTTGAGCTGCTAGTCTTGAGTCTACTCCCTCTTTTTAAGAGTGTTTGGTGTCATTCTGGGACGAATGTTCCTAAGGGGGGGATAATGTAACATTTTGAAATATCGAGGTCATGTGATAAGACTTAAATGGGCTCCTTAGGATCTAAACCAGTGTTCCTAGCCAATTAGGCATATTTAGAGTCTTTGAAGTGGTGTTGGAACCGAAACTCTTAAACGTCCGGTAAATTGGTTCATAAGAGGGCTAGAGTGTCCTTTTAATTTAACCAAGTTGAAGAGTCAGAATTTGGTAAAACGGTTGTAACCATAGGTGTAAAATATTGTGTGGGATGGTATCATGCTGGAAAAGTCAGGGTACGACTCCCCGAGGACCAAACAAGGACCCTCGAGGAGGACCCTTGAAGCAGCAGGGCATGACAGACCCCATGGTGGGGCGTCACAGGCGAGACGGGGCGTCGAGGCCTCCATCATGCAAGCCTTAGCGCTTGGGGAGAAAGCCTCCGCCTGCACAAGTCTCTGACCAGCGTGACGAATGTGCAGGACGGAGGGAAGCCAGTCCGTCACGTCCACGACGGTCCGTCGTCGTGGAACCGTCGTGCACTTGGGGAGAAAGCCTCTGCCTGCACAAGTCTCTGACCAACGTGACGGATGTGCAGGACGGAGGGATGTCAGTCCGTCACGACCACGACGGACCGTCGTCGGGGATCCGTCGTGGAAGGTCTGTGGCAGTTTCAGAAAAGTTAGTTTTTAGTTAGTTAATTAATTAAGTGTCTTAGGGGTAATTAGGGGTTTAAGAGAGACTAATTAAGTGACTTAAGACCCTACTATAAATACCCCAACCCTCATTAGCCTAATCATTCTCTCAAAAACAAAACTCTCTTTCTTCTCTCTACTTTCTCTCTCTATTGGAAGACTCCATTGGAGATCAACTTGGGGAGATCATTGGGGCTGGATTAGCACGAAATTCACCATCAAAACGTCATCAAACCTTAAGGTATGGGATTTAATTCACCTTTGAGATTCTTTCCTCAAAGGGTTCCTTCAAAGCTTTTTCCAAAAAGTTGAGTTTCTTATGGGTTTCATCCAAATCCGAATTTGATCATGTGAATTGAGTTAATTAGGTATTCCTTGGGTTAGAATGAATAGATTATCATGAATTCTAACTTGATTATGGTGAATTGAGGTAGTTTGATCTAGATTGTGGGTGATGACCCCTAACCCTTAACCCTAAATGTAGAATTGATATGGATTAGGTTGAGTTTGATAGAATTGACCTCATAATTAGTTAAATGGACTTTAATGATTGTTATTGCATTGATTACGGATCTATTATGATGAATTGAAGTTCTTCACACCTATGTTCTTGAATATTGAATCTAAGTTAAGAAGATACACTTGAGATCATGTTACTAAGCTTTAATGTAGTATTGCTTCGTAGTATAGTGCTTCTCCTTGATTAGTTCTTGTGATTTATTATTGAATTACATTGATGTGATGATCTAAGATTGGTTGATCTATGGGTTGATGGTAAGGTCCTTTATTGATGGACTAGGGAGGAGTATTGGTAAGTCTTGATGATCCTAGCCTTTACTTCAAATTATGGTTAATTGTCATCAAGTGATAATGTTATGTTGAAGTATGCTTTGATTGATGTGATAAGTTGATATGATACATGAACTTATATGCTTAGGTTGGTTGTGAGGTTGCTAGGTGTAATGTAACATAGGGAAGTTGTACGATGTGCCCTATTATGATGAGATGTACGAGGGTTGACTTCACCTATATGGATTGTTAATGAAAGGACTAATTCTCATACAATTCTTATTGATTTATAATGATGATTATACGAGGGATTAACCCTTCTATCTAACTAAATTGAGAAGATCAATAAAGATTAAAGATTTCTCTAAATGGGGACTTAGCTTAGCACCGAGCGAACTTGATAATGGGAGGTTATGACTTGTCCCTAAAAAGGAAAGATTCATCCTAGAAGTTACCCATGTGACGATAACTCCCATGTATGAGGGATGTGTCACTTTAAGGGATTCCCATGAAGAGCGGCCCATATTACCAAATGGTATAAATAGTGATATCTACCTCTTAGTTCTTAAACTATGTTGCCACCATAGGATACTAGCTAGTGGATCCACCTAGATAGCTATGTTCACGTCAGGTTCTACCTTGGCCGGTAGACCACCTTCAATCGGTGTAAGGTTTCATGACACCGGATTCCACATTCGATTATGTGGTCTATGTCGGTTAAGGCAAATGTTCCCTAAACTAAAAATGAATGAATAAGATATAGTCTAATCAAAGTAACTTGAGAGGTTGGCTATAGCTTAGGTAGGGGTATGGGACTCTACCTACGCCTTGCACTAGTTTGCCTTGATAGGAACTTTGAGAGGTCAATATTATACATGTAAAGCGATGGTATGATGTAAATGGTTTGTATGTTGAGTAATATGCTTATGAATATAATGTTGTTGTCTTTGCTTGAAGAAGGATGTATCATGACATGAAGAGTATGTTGGTAAGTAAATTGCTAATTGTAGTCTTGGTAGGTTACTTGATTGAGTAGGAGACATGGTAATTTTACTTGATCATTGCATTTGTGACTTATTAAAGGTTATCTTTAGTATACTTTGCTTTGCTATGGTTTAATTGCATATGTAGTCTATTATGTTTTCATAAATGTCCCTTTTTAAATATATTTGATTGGTAATTGTATATGAGATTCCATACTTAGTACATGTGGAGTACTAATCCCTTTTCTTTCCCTTTTCCCAAATATTAGGTTCCGGTCATTGAGCTTGATCCAAATTGCTAGGAAGGAAGACTTGGGTATTTTGCCATCCAAGTGGTAGGTCCTCAATGATTCTATGTTGACTCTGTTATTCTCTTGAGACGATGTAGTAGACAGCCTATATGCGGCTTCTTTCATTTAATGTAGGGCTATGCCCAAGACTTATTGTAATCGATAGATGGTTTATGACATGAGACGGTTTTATGACTATTATTTTCTAAATATATAAGTGTATGAAATAAAAGTAGAAGACTAAGTAATGTTCGTATATGAACAAGTCTATGTATACTTGATATATATAATTATGTGTATGTAGACGTCTATGTAAACCTCCGAGTAGTTTTAGATAAAAAGTTTTAATTCTTCCTGATTTTTAGTCGATGAATGCTATGACGAAGCTAAGAGGCTTGTCTTAGTCCTCCGAGAGGACGACGATGCCGGTTACGTCTTGGGGGTAAACCCGGATGTGACAGAAAGAGATTGTATGGGCGGTCGCTTCACAACTCACTTAAGTGAACCTTAGAATCACCTTTTGTAGAAGGATCTCATGTTCATGTGTTTGATATATTGTAAGTGAATGTATCTCATTCTAAGTAGTCTTGAGGATCATTTAGGCATGCTTAGAGAGGGTGTATGGGCGGACTCTCTTTGTGTTGCTTAAGTGATTCTTAGGATAGATTTTAGTGAGGGAATTATATGTTAAATAATGTCGAAGGTGACATTAAGGAACTTCACTGTAACAGTGAAGGAGTTCACTGTACAGTGAAATAGTTCAGTGGAAAGTGTGCTTAAAAATGTGATAATAGCTTGAATGATTTCGTATGTGGTCTCAAAGTTTTAAATGTTGTTCTTATGCTTATAGTATGGTGTTTAAATAAAAAGTTCATGAAAAGTATGTTAATTACTAAATGTCCCTTTTTCATGGTTTTTGCATGGCTTCCATACTAAGTACATCTAATGTGCTAACCCCTTCTTTTCACTTTTTGACTAAAGTGTATGGAATTGGAAGTCTTGATGTGCCAAGAAGGATGGATAGGTTTGTAAGGGTTGAAGATGAAGTATTGGTGAGTCCTCATCGATTGGAGGACAATATCCACATGTTCTTTTATATCTTAGTCTTTACTATATATCTTGTATGGGCTTAGTCCCAAGTGTTGTAAGCTCCAAAGTTTAGATGGTTCAATGGGATGTTGTAAAGGTTTAATGTTTTAATGAAAGTCTTCCGCTTGCGTATTGATTATAGAAAGATTTCTTCATTTATAAAGAAAGTTTTAAATTCTTACTCATTTTAGAATGACTATTATGCAATGAATGGTACGAGTGGCTCAAGTGACATTTCTTGAAGTCTCATTTGCAGTGTGACAACTCAAGGATACTCTAACTTCTAGGGTGTACTTGATGGTTGTGACATTCTCCCTCCACTCTAAGGTAAAGAACCTATCTAGGAAAGCCTCATTGGACTCTTCCCAATCAACTGGACCATATCCTAAGGGTCTTTTACCCCTCCATTACTCAAACCACACTTGAGCCACATCCTTGAGTTGGTAAGCGGGAGTACTAGCATTAGGTTGGGGTCCAACTCCTTGATTAGCTTGGACAACAAAGTGCTTATTGATGAGATGAGCTTGAGCCGTCATGAGTTGGGTCAAATTCATTAGGGAAGCCCTCAACTCCGCATTATTCATGTCTCCTTCAACAAAAGGATCTTGAGGCATAGGAGGCACTTAGGTCACTTGATGCTCTTGAGGTTCCGGAGGAACTTGAGGTTCTTGAAGGGGAACCTCCACATTCTCTCCCTCTAGGCCAACAATAGGACCTCTCATTAGCTACACCTCCCTCCTCCCTTCTAGCAGTTGATCGCCTCGTATTCATGTCCTATAAACACAAAGAGAAGAAGTTGAGAAAAGACATCTTATAGAACTCAACTCTAAGGCACGACATTGGAATAGAGAAGAAAGTGAAACTTTTATCATCCTATAGCCTCTTGTCCATGGATGTGTCGCGACTCACACCAATGACCAAGACTCTACTAGATGTGTCTTGTGAGACTTTTAGACCCTAAACTATTTCTCATAACTTTATGCTCTGATACCAAGTCTGTCACGACCCGAAAGTACCCCTTAGAAGTTAGGGAGAACCCTTGGGTCATGACAGTGCGTACTTGACCTTTTGGGGTCTTGTACAAGCCCTTTAACTATCGATCATTACATAATACATGAAAAGTAGTGCAAAATTTAAGATTTTTCATGACATTTAATATAAAAAGCAAGTCTTTCATAAATACTAAGAAAATCTCATCGTCACAAGCCAAACTTAAAGACACGACATAAATAATCTTAGGGACATGGCCCTTTACATTTTAAAGAAATACATAATAAGTCTTAACATAAAGAAACTAAGAAGATAGGAACCATGCCCTCAAATATATGAGGACATACTTTGTCTTGAGAGAAACTTTACTAAGCTTTGCCTTCTAGCCTTCAACCTTGTTTCCAAAACCTATATTTATTAAGTATAGAAAAGTATTGGGTTAGTACAAAACAATGTGCTAAGTATAGCATATGCAAAAACATGCAAAAAGGAACATTTTAGTAAGATAAGCTTTCATGCCAAATGATTAAAACATTCATGAATTTAGAGGAAAAAAACATAAGAAACATCATTTAACACTTAGAGAAGCATTGACATAATTTTAGCAAAAAAATGCACTTTACAGTGAAGTACCAAATTTTTTACAGTAAGCTCTTTCAAAATTACAGTGAACTGTCCTATTTCCAAAACAATGAACTCCCAAGGTATTGCCAAGAGGAAGTGAACTCATTTCCATAGTATTTTCCCTAACCAAGGTTATCCTAAGACTCTCCGAGGTAAGACATGAAGGAAACGCCCATACACCTCCTTTAATGCAAACCAAGGAGATCCTTAAGACTACCCATCATAGGCTTACTCCACTCGAGAGAACAAGTCACCACTCAATAACAAGACATTAGAAGGACACTCAACAACACACCAAGACTTCCCTTTCAGAATGCCTACTTAGTGCAATGACTAGATGGCGTCTCATTCCACCACCTACCCTACGTAGAACACTCTTTTAGAAGGCTTGGCACCAAGACTCCCCTTTCATAAGGTCTACTTAGTGCAATGGATAGGTAGTGTCCCATACCACCACCTACCCTACGCAATATGTTCTTTTGGAAGACTTAGTTCATTCAATTCATATAATACTCACCAAGACTCCCCTTTCGGAATGCCTACCTAGTGCAATGGATAAATAGTGTCCCCATTCCACTACCTACCCTAAGTAGCACGCTCTTTTAGAAGACTTAGAACTTTCATAACTTTTGTAGGGATTAGCTTAACTGACATAGACCATGAGATCTAGAAATGGAATCCCGATGTTAACCCCTATCGGATGAGGGATCCTCACTTGGCTAGAGTAAGGTCATTCTCTTAGATTTTACATGGCTTTCCCTATAGCTACACCTATGCAGGGGCATAGTTAAGAGATAAGGAGATTGCTACGAAGTAACTCATTCTCTACTAACAAGGAGTACTCATCTCAAGAGGTACATTGGAGTACAACATCTCAACTCACGAAGTGTAACCACCCCTTCTTTATATCCTCTCGGTGCTAAGCATAATTCTCCACAGATTCTCAACATTTTATAATATAGGTTAAGGATAACTAGTAAAAACTACATCTCAACTCACGAAGGGTATTCATCCTCCGACCTATCTTAGAAAGCTCTTACGATGTAGTGAGGTTGCTACTAAACACTTTATCTCAACTCACGAAGAGTGTTCACCCCAAAACTCCCCTTTTTACTTAACTTCATTCATTTAAGTGTGTGTGTGTGCGCATGTGAACACACCTTGTATGTAAGCATCATTTAATTTACATTAACTTCTATACATACTTTAAACCTTCATTCATCATGTCACAACCCAAAAGCATACCCTAGAAGATAAGGTACAATCTTGGATTGTAACCGGCGTCGTCGACCTCTCGGAGGTCTAAGACAAGCCTCTCATATCGTTCATTGCATTGGCATAGTAAATTTAGCGGAAAATTTAAATCTTTTCATAGCACATCATATGTTAAAAACATCACATCATATATATAAAAAACATAAGTCATAATACATATTTAGACTCTAAGTCTCTTTGCCATCTTAGACTCAATAACTTTAGAGTACATTAAGGACAAGGCCCTTAAGACATAATACAAAGCTATACATTACTAAATAGACTTTACAATAAGTACACATTAGGACATCCTTGAACATAAGGATTCCTTTCCTTGAGCTTGGGAAATCACCTATCAAGTTCCTCAATCATAGACCTCCTTTAAGCATTCCATTACCTACACTTTGTGTAAAAAGTAGAGAAGAATGGGATTAGCACAAGAATGTACTAAGTATGGCAACCATGCAAAAACATGAATTTAAAAGGGACATTTCCTTTGAAATCATACTTTATGCCATTTTGAGTAAATCATCATAAAACCTTTATCAATAGCATTTATATCATCCACATACTTCATAGAAACACTATCAAAGGCCAAACATCATAGAAAAGCACATATAGAATTGAAGTACAAATAGAGGTCACTTTACAGTGAACTCACTCTCCTTAACATTAACTCTTTCTTTCAATTCATTTGCTTACTAAGTAACCCTTTAGGGATACTTGGTGCAATGCATCACCTTAGGAACATAAAAGAATACCATACATAGCATCTACACAAGACAACACATGCCATCATAGAAGTATAGTACAATATAATCATAGTCAAACCAAGACTACAATATCATACGTAAAGGACACATACATAATCATATCTATTAAGGTACCTTCCTAAGACTTCCTAAGGAGTCACTTGTGCAATGTCTAGATGGGTTTAGTACTTCCACCTATCCTAAGTAACTTACCTTAAATCCTCCTAGTTAGGATCCTATTCAATTACTTCCACTGTCCATTTTATCTTTAGGGAAAACATAACCTTAACCGACATAGACCATGGGTGCTAATCATGGAATCTGGTGTCATAAAACCTTACACCGATGGAAGGTGATCTACCGACCAAAGTAGAACCAAACATGACATAGCTATCTAGGTGGAAATCCACTAGCTAGTATCCTATGGTGGAAACATAGTTTATGAAACTTGGGGAATTCATGGAAATATCAACTCTACACACTATGTTGGGTCATGAGGCTATCCACCCCGTGAGGACCGTAATGAACCCTACCTTTCTTATGTAAGAAAGCGTCACCCCTCACATGAGGACCGTAGTGAACCCTACCTTTCCTATGTTGGAAAGTGTCACTCCCTCATATTCAAGTTCCTCGGTGCTAGTCTAAGTTCCCTTTATTGAAAAACCTTTATTACTTTTTTTATAAGAACATAAGCTTAGGATATTCATCATTCATATGCTTATAACATATTTAAGCACCTATCTAGATTTGGAGTATTCTTGGGCACCCCTAACAAGGCCCCTCTCACTAACTAGATCATCCATGTGTGTGAGTGTATACTTAGATGTGAGCAAACCTTTCACATAACACATAAGGTCACACATATTCATATATCAATGCATAAGTCTATAGGCATAACTATATGAGCAATACTTTCATATAAACCTACTAAGACACTATAAGCATTCATACTTCATTATATCATATTCATAACATGTTCATATAATCATCCTTCATATGCATAAGAACCAAACCTAGGAACTATCCTATCAAGATACACATCTGCAATGCATAGACAAGGTCCCATACCCTTGCCCATACTAGTACACCTATCAAGTTATCCTAGTAAGGGAATACAAATCATACATTCATAAACATCACCTTAATATGCATAGTAGTAGACACTAGTGAATATGAGAACTACCTTTCATTTAGACACTATGACTTATACTACTAGTAATATGCATGTAAGTGAGAGTGTGTGTACATTGACCAACATGATCACATAATGACTATCAATAACTTCTAAAGTCAGCCACCCTATTAGACCACATTACACTTCCAAGCACATAACACACAACACATGATAGCATAGGAGACAAGACAATATATACCTTATAATCAAGACTCCTAACTTTAGCTATTTACACTTCCATATAAGGGATACATGGGTAGAGGTTGTTAACCACTTTAACACATCAATGGCAGCACCTATACAATACCCTAACATGAGTCTACACATGCTCATACAATAATCATACAACCTAATTCACAACTAGAATAGGAAAGTAGGCATAAGCTTCTCCTAGTATCATCTTTAGCACATGTTCATAAGTTCATCAATTTGCCTTCAAGGACATAGTCAACACATATATAATTACAATAAAGTAAACACCGCCACCATAAGTGGACCATACCACACAATGCCATACAAGGCTTCATCAACATTACTATAAAAGAATAGAGAAGTAGAAGAGTAAAGGAATTAAGCATTCTTACCAATTTTTCATCCTTTGATCATCATTGATCAATACACCTTATTCATCAATAAGTCACATATATGGCAGTAGCTAAACGTACTTTAAACATATAAGAAACCATGTACAAGTCGCTACAAGATTATACCATAACATAATACAACATATCAACATACTAGGAAAGTAGGATAACATAGATCATTAGCTAACTTCCCTTACATTGATTTTAGATCATAGTTAATACATATATATGTCTAAGGCAGTAGCTAAACCTACAAAATTCATCCATTACATCACCCTAAAACAGTAGCTACAGCAGTTCATACATAGTCAAGAGTCTACACAATCGATCTCACAATCAACTTCAAGACAACATGTAGAAACATAGGCTATTCATGTTCACATCTTCATACATTTATCATCATGGAATGATCATCATCAATTCACAATTAATTAACGTAATTAACAATAAACACAAGCAATTCAACGTAAGAGAATCACCAATTAATCAAGAACAAGCCATAATCACAAAGCCCATGCAAAAGCTAAACCAATTTTGGAAGGAACATGGGTTCATCATGCAATTGGAGTTAAAACACATTAAAAACATTGTACTAACTTCAATTAGTCATGATTTAATCATTAAAAACATTTTGAGAAGGAACCCATGGCTAGATTGGAAGATTGGAAACTTGATCATAAGATTTCTTTGAAAAACATTGAGAATGGCTCTCTAGATGAAAAGATAACTAGAGATGAAGATCACCATACCTTTGTCTAGTTAAAAACCTCTAAGACTTCATGATTCATCCATAGAAAATCCATCTCCAAGCAGCTCTTGAACTTCACCAACAATGGTGTTTTTAGAGAGAACATTTTTTGAAGGAAAGGCTTAAAACATGTGAGAGGATTTTGGGAATGGGTTTATCACGTTTTAGAATACTTATATACACCTAAAATTAACTAAATAAACCTATTATAGTCAGGTTAGTACGTGGGGTGAATTTCCCATTCACCCCTTTAAGTGGCATCACACAGGCAGCCAAACCTGCAGGCACCCGCGACGTAGGCCTCGACGAGGCGTCATGCCCTCCGTCGCCCATGACTTAGACAAATTCTTGGCTTAAATCCTTCCCAAGGCAAGTACCCTTCGACGAGACCTGCTCTACGGGCCGCTGGGGGACCAACGATCCGTTGTTGGGTCCGTCAAGGGACACTGCCCAGGCAGTGTCTATGCAGCTTTGGGGTCCTTCTTTTGGGGCCTCTTGCGGGGACCTTTAGAAGTTGTACCCGGACGTTTCCAACGCAATTTCAGACCTTAACATGTTATAGACCTTACACATAAATTTCATCCAAAACAAACACCTAAAAGACGTCCAAACAGCCTTGACCCCAACATGACATACGATGAACGTCTTAGGGGCTATCTTTCGAACGCCTTGGACGTTCTTGGGCGTTTGACCTCCAAACTTCACGAAACTTCATACAATAACATTAAACATCATTTTAAACCATTTAAAGACTTATTAGACTCAGTTCATACAATTTAAGCATGCATACACACATGAGGAACATAAGCGACTATTCGTCGAACGTCTTGGACGTCCCTTGACGTCCGACTTCCAAATCACTTCAAACTTTGCACACTGCCTATATATAACATAATAAGGCATTTTAGGACCTTATAACATTAAGACGAACATGTTAGGACTATCCACCTTATCTCATTTTCGAGGTCTTACAATATCCCCCACTTGGGAACATTCGTTTTCAAATGACACTTAGGACTCTTTAATCACATCAAGGACTTCAATGCACATAAGATCAGTTAATAACATTTAAAATATCATCAAATCATTTTAGCACTCGATGCACACAAGCAAGTAAAACCATTACTCACTGACTCTTTAGTGCATCAAACACAAAAGTTCTTTTTCATGTTCATGGGAGAACATCCTTATCCTAATCATAACAAGATCATTACGCCTTAATTCATCACAAGAAAAACCTTGAAAAGCTACTAATAGGCAGATCATAACTCATACTCAAAGTTAGTTAGGCACTCATACTTCAATGCATATAAGCTTGAGTTAGTTAAATCACAAAGATCTTCATTAGTTAGACCTAGTACCATGACGGTCATACTCAATCATACCATGCTTAGTGGTGTACATGGAGGAATATATTACTCCCCAACACTTTACATGCATCATGAGTTCACACCTTAGCAAAGTACAAGATCAATTTCTTTTAAAAAATGAGAAATCTCAACTTTCAAGCCAAGACATGCATATATTTTTCTTCCTAGTAAAGTCTAAACAGCAAGTCACACCAAATACATCACAACAAAATAGGAAGTCATTCCACAATTTCTTTCTTAACATAATACTCACCCTTATAGTAAGCCTTATTTTGGAAAAATAACACAATTATAGGCATACACATGAACACTTAGCTTGACATGCTTTCACCTTTCAAGAATGAGCCTACAATTTTGCATTACAAATCATCAAATCACTAAATTTTTAAGAGAGTCAACATATTTCATTGTAAAAGAGACTCAATTTCCATTACAAGGCTAAACAATTTACCCTACAAGTGACTATTACCAAGTTCCTTGTCTTACCTCATGAAGTCAACTTCACAATTAGCACATTGAAATGCAAGTCAACAAGAGAAAACATGGATTTTATCAAAAACTTCTTTACATGCTCTTTGGAAAATTCACCATGTCTCTAAGATGATATCAATCAATTCATACCAATTATATAAAGATCATGCAATTCACACTTTATGCAAGACTATTTTCATGAACAAGCATACTAAGAAATTCATATTTTCCAATTCAAGTAAGAATAGAAGAACGATGAAGACAATTTCTACAATCTCACTACTCAAACACCATCCCCCACTTAGGGTAAACCCAATTAAGAGTAACTTAACCCAACATATAGAGGATCTCAAATACACAACCTTCATATTCATCACTTAAAGTGATTACTACTTTAGAGGAAATTTTCATTAATTCAATTTAGCAACACCAAGGAATTCTAAACCTTATCAATTTAGACAAATCATCCTCAACCATCAATTTTGGTCATACTATTCTATTCACATAAGGTCTTCCTACAATGCAATAGAAACTAAGGCCAATCATCATTAGTGGGAAACAACAAGGAAGTTCATAACACAACAAGAAGTTTAGAAATAATCTCTACGACTCATCATGTCATAAGATTCCCATCCTTTAATTTAAATAGCAAAATTCTTTTCCACATTCCTTATCATGTTCATATTCATAAATTCTACACGAAACTTGTTATAGAACTTCCACATAAATTTCATCCAAAACAAACACATAAAAGACGTCCAAACAGCCTTGACCCCAACATGACATACGATGAACGTCTTAGGGGCTATCTTTCGAACGCCTTGGACGTTCTTGGGCGTTTGACCTCCAAACTTCACGAAACTTCATACAATTACATTAAACATCATTTTAAACCATTTCAAGACTTATTAGACTCAGTTCATACAATTTAATCATGCATACACACATGAGGAACATAAGTGATTATTCATCGAACGTCTTGGACGTCCCTTGACGTCCGACTTCCAAATCACTTCGAACTTTGCACACTGCCTATATATAACATAATAAGGCATTTTAGGACCTTATAACATTAAGACGAACATGTTAGGCTCTAGACACCTTATCTCATTTTTGAGGTCTTACACATCACATCACACACTTTACATGATTCACATATCATATAACTCATTTAAGCATACTCTCTCGCCTACTTCACATAATAGCTTCATCAAGCACATTTAACAAGAATAACATCACTATCATCTTACTTCACATAACAAGCCTTCATGGCCTCATTCACAATAAACAAGTAACTTCACATTCATGCAATTCAAGTAAACACCGCCACCAAGAAGGTGAACCAAATGTCACGACCCAAAATCGAGCCGCGAGTGGCACCCACACTTATCCTACTATGTGAGCGAACCAACCAATCTAAAACCCCAACATATTGAACAAAATACAAAGCGGAAGACTTAAAACTCATTATCCCCAAAATCTGGAAGTCATCATCACAAGAACATCTATCCTCAAGTTACAAATCTAAAAGTATCTAAGAAGCTAAAATAAATAAAAGGCTAGTCCATGCCGGAAGTTCAAGGCATCAAGACATTGAAGAGAAGATCCAGTCCAAGCTAGAAGCATTAGCTCACCCTGAAATCCGGTGTAGTGAAGACTGGCTAGAATTGCTGTTGAGTTGAAGACGACGGTACGCTTGCTGCATTCCCCAAATAACAAAGAAAGAAACAACAAGTAGGGGGTCAGTACAAAACACAAGTACTGAGTAGGTATCATCGGCCAACTCAAAATAGAAAACAGTATATATCAGTTCATATCATAAATCAACTACAATACTCAACATGTAGCAACAAGTACTATAATCATCAATAAGTACTACCAAGTTCATCCATGAGGACTCAAGCCTCAATACCACACTCATTTGGAAATTAGGTTCATTACATTGAGTATATTAACATCTCTCAAGATTCCTTATCTTTCTTCCTCTTGTGTCGGTATGTGACACTCCGATCCCCTACTACTATGTGTCGGTACGTGACATTCCGATCCCCTAATTCTACGTGTCGG
>JABWTJ010001304.1:74567-157880 GCA_016801875.1 Solanum sitiens | reverse complement strand
TGTAATATAGTTGATTCACCTAAATTTTTATGAATGTATCTTTATCTTCGATATCGTTTAGTCTTTACTTTTATGAATTAATGAAAAATCTTTGGTTCTTGTACAAAGAGCATGTCAAGGGGCTACTACGCTCACCACGCACTTGCATCATGTACTTCTTCTTCATACTTTGAATCCCAGAGCAAAATCCTGCAGGGCTCGCTACTATATACAAGTAATAGTAGCCTGGTATAGACAATACCTTACATTCATGTAGGGTGTGAGGATTAAGGACCACACTCTAAGAGATGTAAAGTAGACAACCTACCATCCTATCCTAATTTAGTAATTATTTTCACGACTCATACTTGTAACTTATGAATTACATAAAATAATTTTACCATTACTGTGAAATTCCTCTTCAATTGTACCTAATTGAAACAAATGTCCTTGTCCTAAATGCAAAAACAAAAAACAAAAAATGTATAACCAGCTAAGGAAGCAGACCAACAGTTGGTGTATACCTAAACAGTTTCATTGACTGATGATTGTTCATTTCTAGTGACACTTGCTTGAATTTTGTTATTTTTAATAATTACCATCGAGAGTTGTGTTGTGATAAGATAATTTAGATTTTTTAGATTCTTAATAATTAGAGGGTTGACTTTGAGTCGTAACTAAAAATTTTTGTGTCAAAATAAAAATATTTTAGTAGGAATTGGTTCCATTTCATATATAATGAATCTACTCATTGCGAATTTGAGATCCTTGCACTCTTACTTAGACGTTTTAATTTGGGTGTGAATGGAGAATCTCTTGATAGGGGCCGTTTAGCCCTAATAATGAGTTTGTTCATCATGGGTCCAAAATCTTACTGAATCCAAGATCCAAGACGATACTGAGAACTTTTGAGCCAGAGTTGGAGACTTTCTAATTCATAGAGAGCATTTTAACATCATAATGAGTTTACATGTCACAAATTTGAAATCTTTTATTTTTATTAGAGGTTTGAATTCAAGCTACAATAGAGAATCTCTTCATAGGGTTGTAGGGATTATTTTAACCGCATAATAAGTCCATTTGCGGTAAATTTCAAATTCTTTTATTTTTAACTAGAGGTTTTGAATTCGAACACCGAGCCGTGGACCTAAAACTTTCATATTAGAATAAAAATTTCTTGATACAGAGTGCTTTAATTTCATAATGAGTTCACCATTGCAAATTCAAGATCCTTTCATTCTTATTCAAATTTGAGCCGAAATTCAAAATTTTCAAGTTGATTTTTTTAAAAAAGCAATTTAACTCTATAACTAATTCAAATTAGTCAAATTAGAACTTTAAATAGGAATAGTTTAGAGAAGATTTACTTATTTGAGTTGATCACTTTGTAGTTGTAATACTACTCACAACTCCTCTTTTTTAAAAGGGAAAAAGACTCGATATATGTCATCAAATTTTGAAAAAAGACTCATATATGTCATTCGTAAAGTTTGACTCATTCATGTTATTTTCGTTTAAGAAAAGGTTCATTCATACCATTATCTATTAACTAAAATAACATAGATAAGCTAAACTTTTAACAGATAAATAGATAATCTCTCTCAAAATTCAATAAAATATATTTGAGCAATCCCACACACTTTCCCCTCATTTAATACAGAGAAAAAAACCACCTGCCCCCTGAAAATCAGTTACATAATCAACATTGTACCCCCCCCCCACAAACTTTTCTATGTTTGTCCATTGAAAACCCAATTTTTTTTTTTCTTCACTAGCTTAATCTAATCTAAAAAGTATTAGTAATAACAATTAGTCCCTTGTTCTTTATTTTTGTTTTTTTTAATTCCTTAATACTGTAGTGGTACTATTTTGTTTCAGCTCAGCTAGTCTATCTTCTAGCCTAGTCCCAGGTTTTCTGTGTCCTTTCTGTTTTTTAGTGTTTTGTTTCTTTCTTTGTTTTCTTCTTCTATACACAAACACAATGGTTTTCTTCATTTCTTGATATGGTTTCTTCTTAGATAGTACTCCTATTTCCTAAATTTAAGGGCTTCTTAGCCTTTTGGTTATTTACCATTTTCAAGATTCCTTAAATGGAATACTCCCTCACATTTCTTAAGCATTTCAAGACTCAATCTTTTTCACTCTAAACCCCCTTTTTTGTCTTCTACACCCCACCCCCACAATCTCCAATTCATGTGATGGATTCTTGATGGGAAAAGGAAGAAGAAGTTGAAGAAAAGGTGTTTTCTTTGTAAACAACTTCAAAGATTCAATCTTTTTCACTGTAAACCCCTTTTTTCACCTTCCCCCTAATGTCATTAATGGATTCTTGATTGTTCTGTCTGGTTGTTTTGGAGGGAAAAGGAGGTAGAAATTGAAGAAAAGGTGTTTTCTTGAAAGAAAAACAAACAAACTCAAGAATGGCATTTTTGAGCTTTCTGTTTACTGTGTTTTTTCTAGTTGGTTTGTTATCAAGATTCCAACTTGGGAATTCCCAGTTAGTTTTTCATGATCAGGAAGTAGTGGAAGCAATTGGGAAAGAGCTATCAGTACCTGGATGGGGTGTGATGAACACAACTGATTTCTGCTCTTGGCATGGAGTTATTTGCAGCTCAAACAGTTCAATGGTGGAAAGACTTGATCTTTCTGGTTTTAGATTACAAGGTAATGTAACTCTAATATCTGAGCTCAAAGGTTTAAAGTGGCTAGACCTTTCTAATAATAACTTCCAAGGTTCTATTCCATTTGCATTTGGGAAGTTATCTGAGCTTCAATATCTTGATTTGTCTTTTAACAAGTTTGGAAACTCAATTCCTAGTGAATTAGGTAAGCTCAGAAGCCTTAAGGCATTAAACCTTTCGAAAAACTGGCTCACTGGAGCTATACCTGATGAGCTTGAGGGGTTAGAGAATTTGCAAGATTTTCAAATATTTACGAACAACTTGAATGGTTCTATCCCAATGTGGATTGGTAATTTGACCAATCTTAAGGTTTTTACTGCTTATGAGAATGAGTTTAATGGTGTTGTTCCTGTTAACTTAGGATTGTACTCTGATCTTTCTTTGTTGAACCTTCACTCAAACCAGCTTGAAGGTACTATTCCTGAGAGCATTTGTGCTAATGGGAATCTTGAATTTCTTGTTCTAACTCAGAATAAGTTGACCGGAACGATTCCTGATTCGATTGGGAATTGTAAAAGACTTTCTAGTATTAGAATTGGGAATAACAAGTTGATTGGAGGTATCCCTAAGTCGATTGGGAATATCAGTAGTCTTACTTATTTTGAAGCAGACAGTAATAGTTTGTCTGGTGAAATTGTCACCGAGTTTGCGAAGTGCTTGAATCTCACTCTTCTTAATTTAGCTTCAAATGAGTTTAATGGAATTATTCCTCCTGAGTTTGGTCAGCTTAACAGTTTGCAAGAATTGATTGTTTCTGGTAATAAGCTGTATGGAGAGATTCCAACTTCAGTTCTTAAGTGCAAGAATCTCAATAAGCTTGACTTGAGCAACAACAAGTTCAATGGTACCATACCGGCAGATATCTGCAATACATCCAGATTGCAGTATTTGTTGTTGGGGGAGAACTCGATTCGAGGGGAGATACCTCATGAGATAGGGAACTGTGTGAAGTTGCTTGAGTTGGAAATGGGGAGTAATGAACTTACTGGAAGTATCCCTCCTGAGATTGGTCATATGAAGAACTTGCAGATTTCGTTGAATTTGAGTCATAATCGTCTCCACGGAAAATTGCCTCAGGATTTAGGAAAACTTGACAAGTTGGTTTCTTTAGATGTATCTGATAATCAGCTCTCTGGGAATATTCCGCCGGCATTGAAGGGCATGCAGAGTTTGATAGAAGTTGATTTTTCGAGCAACCAATTCACTGGTCCAATACCTACTTTTGCACCATTTCAGAGAAGTCCTAATTCAAGTTTTCTTGGAAACAAAGATCTCTGTGGTGATCCTTTGAGTGGTGGTTGTGGGGATTTAAATGGTTATGACCACAGCGTTTACGGTCACAAGGTCTCTTACCGAATCGTTTTGGCTGTTATCGGTTCTGGTTTGGCAGTTTTTGGATGTGTCACAGTGGTTGTTTTGCTGTTCATGATGAGGGAGAAACAAGAGAAAGCTGCCAAGGAAGCAGCTGGAAATACCATTGATGAAATTTCTAGCAAACCAGTGATACTAGCGGGAAACGTCTTTGTTGACAATCTAAAGCAAGCAATTGATTTTGATGCAGTTGTAAAGGCAGTCATGAAAGACTCAAATAAGATTTGTGTTGGTACTTTCAGCACTGTCTATAAAGCAGACATGCCTTCCGGGATGATTTTGTCGGTGAAGAAGCTAAAGTCAATGGACAAAACTATAATTCATCACCAGAGTAAGATGATCAGAGAGCTTGAAAAGCTCAGTAAGCTCGTTCATGATAATCTTGCTCGTCCTATCGGGTTTGGAATCTATGAAGATGTCGTTCTTCTGTTGCATGAATATTATGCCAACGGAACGTTGACTCAATATCTTCATAATTCTAGCCAGGAACCTGAATATAAGCCCGACTGGCCAACAAGACTCGCCATTGCCACCGGAGTTGCAGAAGGATTGGCGTTCCTTCATCACGTTGCTATCATCCATCTTGACATTTCTTCCGGGAATGTGCTTCTTGATTCTAATTTCAAGCCTTTGGTTAGTGAAGTTGAAATCTCTAGGCTTCTCGATCCATCTAGAGGGACTGCTAGTATCAGTGCTGTTGCTGGTTCATTCGGATATATTCCTCCAGGTACATATCATTTGAACACACATACTCCCTCCGTTTCAATTTGTTTGTCCGGTTCTGACTTGACACAAAATTTAAGAAAGTAAAGAAGTCTTTTGAATCTTGGGGTCAAGATATGTAGAATGTACCAAAATGTTTGTCAAAAAAGAAAAAGATATGTAGAATGTACCAAAATGTTTGTCAAAAAAGAAAAAGATATGTAGAATGTACCAAAATGCCCTTTAATCTTATTGTCTTAAAACATATCACGTGAAAAGTTTGAATTTAGAAGTTGTCAAAAAAGAAAAAGAACATTCTTTTTTAAACGGACAAAAATAAAGTATGGCTAATAAATTGAAACGGAGGAGTACTATCTTTCTCTTTCTGCTTTGTTAGAGATTTTAACTCTGTTAATTGACTTGTTTTTTTCCCCTTCTTTTTCTCAACAGAGTATGCATATACAATGCAAGTAACAGCTCCTGGAAATGTTTACAGCTATGGGGTTGTTTTGCTCGAGATTCTTACCACTCGGCTACCTGTTGATGAAGCTTTTGGTGAAGGAATAGATTTGGTTAAGTGGGTACATGGTGCACCTGCAAGGGGGGAAACACCGGAGCAGATACTCGATGCAAAGCTCAGCACCATTTCATTTTCTTGGAGAAAAGAAATGTTAGCAGCACTAAAGGTTGCGTTGCTATGCACTGACATGACACCAGCAAAACGACCAAAGATGAAGAAGGTGGTAGAAATGCTGCAAGAAATCACGGAAAGCTAAACGAAGTTCGTATCATCAAATCAAAAGTATGTCTTGATCTCTGTCTCTTCATATGTGAATGTTCCTGTAAAAATACAAGTCTACGACATTCTTTGTCGAGAGGACAAAATGGTCGAACTCTTAAGGGTATGATGCGTCTTACTTCAATCATTTGATCACAAGTTCTTTTTCTCCAAAACATGTAGATGGAGATGATGTAGATTAATTTCTCACAAGGAGAATGTT
Source organism: Solanum sitiens (assembly GCA_016801875.1). Classification (NCBI taxonomy): domain Eukaryota; kingdom Viridiplantae; phylum Streptophyta; class Magnoliopsida; order Solanales; family Solanaceae; genus Solanum; species Solanum sitiens. The sequence continues at coordinate 152,146 of JABWTJ010001304.1, read as the reverse complement.
TACAAATAGCAAATATCTTTCATTTTCCAGTTCCCTTTTCAGGCACATTGCTTCCAAAACAAGTCGAGGATTTATCGAAAACAACTTCTCAACCCCACAAAGATAGGGTAAGGTTTGCGTACATGCGTATATTTTACCCTCCATAGACTCCACTTGTGGGATTACACCGGGTCTGGTGAGGGTATAGTGTACTCAAACCTTACCTCTACCTTAGAGGTAGAAAAACTGTTTTCGATAGACCCTAGGATCTAAGAGAAAAATAGTCCAAAGCAGTCTAGAAAAAGAACAGGAGTAACAAAAACAAGAACATGATAGTAACTACAACAAAATAAGATGATAGTGTGGGTGCAAAAAAAAATAGGTATAGTAATAAAAATCGAAGGACAAGAAGAAACTACAGGAACACTACTACAGTTACTATGATCAAATTATCATTGGATCGATGTGATCATCGAGCGCGAGTAATATGTTTCCATATGTTCTACTGCTTCAATCAGCTTTACTTTCCAAATGATGTATTAGTACTCTATTTACTACTCCCTCTGTTCCAATTAGTTTAGTACAATTTGTGGCTATAAGACTTTTGAAACCGTCTTAAACATGTCGTAATATTTGTGAGACTATAAAAGCCTTTCGGAGAGAAACTGCATATGAATCAGACACACTCTAACCCCTGAACTTCCCTCCTAAAGGCAGGTGCTTTAATTCTTGCTCTTTGTCCATTCGGAGAATAGGGTCTGAAAGGACAACTCTTAATAGATTAGGTGTTCGATCCAAACTCATATTAACGATAAAATGTGAAGTTTAAAGTGAATTGTTTCCTAACGTAGAAATGTGTCATTATTTTCAGAACGGACCAATAAGGAAATATTGCCAAATAAATCGATCGGAAGGAGTAGAATATAGGGGTGTTTGTATGTAGTCTTCAGTATAACATGTATAGTCATTTAACTATACATGTTCCTTTCCCCATGAATCCTATATAATAGCTCCCAATTATTCATGAGCTAATATTATTCATACTTCCACATTATAAGCAGTGGCGGATCTAGAAATTTATAACTATTGGTGTTCAGTATTTTCAACTTATATCAACCAAAAAATGTTACTGCGAGTTAAAATTCGTCAACATAGGTGTTATTTTTTCAATACAATAGACAATCGAAATATTTGGATTGGTTCAAGAAAAAAAGGAGGAGAAACAATATATTTTCACATACAATTGTAATTATCAAAATGGCAAACCAACGGAAGACTCTTTCGCTTTTAAATTGGAAAACTGATGAGAAGAAAAAGTTAATAGTAATGGAAGATCATGACTGTTTATATTTTTTTGGAGATTAAGTTACATAATAGACATGAGAAGTAACCGATTTAAGATTTTAAGATCGAGGTTACTTTTGAAGCTATCGATCATAAATATAAATGTATAAATTTAATACTTGTCAAAAGAAAAATAATTATATTTATATAAGATAGCCAAAAATATCAAAAAGAAAAATAATCTTCAAAAAAGAATTTTGTTTTAGAAAAATTAGAAATAGGACAATTCGTGAAAGGGGAAAAAAAGAAAAAAGTTGATTTTAAAATAAAAAGAATGTAATTATAGGGAATTGGACCTAAGCATTTTTTAGCAATATAAGACCTTTAGAACCCATTTTCAACCACCATGTCAACTAATACATTTGTTTATTGGGTGCTCAACTTTTATTTTATACGATATTATCTTAATTTTGATATAAATATACATAGTTCGCTACGAGCTTAATGGGTGCTCGAGCACCCGTGCAGCCCCATGTGGGTCCGCCCCTGACTATGAGGATAGAAATAATGATACATTGATGATAAAATTTATCCGCACTCTGTGTCTACATCAAAACAATAAATACACAACATGCATGTTAGCAGATATTATCACCATATTTTATCACTTACCGATAAATTCATATGATTTGGTACAAACAGTCAATACAAGTAAATATTTTTCATATATGGTAATTAAAAGTTCCCATATTAAGTAGATGGTAGTTTGAGATCTCCAAGTTCCCTTGCACTTCTAATATTATCATCCAATATCTTCTTCATGTCATATTTGTACACAAAACCCTTCTCCATAAGCTTATTTGATCCCCATTTCACTTCTCTCTTTGGATCATCCAAGAACCTGTTTATAAATGGGAAGATATATAAAACGAAATTCCAAAAATAATGAGCAAAATGATCCTTTAAATGGATATCAAATGATCTGATAGTATAAAAATTCTTTACTTCGTCAATATTAGTTGAACTCAAATGCATTCATTGCCTCAAATGTCTAAGTATGCACAAAGAAAATTCAAGAACTACATTCAATATCAATTGTGATGGGTGGTAAGTACTCTATTATACTTAATGTTAAAGAATGACAAAAACTCACATTGATGGTTAATGAGATGGGTGGACTAAGACTTGAGCAATCCTCCTTCCTTTGAGTTAGCTTTTGGGGTGTGAGTTACGTCTAAAACCTAATTTCACATGGTATCAAAGCAAAGCAAGACACATCTCACGAAGGGGCTTCCAAAATCAAAATTGCCCACGTACCAAATACCGGTCACCGAAAAAGATTGTAGATTAAAGATAAGGTGCTTACTTTTGATTGATATGAAACTCTGGATAGTTTTGTTGATAATAAGTTGCAATTTCTGCAGAAGTAACAAATGCACTAGCACACAAGAATCTACCATTCATAGAATCACTATTTTCCATTGAGAAAATGTGAGCTTCACAAACATCTTCAATGTGTATGATTGGAACTTTTCCATCAACCTCTTCTATGAACTTGAGTTGATTGTAATAACTTTCATCACCAGTTACCACTGACAACATACCAGCCATGCTTCTTGAGATATTTGACATGATTGTTGTTCCTCCAACAAGACCAAAACCTAAACTCACAACCTCAAATCCTTCTTTGCCAAAGTTCAACATTTCTCTGTCACATGCTGTCTTTGCTTCCACATAACTCTGTACCATTCAAAACAAGAAAATGTTATGTTTTTGGTAAATCTTTATAGAATTCGAGAATTCTTGTTTAGGTAAGAAAGACTCGTCTTTTTTAGTGTGGACAGAGTTACATGATACTTGTGTTGGTAGGCAAACTGATCTCGACACTATCATTACTAATAAGAAAGAAATCTTACCATAACAAAATCATCGCTAAATGGAAACTGGACATTGAGAGGAGTCCAACATGTTTCATCCATCAAATCTTTGAAGCCATTACCATCATCTTTCATTGGTGAAGCAGCAAGCACAGTGCCTGTATATATAAGCCTCTTTACAGTACCAGACTTTATACAAGCCATTGCAATATTCTTCACTGATGCAACTGCTGCTTCTACCTTATTCTTGTACTGTTATAATATTCAATCCCACCAAAATAAATAAACATAGTATTTACATATAAAAAGTAGTAATATTTCACTTATATATAGAGGGTATCATAATTTTTGTGACGGTGGTGCCTCGACTATTTCACTGAGTATCTGCTACCTCCCACCAACAGAGATATCGGAAACTGCCCATCACCAAGCCTTGGTACCAGGTAACTCTGTCCATTAAGGCTTGGATAGATAGGAAGAAATCTCTTAGTGCTTTTTCCCCATGGGATTTGAAATCTAGACATCATGGTGCTCCACACACTTTATTGACCATTACGTCACACGCATGTATACAAAATAAAAATATTCAACAAAACGTGTTCAATTGATCACTCTTTAATGAGTATAGCTTTGACCCTGACAAGCACAAAGAGTGTAGCCTAGCAACCAGGGGCGGATCTAGGATTTGAAGGTAGTGAGTGTCATATCGTTAAGTCTCAATCGTTTGTGATTTTTCATCACATATATGATATTATAATAATGTCTATTAAAGTCAAATGTAACCCATGACTTAATGATATTAACCCTGTTTTGTCATGTGTGGATTACGGGTTCGAGTCCAAACGCCAAAATTTTTATTTTGCAAAAGAACGGAAAATGCATTAGAAATGAACAATATGAGAGTCGAACTTGCGACCCGAAAGCTGAAAATTAGATCCTTAACCACGGGCACCATGCGCCTACTTAGGGGTGGCAGATCGATTAGTTTTTTCATAAGCTTTTTATGCAGGTATACATATATATACGCATGTATATATAAAATTTCAACCGAGACCACTGGGTGCCGTGGCACCCCTACCATGATACGTAGATCCGCCCCCACTAGCAACCGACGTGATAGGTCAAAACCATAATAGGAGACTAGGTACTCAGTGGAACAGTATAGGTGAGCAAGTTGATTCGAACATCACCATTATATATAAAAAAAACTATCCATTTTGTTGCTAGTAAGAGATAGTAGATCCACAACAATATTAAAATGAAAATAGGCGTGCATATACTAGTTGGAAAGCAAGTTGGTATAATTGTCGAGATGCACACAAGCTAACCTGATCGAACACCATCATAATTTTGAAAAATGAAACTAGGTACCTGAGATCCCTCAGTATGTAGAGAAGGAGTTGCTACATGGCAAACAAATTCACAACCTTGGATTGCTTGCTCAAATTCTTCTGGTCTATATATATCAACTTGAAATAACTTCAAATTTTCTTCTGCATTAGGCAAGTTCTTCAACAAGTCTACCTTTGATTTATCCTCTGCAATGTTATCACAAAAAATTTAGTACATATAAGGTATTACTTCAGTGATAATTTTTTTTTATCAAACCGGTATTCGGAATTTACTGATAGGATCGACTAGTTCAAATTTGCACTGCGTAAAACTCAATACAGGGCTAAGTGCTTTGTATCCGAAATTTCCGGGGAAAACTCACTAATAGTTAATTATTTTTCATTTCGTCATTATTGAAAAATAATTATTGTCATGAAGTTTCAAATTCCATGAGACGAGACTCAGACAATGGTTAATTTTCAAAGATATGGCCGAAAAGAGGCTAGTGGACACCATTGTACCATATTTTTTCATTTTTAAAGCTCGAACCGTTAAGGCTGGAAAGATTAGCTCCATTACACCAAGAACCAGAAATTTCTGGGAAATTTTTCATAAATAAGTATTTCTAGCTTTTACAACAACAATCCCATATACGTAAATCTGGAGAGGATAAAGTGTACGCAAAACTTACCCCTACCTCAGAGAGGTAGAGAGGATATCTAGGGATGGCAATGGGGCGGAGCGTTGAGCTTAACCCACAATTTTTTTTTATCCCCGCAGAACAACTTTTTTTATTTTCAATCCGCTCCGCATCATGTTTTTAATATTTCTTTTTTTAGTTAAATCTGATACTAAAAATAAAATTTATAAAAATAAATTTATTTTCCCATTAAGTTGTATTAATTTAATGGATAATGACTAAAAATTTATTCTTTAGGGGTGAACTGGGAAACACGTAAGAAATTATCATAATAAATTATATGGTATCACTCTTATGACATGTAAAAAGCAAAAGTTAAATTTGAATCCACATAAAAACACATATACCAACAATCTGTTCTGCCCCACATTTTCTTAAAAAAAACCGCTTCAATCCGTCTCACATCCCTCCCACTGCGCACAACCTTAAACCCGCTCTGCTCCACACAACCTTAAACCAGCTCCGCCCCGCAATCCGCATAACCTTAAACCACCCTGCCCCCACATCCTCTCTGCCCCATTGTCATCTCTAAGGCTATTTGTAGCCTTTGTAATTAAAAAAATATATATTCATATGAAATTTTAGGACAACAATGACTATTTTTCAAAATCAGGATAGTAGAGTTCCCAATGAACTCTAATTTCTATGAAAAATTTTCCTTTCGAAATTTGAACTCGAAACCTCTAGTTGAAATAGACGAATTTCATCCATCGATACAATTCACATGATAGAAAAAAAAATTAAAAATCAAGAATTAAATACCTAAGTTCCTCAAGGTAGCGTGAACTTTGTAGCCATTTTGAAGAAGTTTTTTCACCAGAAATGAAGCTATGTATCCTGAACCACCAGTAACACAAACCACCATTGAATTTCTACTCTTCTTGTCCACCATAGATTTTAACCTTATTCAACTTTCTCTTCTTTATTTTTCTCTATCAAATTAATAATTTTGTATCTGACTTTAGACAACGTGTTTGGTTTTCATTGAATGAAAGTAACACTAAAAGACAAAATCTGTTACTTGTCATCAGTGTTTTAAAAGGCGGGGGCGTGAGGCGAGACATTTTATACAGTATGGGTCGAGACGTAAGCCACGAGACATGGGGCGTAAGTCCTATGAACTCACGAGGTGTAGTCTCATGTATATTCAATTTTATAGTTTTATTACAAATTAAATTACTTTTAATGATTTTATAAATAATTTTGTATCGAAACACTATAAAATATAGAAATTATATTATGATTTTTATTTGAGATAAGTATTGATAATTTATAATAAAGAAAAATGGTATTATAATTACTATTTGAAAAATATCATTACACCAATAATAATAAAACAGACTATACAAGTATAAGTAATCTTATATCTTAACTTTCTAATAATAAAAGAATCATTATTTCTAAAATATATATATATATATATATATATATATATATATATATATATATATATATATATATAATATAATTTACCCCTCCAATCCTAAAAGAAAATAATCAATAAACTTACAAGTATTAATGTATAAATATTACTCTTTCATGAATAAAAATAAAATTACTTTCAAATAGTTAAATAAAATATGATAATTTTGAGACATATGACAAAACCATCAAGACCAATGATAAGTGAAAAAGTAAAATTTTGCTACATATTTTAAAGAGAGATGTTACGTAATATATAATTACCTTCATAGTGTTACCAATTAGTAAATATGTGATACTACATTTGTTATTTGAGTTACTCTCAATCTTGTTATCTTTATAGATTAAAAAGTTACGTATCATTTATTTATTAAAGAATTATGAGGGTCAACAATGTTAATTAAAGATTTTAACACATAATTTGTGTAAGATCTGTTAAGCGAGTCCCGATCGTTGGGCGTTGGGCGTGCTTAGGGCGTACAGTTGGGCGCTTAGGGCGTAAGTCTTGTAGAACTAAGTCTCACACTTGAGTCTTGAGACGTTTTGCTAGAGCCCCGCCAGGGCGAGTCCCGAGGCGATTCCCAGAAGAGTCTTTTAAAACACTGCTTGTCATATTTACATTGCATTTAATGTATGTACATCTGTCGAAAATCAACCTTATGAAGATACATAAAGGTAAGGTCTACGGACAGAGTCAAGATTTTCATAAAGCGGGTTCATAAAAATTATAAGATGAAAAATGGAGCGAGACGGAAAAAGAACATATATATATACATATAGAAATAAATTGGGGAAAAATGCATAAGTACTCCCAATCTATGCCTGAAATCTCAGAGACACAATCATACTATATACTAAGGTCCTATTACTCATCGACTTATTTTGTAAATAATTGTCTACCCCTTTTCGGTCTCCATGACACTATTTTCTAGGCCCAGCGCATGGTGACAATTTTTTCAAACTACCTGGTTGATAGTGCCACGTAGGCCGAAAAGCGGTAGAAAATTATTTATTAAATAAGTTTAGGGGGTAATAAGACCTTAGTATTGTATAAGTGTATCTCTGGAATTTCGGGCATAGGTTGGGGGACTACTTGTGCATTTCCCCATTAAATTGGAGTTAACCACTTTTGTCCCTTTTTAGTTATTTTCATTATGGTTTAGTTTATTTTTTATGTTTGGACATCTATAATTGATATACTTTTAAGTATTGTGTTTTATGTTTTACTTGTGATTTATATTAAAAAACATATTTAAGAAATTCAATATTATATATGTATATATAATATATATATATATATATATATATTGAATTTCTTAAAATATATATATAACCGAACCGAAAAAATCCAAACCAACCAAATTTATTTTGGTTCGGACTGGATTACACTTCTTCAAAATCAAAAATCGAAAAATTCAAACGAATAGTATAAAATCAAACCTAAAAATCGAATGCACACCCCTATGTCAAACGCGTGAGTTTCACCTGTCAATATAAATGTGGTTTTTTTTTTTAAGGGTGTAATAATTTCAGTTATAAACAGTTTTAGGGGTGGGATGGGGTGGGTGGGTGGGGGGATGATATGACACCCGTAAGTTGAAGTGTGTAGTTGAAAATCCGATAATAGATTGGAGGGACATTTGACCATTTTCTCTAAAATCAAAACTTGAACATATATATATACAATGTACTTTTTTGATGAAGATAGTTTCGGTACCCTCTAAGCTATACATAATTTCGCCTCTGGGTCTGGGTTTGTATACATACTAACCTTCCTAGACTCTACTTGTGGATTACATCTATCGAATTTGTGGTCCAAACATTTAGGCCAAAGTACTGCTACTACATGCAAATGTACAAACATGAATAATACAATACACTCTCTAAACTCTACTTGCGAGATTACATTTATCGAATTTGTGGTCTCTAAACTCTACTTGCGGGATTACATTTATCGAATTTGTGGTCCATACATTTAGGCCAAAGTACTGCTACTACATGCAAACTAGGTATATATAAAAACATGAAAAACATGACTATTAATCGTACTTTGGCCAAAAGTACTTTGGCTACTACCTAATTAATTATTAACTAATAATTCAACAGAAAATTAATTTTTTATTCATTAGTTATGAGTTACACCTCCTCCAACATGACTATTAATCATTTTTAGTTTTCTAAGCATTAAAATTAGTTTTCTAAGCATTAAGATATTTTTCAATTTTCTAAATATATATTTAATTAGATTAAATTGAATGTTACAACAGATGCATGGAATCTCTTTAGTTAGGAATATGAATAGCTAACTTCATTAAATCTATATATATCTTAGCCTATTATCATTTCTTTATTTTTTTTGTCCTCTGTATTTGTTCTAGATATTTTTTATATTTGTTTTTCTTTAACATATATCTTTTTCTTGATTTGTTTTTGCTAATTATTAATTCTTATTTATTTTTCTCATGTTTCAGGTTTTTATCTTACGATTTTGAGTTTTTCACTTCTCATTCACATTATCATGTAAGTAATAAGTATGATGTTCGTTTCACAAAAATATAATGTAATCTATAGGAAAATAGTGATATGTATGACATTTTTTAGTAGGATAAATAATATAGACTTTAGATTCATACAAAATTATTATTTCTTTGAGTGGATTTTTTTTTGAAAATCTACACCCAATATTTTTAAATAAGATATTTTAAATATTTCAATCATTTATATCAAGTTTCTTATTTGTGAGCATAGCTCTATTATGTTATATTCTGTAATATGATTTATATCTTAATAAGTTAATTAATATTTTCCAGTCAAATTTACATATGAAGGAACTCATAATCTTGAATTAAACAAAGAAAGTTATACATGCAATTGGATTTTTATATATCGATTAAATTTTCTAATGCTACTAATTATTAACTATCTCTATCGCAAATAAGCACTATTTTTAAAAGTGTATCCCATGACATGACATTGACAATAATACATTATCCACCTTAAAGAAACATATGTTGATCAGTATTTGTACAACATGAAATACGATTTTTATTCGGCAACAACTTCTTGATATGCATGTGTCTATAAAAATGAGGTTACAATTTCTTACACAGGATACAAACTGTAAGATGATAAAACACTTGCAAACATAATCAACGTTACTTATGTCACATAGAAACTATTTGTTGTGGAAATATTAAAAAAAGAGAGAATATGTTGTACTAAGTAGAAGATATATTAGAACTATATAAGAAAAATATCACATATATAGACCAATTCAATTGATTGTATATAACTATAAACAATTATACCACTCTTTCAAAATTTAGTTACTTAATACTACTTGCAAGTTTTAGTAGCATCTATATCATTTAATTTTTTGTACAAATTAACACAGGACACACGTGCAACGCACGTACCTAGAAACTAGTATATAATATATATCACAAGTTTCAAAAAATGCCATAACACAAATATTTGACATATCTAGACCACAATTTTAAAAATATTCATTTATTCCTTAAATTGTTCATATTAAGAGTTCCCATATTAAGCAGATGGTAGTTTGAGATCTCCAAGTTCCCTTGCACTTCTAATATTATCATCCAATATCTTCTTCATGTCATGTTTGTACAGAAAACCCTTCTCCATAAGCTTATTTGATCCCCATTTCACTTCTCTCTTTGGATCATCCAAGAACCTGTTTGATTAAAAGATTCAAAACAAACTCATTAGCAAAACTAATAATCCTTCAGATATAGTAAAATGAAACACTTTTTAGTCTACTATTACAAACTTGAAGGATTACTTATATACGCCAACAACATAAAGAAATTTTACACTATCAGTATAGATTTCGATTTTAACAGAGCCGTAACTCTGTTCTGCAGGTTACCGATCCACGTATTTGGCAAGTATACACAAAGAAAACTCAAGAACTACCTCCAGTATCAACTGTGATAGGGTGGTAAGTACTCTTTTATACTTAATCAGACATCACAGGTTCAAACTCGGAAAATGAAGTTGTGTTTGGTAAGGAGCACTTTACCACCACCTCAACATGTGATGGAATCTAGACTAGTCGGATTCCGAACCAAATACCAGACACCAAATAGTGTAGATGAAAGATAAGTTACTTACTTTTGGTTGATATGAAACTCTGGATAGTTTTGTTGATAATAAGTTGCAATTTCTGCAGAAGAAACAAAGTCACTAGCACACAAGAATCTACCATTCATAGAATCACTATTTTCCATTGAGAAAATGTGAGCTTCACAAACATCTTCAATGTGTATGATTGGAACTTTTCCATCAACCTCTTCAATGAACTTGAGTTGATTGTAATGAATTTCATCACCAGTTACCACCGACAACATACCAGCCATGCTTCCTGAGATGTTTGACATGATTGTTGTTCCTCCAACAAGACCAAAACCTAAGCTCACAACCTCAAATCCATCTTTCCCAAAGTTCAACATTTCTCTGTCACATGCTGTCTTTGCTTTCACATAATTCTATACCATTCAAAAAGAATAAATGGTCCACTCTGTGTTAGTCTTGATGGACTGAGTTACACGATACATGTGTTGGTACATAGACGATAACAAACATCAAGAGGAATAGTCTAAATAGACGCAAACTGACCCCAACGAAAGAATTCTTACCATAACAAAATCATCACTAAAAGGAAACTGGACATTGAGAGGAGTCCAACATGTTTCATCCATCAAATCTTTGAAGCCATTACCATCATCTTTCATTGGTGAAGAAGCAAGCACAGTGCCTGTATATATAAGCCTCTTCACAGTACCAGACTTTATACAAGCCATTGCAATATTCTTCACTGATGCAACTGCTGCTTCTACTGGATTCTTGTACTGTTACAACATTCAATCCGACAAAAATAAGTATATAATTTTCATACGAGAGGTATTCGACTGACTACCCTTCTCCAACTATAGGTAGCTCCAACCCTGACGACCAACGAGCACTTAGGGTGTAACCTAGCTAGCTAGCAACGAATGTAGTACTCCCTTTGTTTCAATTTGTCTGTCTAGTTTCGACTTGACACGAAGTTTAAGAAAGTAAAAAAGACTTTTGAATCTTGTGGTTAAACTAAACATATGTATGATGTACCAAAATACTTTATAATATTGTGATATTAGACGTGTCACGTGGAAAGTTAGAATTAAAGAGCTGACAAAAAAAGGAAAGAGACATTTTCTAAAAACAGATTACTAAAAAGGAAAGTAAGACAAACAATTAAAAACGGAGTATCTCAGTGGAGTACATATACTTGTGCAAACGCTATTAGAAGTAGGTGAAATTATCGAGATGCATACAAGCTAAACCCGAACGAGGTTAAAAATAGGTACCTGAAATCCCTCAGTATGTAGAAAAGTAGTGGCCACATGGCAAACAAATTCACAGCCTTGGATTGCTTGCTCAAATTCTTCTGGTCTATACATATCAGCTTTAAATAACTTCAAATTTTCTTCTGCATTAGGCAAGTTCTTCAACAAGCCTACCTTTGATTTATCCTCTACAAAATTATCACAAATTATGAGTCTTTTACACCATCCTGTATTTGAAATTTACAAATCCTACTAATTTGGATTTTGGTCATGTGCAATTGTGGCGGAACCAAAATTTTTCACTATGTATAGTTCAACTTAATATATTTTCATAACAATTAACCTTATATATACAAGCTGATTTTTCCTCAAGACGGTGTTTGGATGAACAACCTTCTGTCATCCTCCAAGCGTATGACTCAAGGGCGAAGGGCTCTTCCGTCCCCTGTCCCATCAACAGTATAATTCATTTGAACAACAATGACAACATACTCAGAATAATCTCACTTGTGGGGTGGAGTATACGCAGATCTTACGGTACTTTTGTGAGGTAAAGACGTTGTTTCCGCCCCGTCTCTCAGTGTTTGGCCCATTAAAGGGATAAGGGCTCTTTAACAGAATTTTCTAAGGAAAAACAAAAAATCACAAATAGCCACTGAATACTATCCTAAAGTTTCATATTTCACAAGCAAAAACTATTTTTATCAAATCCATGCCTTAATAGCGAGGAATCTCATCCATCCCATCAACAACAGTACAATTCATTACAACATACAATATACTCAGTATAGTCTCACTTATGAGGTTCGAAAAAGATGGTGTGTACACAGACGTTACTCCTACCTCGGACTCGAGACAATTAATAGATTGAAAATGAAAAAGATAAAAAAGCAAAATCAAGAATTACATACCTAAGTTCCTAAGGGTGGCATGAACTTTGTAGCCATTTTGAAGAAGTTTTTTCACCAGAAATGAAGCTATGTATCCTGAACCACCAGTAACACAAACCACCATTGAACTTCTATGTTTATCCTCCATACATAAATCCTTATTTTTCTCAATTTGTATTATTTCTTCAAAGACACTTTAATTTTAAAGCCACACTTTTAATTGGTATATTTTGCATGATACTTTCTTTACCTTACTCTCTGTCTCAATTTATATAGTTGTGTTTGATTTTACATGACTTTTTTTTTTTAAAAAAAAATGTTGTGATTTAAAACATATTTTGGTGAATATTTGTGTGACTATTAATCATTTCAATGATAATAACAATAATACATTTAATATGATCTCGTAAGTAAGGTCTTAAAAAAATGGAATGTATACAAAATAAAAAGATGACGTATAAAATAAAACAGAGAGAGTAATATTTTATACTACAAATGTCGAATTCAATCTAGATGAAGTCTTTGATGGAGTGGTATAGCTAGTGGGTATCTTTTGTCTATATTATAATCTATAGTATAGTGCCCACAAGTAATGCTAACCTTTTGTTGTTTCTCTTTTTCATTTTTTAATCGGTTCTTGTGGTTTTCATATTTACTAATTATAGAAAACGTGTATTGCATATCTGTCTCATACATAGAGGTGGATCCACATTGATAAGTGGAGGTGCACATGCACCTATTAATTTTTTTTAAAAAAAGTATGTATATAGATTAGTGCTGGCAATTTAAGTTTATTTTTTATTGATTCGTTTAAATAGTCCATCAAATATGGGTTGAAAGAGTGATTTTAAATATGGGTAATATTTGGGATTATACCCATATTTTACCTATTAAAATATGGGTATATTAAGAGTAAACTACGAATCAAATATGGGTATTGCAAGTTTTCTCCAAATTTTTAAAGAACCTTCTGTTACCAAATCTTAGAAGCGATTTTTTAAAACTTTCATATATGGATCCATATTAATATTTCAACTCTCGACCTCCACCCCACGCTTCCCAAAAAAATATTAAAGTTTATTTTTAAAAAATATATTGAAATTCAAAATTTCATTTTTTCGCCCCTATCCTCGAATCACCCCCCACCCCCAAAAAAATAAAAAATTAAGTTTATTTTTAAAAAATATTTTCAACTTTAAAATTTCATTTTTTCATCGCTACTGTCGTTTCCTTATCAACCCCCAACCCCAACCCCAACCCCCATCCAAAAAAAAATTAAGTTTGTTTTAAAAAAATATTTTCAACTTCAAATATTTATTTTTTACCCTACCCTGGACCCACCCCACCCCAGCCATCGTCCCACCACCCCCACCCCCACCCCCACCCCTACCCCCAACCAACTCCCACCCTTCAAAAACATTAAGTTTGTTTAAAAAATATTTTTAACTTCAAAATTTTTTTCACCCTAACCTGGACCCCCCAACCCCGAAACTTTTTTAAAAGTTTTTTTCTTTTATAATAAAATAAAATTAAATGAAACATTTTCAACAGATTTCATCTAAAAAAAAAGACTAAATATTTTCTCCATATTGAATTCTCAAGTAAAGAACTATTTATTCATGAAATATGGGTAAAATATGGATAAACTAGTATTTTGCCCAACTCATTTATTACCCAACCCATTTTTACCCATATCAAATATGAGCGAGTTGAATGATTACCCATTTTCAACCCGCCCACATTTGACCCAACCGGCCCATTTGCCACCACTAATATATATATAGAAAAATCGATAAAAAGTAGACTCCATTCGATTGTGCATCCAAGAGAAGCATAATTATAAGTGAGGTGAACCATCTTGAGACCATGGTTTGAATTCAGATGAGACCCTTTTTCACTGTGTTTATTTAAAGTTTAGCTAGGTGATACGGATGCACACCTAAAATCTTTAAATTCTATGTTCGCCTCTCCAAGATTGATAATTAGTCGTCACAATATTTTTATAAATAAAGATGACATTGCATTGAGAAGCAATGACCACAAGTGTAAGATATCTCCCCTCCAATGAGCTGTTCATAGACATGCAAGTATTATGCACAATTATTCATCAAAGAAATTTGCATTTGCAGCTAAACCAACTAAAGAATCACAAGCATGTGGCAAATATATCAACAAAATAAATTAGTAATGCAGAGAACCAAGAACTGACATATATTTGCCAGAACAAAAAAACAGCTCATTCAGTACACAGGTGCGCTAGCTGAACAAAAATTTTATTGTAACATACGTCAAATCTGTTTTGATTGTTTGTAACATATGTCAAATCTTCTTATAAGTGAGAAAAATGACTTCAATATCGTCTGAATCAAGTGTAGGAGCAAAAAACCTTGCTCAAAACTGAAGAATGGTTCGATTTCAAATGTAATCTGTTGGGGGGAAAAAAACAGCATAACTCAACCTTCTAAATCAAGACTTGACAATGTAATTCTGTCGGCTGATGGGGTTCATGACCACTGGGGGACCAGCAGTGCGAGGCCATGCCTGGAATTTCTTGTCTGTTTCTTTCCACCAATCGGTGTTGGTAACGGTGCTTGGAGTAGTACCTGTTTTGAGATACCACAAGTTGACTGTCAGCATAGCAGAGGCAGTTTCATGATCAAAGAACTAATGAGAAGAACTAGAACTTGCCTCCGAACAGTTTCCCATCAGAAATAACAGTGTCACAAACATATGCAACAACAAAAGATCCAGCAATAGAACCAATGATGTACTTGGTAGCCATCTTGGAGCTCCTTAAACTGGAAGATACCGTAAAACCATAGTAAGAAAACAGTTTTTTTCCTCATTCAACATCAAAGCATTCAATTATTACTCAAAATAATATCGCAAGATATAGTTCATAAAAGATCTTTTTACACCATCATGAGGCTGCAGATTCAATTATGTATGTTTCAACGGATTATCTCAAGCTACAGCACATATGTGATCTTTTTGCCACAATCATGTGAATTGGGACGTGACAAAGTATAACTATCACATTTTCTCAAGGTACTGATGAACTGCGCGATTTAGTAGCCTACTGTATGATATACCATTCAAATCTATAGAGACAAGAACATAAAGCTACATATTTGAAAACTTCAAAACTAAACTGTATTTCTTGTCCTACTCTTAACACAAATGTTAGTTCAGAAAAACAGGGTCGGTTGGCTACAAAAATATTCACCTTTTCGTGAGAGTTTGATTTCCTACCTTGTAATCCCCCCTCCCTCCCCATTTCTCCTTCACCTACCCCCAATTTTATTTATTTATTTATTCGAATAGCATGTTCAGAAAACAAGGCAACGGGCCAGAAAGGTGGAAGAAAAAGTTGTTGAATTACAAGTCCTAGAAAAAACATATATTCCTTCCATTCATGCTGCAGTAAAAGTGAAGGAAAGTAGGCATCTATTTCCTCTTTCTACCATACTTCTGGGGATGGTTGAAAATACTACATGTACTACATGAGGACTTCATCAGAAAAATACTACTCTCTGTGCGCAATTTATGTGGCACCCTTTCCTTTTAATCTATCCCACACAAATGTCTAAGGTTTGTTTTAGACCACTAGTTTCAAAAGTCTTTCCTTTTTCCTAAACTGTGTCAAGTCAAACGGTGCCACATAAATTGGGGCAGAGGGAGTTCACGAGTATGTGGTGCATCTTTCCCATTTTAGTTCCTAAAAAGCTAGTGTGGAAAATAGATCTTGTCTTGCCTACTAACCCTCTTTCTTTTCCGCTGAAACATAGCATAAATCATTTCCTGAATATGGAACAGAACTCATGCCAACACATAAATAGTTAGTGTCTACGACCCATTCACAATCAACTGGAGTGCCAAATGCAAATAGAGGAAAAGAAAAAAGAAGGATAAAAATAAGAAAACATAAACGCAGACAAAAGTGTGTTCACATTCAATTAAGTTTGATTTATCTTCATGATAAGGTTCATATTTCAAAATCACATCTGTGTGTCTACACCTACCCACCAGGCTTAACTAGATCAACAGTTCCTTCCAAGTTCCAATTAATCCATCATATCATTCTGTAAATGCTCCCATTGATGTATGTTTTGGATATAAAGCATACTATTTCAGATATGATTGCATTTAGGGTGCTATGATATTTGGTTAATTCAATATGCAATAGTGGAACTTCTGTTTGAACAATAAAAAAAATCTACACCACATCATCAAGAAACATTAAGAGAAGCAATTAGAGCACTATTCCAGTAACTCAAAAATAAGGCAATAATCACTTCCATAATATATGATTCATAAAATCGCTTCTTTATGAATAATCAGGCAATAACTCATCAACCCAAACAACTAGAAACATACCGAGAACAACTTAATGTACTAGATCAATCCTATTCTACTTTCTCTTCCCTTTCAGATGGGTGGCTAATAAGTAAAATAATA
The DNA here is from genome assembly GCA_016801875.1 of Solanum sitiens. Classification (NCBI taxonomy): domain Eukaryota; kingdom Viridiplantae; phylum Streptophyta; class Magnoliopsida; order Solanales; family Solanaceae; genus Solanum; species Solanum sitiens. The sequence continues at coordinate 134,853 of JABWTJ010001304.1, read as the reverse complement.
AAGCAGAACTCATTAACCTAACAAGGCTTTTGCAAATTGGACAATGTTCAATAGAAACCTACAACAAATCATGAAGAGACAAGACGAAACAGCCATGAATAGCTCGTGAAAAGACACAACATACAGATATTCCATCTTTCCAGCCGCAACAAAAGTAAACAGACAACATTTGATTCATTTCTCTTTTACTGACATGTACATCAGTGAGTTAATATGAAACAAAGGGAAGCAACAAATTAACCAAAACCGTTCACATCCCAGAGTAAGATATTAACAAAGGAACCATCTCATGACTGCTCCGACTTCCAAGAAGCATTTCCCAGAACCAATGAAAAATATAAAATTTAGGTCAAGGAGCAACAAGTATGAACCATACTAATCATATTGAGCCCTTCATGAAGCATTAACCTATACCATAGAAAACATAATTCATGCAAAAAAAATGTTACAGTTTAAAAAAAAAAAATCATGCAAAACAAACTAAGCTTGGCTTCGACAGAAACCAAAGAGATGATGACCCATCAATCCTAACCACTCAAATCACATTGATAACTATAAAAAGTAATCAAACTAAACATATTGAGCTCTTCAGGAAGCATTAACCTATATCAAAGAAAACATAATTCATGCCAAAAAAGCAAACTTTGCTTCGACATAGGCCATTAATCCTAACCACTAAAATCCCATTGATAATAAAAAGCAATCAAACTAATCATATTGCTCTTCAGGAAGCATTACCTACACCAAAGAAAATATCATTCATGCCAAAAAAGCAGCATGGCTTCAACCCAAACCAAACCCACTAATCCCAACTACTCAAATTCCATTTATAATGATAAAAAGTAATCAAGCTAATCATATTGAGCTCTACAGAAAGCATTCACCTATCATGCCAAATAAGCAAGCAAAGCTTCAACAGAAACCAAACAGATGAATACCCATTAATCCTAACAACTCAAATCCCATTGATAACAACAAAAATTAATCAAACTAATCATATTTAGCTCTTCATGAAGCATTAACCTGTACCATAAAATACAAAATTCACACCAAGTGACGAACTTTGCTCCAATAAAACTAAACATACACGACCCATTAATCCCAAACATCCAAATCACACAAATCATGGTCAAAACTTAAATCAAATCAATCATCTTATAACCCCCACCAAGCACCATAAACCAATACCCAATAAGATAAATTCACATCAAGATTCGATCCATCGCTACACTATTAACAAAACAGAAAACGACCCATCAATCCAAACAGCATAAATCACACATAAAAATGTAATCTTGTCACTAAGAAGCAATAAAATCAAATACCCAACTCAAATAACAAACATGGTAACACAAGATTTGCTACAAATCTATACATATAGAGGGAAAAAAACAAGGGGGTGGGGGTGGGGCTGGGGGGTGGGTACTTACCGTGATGAAGAGCAGAGAGAATGGAAATCAAAGAGACTGCAGATGTAAAAAAAAATTGTTCTTTTGCTGAATGTTCTTGAGTAGTATTTTATATAAGGGTTTTCTGAGGTTAAAACGACAGCGTTTTTATGTTTATATAGCGAAAGTGATGTCGTTTTGATTGTATTTTTGGTTTTTAGAATGGGTCAAATGGGAGTTGGAATTAAGTTTTGGGCCTAGGCTCAAATTTGTTTTTGAAAAAATTGGAAATACATACGATAAAGTAATTAGTTTACAACAAATGTATCGTTGTTTTCTTTACCTAAAAAATTGTCAAAAGTAATTGCAATTATATAGTGACTATATTATAGCTTGTGAAAAGTCATAAAAATATACATTGATTATTTTATATGACGTACATGTACATGAGCTATACAGTGACTATACATTATGATTCATAAAAAAAAAAAAACTAAACATAGCAATGAAGTACATATTGATTAGTCAATCTCCATCAACTTAAATTTACCTCTAAATAGTACCAAACATTAGATATGAAATTATCTCAATATTTCGAGTCTCTTCATATATAATTTGCTCGAAATCATTCACGATTGCAATACGTTAAAATAATGAAGAAGAAGATGGCGCGGAAGAAGGAGGATGAAGGAAGGAAGAAGGAAAAGAGGCCATTAATGGCGAAATGGGAAGGAAGAAGAAGATTAGAAGTCATTACTGATGAACTAAGAAGGAAAGAAGAAATTTTAGCCAATGTAAGTAATTTTGAAAATTTGACTAAATTTTTTTGTAATAAAAATAGTTGAATGATCTTTTCTTATAATTCGCTCTTTGAAAATAGTGAAGTTCGTATAACTCAAAATTTAAAGTAAGTGAATGCATCTTTCAAATAGGTATAAGTTTTTGAAATTTTGTTTGAATTTTTTATCATACAAATTGTTTGGATTTGATCTTAACAATTGATATCTATAATACATCAAATCCTCATTAATTCAAACTCGCATAACATAGGGCTCACTAAAGGTGGAGTTAGTGATTCGATGAAACTCCACACACCTCATGCTACTTAAGTAAGTGATGCTTTTGACTTCAAGCTACTTTGGCGACACAAGGCTTGTAGGATCACATTTTCATGATTTAGACAACTTTTATTTCGCTCGCTATTACTACACGATTCATTTTTGCTTTCTTTACCTTTGATTACTAAGATGTTTTAGTTTGCCATGTCGTCTCTTTTTCTGCCAAAGATCACCCCATTTGGGAATCCTTGGATTGGTTAACATGTCATATATTTAGCTTGGTGTAAATATCGCACTGAATAACTCTTTCTCCACCAACAATTCATATACTACAACATATCAACAATAAACCTAGTATAGTGCCACAAGCGAGATCTAGATAGGATAGGATGTGCACAGACCTTACCCTACCTTAATTGGTAGGGAGACTAATTCTGATAGACCTAGACTTAAAAAAGAAGCTTTCGAAGTATGAAAAAAATATCACAACATATATTTTAATTAAGGAAAATAAGAACAGCAAAAGAAAGCTTTTTTTTTTTTCCATTTCAAATAACAGTATCTGCATACACCAGAAGAAGAAAAGATAGCTCCATCTAAAATCACTAAAAAGAGAATATTAAAAGCAACACTTAAATATTATACAACAGTAAATGACATTGGCTAAGACAGCAAAACCTAACATCTTAACCAATATGCCTCCTCTATGGCTCCAGTACAACAATATTTCACCTCATCATAGGAAGAAAAAAAAGAAAGAATAAAAGAATGAACAACTTTTTTGCGTATGATGAGTTAAAAATATGTGTTATCTACAACTCTGGCGCCGACTTGCTTTCCGTGCAGGCGCGTTGCATGAAGATCTTCCGGTTCTGCAACCGAGTAAGGCTTTGGCAACCCCTGCCATCAGGAGGGAAGTAATCTCACAAACATTTCTGTTCAGAATGATTCCTATGCTATCTCTACCATCTGGCAGCTTTCAAAAAATGGTCATATGGACTTGATGCCGGTAGCCTGAAGGACTCCGGATTACTTTGATATTCTGCTCCACAATGTGAAGGAATAGTTTCGCGAATTGGTTTATCAGAAACATCGGCTACTTTCTGATCTGCGAGTTGATTCTCAACCTGCCCCCATAAAGTTAAGTGAATGGTAAGATTAAGATCGTGTCTCTAAATCATGCAAAGCAGGAAATTTCTGGTGCTACATCTATGTAAGTTCGTTTTGCATAACTAATAGGCATACTCATCACTTGACAAGTAAGGACTTCAACTTTGAGAGTGTACATTTAGACACCTCAACTTGGTCTTAACTAACAACTAAACACTCCACCTCATCCCACTATGTCTCGTGGACACCTGATGCTGACATGATACACAAATTTTAGATGTGTCTAGATGATCATTTTGAAAGTTGGTGTTTAAATGACACTGGAGATGAGTTGAGGTTTCTAGATGTCCATACTCAAAGTTGGAGTGTTTAGTTCCCAGTTGAGGTCAAGATGAAGTGTCTATCTATGTATGATGCCTAGATAATGTCTATCTATGTTACCTTAGTCAGAAAAAGAAACAGATGAGCAGCAAATGAATTAGAAAATGGGGGAGAAAGGAGAAACAAGAAATGTTGAGTATATAGAAACCAAAAAAGGCTACTTTCGAGACCTGATTGTCAACCTGGTTATCAGAAGCGCTTTCTTCGCCTTGATCACTGGAACTCTCTGATATTTCGATCAGTGCATTATCTTGTCTATGTTGGCTATTCATCAAATTGTACATCTTTTGTTGTTTTCCCGTTAAAAGTGCCTCACAATGATGAGCCATTTCTTTGTATGAAAATTCAGGTTCCGTGCTCACAGAGATTCTCCCTACTTGTTGTGCCGTCTCCAAAACCTTCATTTGGCATAGACAAAGTTAATTTCAGACAACAAGTACCAATGATCAGATCAAATAAAATAACTAACAACTACATTTTTCACATATCTGATCTTAAATAAAATGTAAGTCGCATACTTTTTGTTATATCATGGATTAAGTGGAGTACCAAAGGATTAAGTGGTACTCCATAAATATTTGTGACGACCAGATGAACTAAAAGAGCCATCACATGGGGTTGCATTTTCTCATAAGAACAAAATGGAGGCATGAGAACATGCAAGTCCACTAGAGGAGAGAAACGCAGAGTTTCCACATGCACACGAAGAAAAAAAATCCATTTCGCAAGTATAACTAGATGTAAAGCTCTTTTTTTGTCAAAGATCACAGCGCTGAAACAATAGGCTAGACAAATTATAATTATTATTGTACAATATGGGTTTAAGATGAGGTTAAATGGAGTGACATGTTCAGTGAGGATTAATAGAGCTGACCCCAACTTGCTTGGAATTGAGGCGTGGTTGTTTTTGCATAAATAATAGGTTAAACAAATATTATATTCAAAAGTCACTTACAGATTCTAAAAGTTGATTGACACTCAACAGATTGGGAATTTGCATAGCTGATTGTTCATTCTGTTTGGAACTGCTATGAAATAAATCTGGACCATCATCGTCAAATATTGAGGTCAGCTGCACAACAGGAGAAAGAATGATCAAACAGAGAAAGTGAGGATAGAAGAGTATATTGACATAAAATTACATACTCTAGAGACTTACATCAACTGAATTAGACTGCTGAGATCTCTGTTGAGCATCGGTGAAAAACTGAGTCCCCAGGGAATCTGAATCATCTGGTGAAAATTTCTTAAGCAACTCCTCCCTTAAAGCTGACACTTCAAGCTACATACCGGAATAAATCATATTAGAGATCAATGCTTAACCAGGGAATCACTATATGGTAGCAAAATTTAGCAAAGAAACATTTACGTCTGATAGATTAGATAAGCTCTTTAGGATTAAAGAAATCATGGATTGTGTTGACTGTTCCTCTGTGATATTTATTTGCGAGAGACATTTCTGAGCAGAACTATCATCTTCATTGGATCCATATGTAATTTTTCCATTACCAGAACTTGATTCAGCAGCTTGTAGTTTGCTATCTTCTACCAAATGTAAAAATGGATCAACCTGATAAAAACAACGACTGCCATGTGTTATGAAATTAATATGATAATACTGAAACAGAACAAGTAAATACATCAAAAGCAGTTTTTCATCAGTTCAGCTGCTAGTAGAAACCAGGCTGACATGCAATAGAAAGAACAATGACTGACCACCAGAAGGGGTCAGCAAAACCGTATAAAGCTTGGCATAATTGGTTACTAACCGTTTTATCTGAAAGTGCAGCCTTGACACGGGGAACGAGAGAAGGTATATTATATGCCTTTGATGAGAAAATAATCATAGATGTCGCCAACACAAACAGAGATCTTTTACGTGATGGTGGTAGTGACCCTGAAAAATAGAAGTATAATGAACTATGATCCACAAATCCTCTAAATAGTAAAAAAGCATTGGAGAAGGAATCATAAAGGAAACAGATAAGCTGAACTACCAATAAGGATCATAGTGTTGGGGAATCTCATATAAATTATTGCCTCTTAAAGAAGGTATACAGAAGCATCGACAAGTATTTTCCATAAAGGTAGAAGCGAATGAAGCTTTCTGCAGCAACCATTAAGCATTGCTATTAAACACCAACAACAGGAATTCTTTAATAGTACGAACTAAACGCTTTCTTATTTTCAGGTGTTTGGTTCTCTCATCTTGTTATTAATGATATCCTTGATGAAAATCTTATGAACCTAAAAAGAGAGAACTTAGTGATAAAAATAGCAGTGTGGGATTACTCAACTAGGATTCCCGAATGAGACATGCTCGGTCAACATAACAACGGAAGTCCAAGAACCTTCGCAATCAGTTAAAAATGGATAATCTTAACTTGAAAAGATACTAGGGACATGAGAAATGTGCCATGTAATACTAATCTCTTGTTCCTAACACTCCGATGAAGCAATCACTTACCACCCCCTCCCAGTATAAAGGAGCAACGAATTAAAGAGGAAGAAAAATCTTAAGCAGGTGCACACCCCAGAGGAATATCTGATGTGGCAGTCTTACCTCCTTCAATGAGTGCAACATTTCTCAACGAAAATGCAAGCTGAAAACTTTGCACTAGAGCTTCACGGTATGAGTTCTGCACAAGTATATGGAGCAAACTTAAATTAAGAGACTATAGGAAGGATATACAGACACATACGAACATATGTTTATTCAGACTATAGTTGTTTTTTTTTATAATGAATGTTTATTCAGACTTTAGTTCCTTTACAGATTTATCATAATATAGCAGATTGCATCATCCAGTGTGATAAACAACCAAGATATCCTACACCATTTAACTGCTTAAATGCCAAACTAATAATACCAAAAACAAAATTCGCAATGATTTAGTGATTTGGCATTTTAGTTTCTCATGTCCATATTCTTACTTTATTTTGTTACTCGCAAGTAGTCAAACTGTCTCCTTGATGTCCATTGACTTGGAAGGTCTTAGTTCACGCTAAAGTTCTAATTTTCAAAATAATAGCAGAACAAAAGACATTAAGAACATTTAACTTAAGCAATAAATTGTGATTGGCATTTAGAGTTTACAATTAATCCTCACACCATAGGATCCAAAGCTCATAATTTATCCTTATCATGTAAGAGGACTTTTAACACTAAATTTACATGGAGAATGTAGTTAAATACATAGAAGACAGGAAATAGAATCTTATAAGTGAACCATATGTAAAAACATTATCACTGATGCTACCATTCAAATGAACAGATAAAACACAAAGGGCTAAGAAAAGGAGCTCAATTTTTTTTAAAAAGGTTATTGTTTCCCTTGGTATAAACAGGTAAATGCTATAGGGAACCTATTAGTGTTTCCTATAGATATTGATTAAATCCTACTGGACAAAAATTTCAACCATCTTTCAACGAACAGAAAGCCCAAAAATTCCGTTGTTAGGAGACATTAAAAACATTAGTACATAAGTAAAAGACAAAAGGAAAACAGACATGTTAGGAGTTCCAAGGGAATATATTACCTAGATATAGTTAAAGAAAGGCAAAAGGGCCTTGTGGACCCTTGTACTTGTATGTGTTTGTATTATGGATCTTTCTACTTACTCCTTTACCAACTAAACCCCTAAACTCAATCAAAAAATGATTGTTAAACCCCTCTTACCATGTGTATAGCTCACTCTCCCTTGAGTAGATGACATGTCAAATCATGTCACTAATACCACGTCATAATTATCTGTAATAACTATTTTTAAAAATTATTAATTTATTCTTTAAAGTAAATTTTGGGTCAACATTGTCTTCTACCCGATCCAGCCGTGAAATAGCCAAATCCGTCGGAGAAAGCTGCCACAGCCACCACTCCTCTTGCCGACGAGATCACAAATACTTTCTCCCTCACACGTCTCTATCTACGTTGATCACCTTCTACATTTTCCTTTCATTCTTCTCCAGCCTCCACAAATCTAAGCCGCCGCGGCCAAACTTCTTCATCCCTCGTTATCAGCTCCTCGCCGCTCACCTGCCTCGTTCTCCCCTTCACTGTCTTTCTTTTTCTGAACCACCAGTGATCCCCTGCAAAACATCAACGGCCGCCTATCCTCGCCGCCTCCCTCGAACCAGCAGAAGACTCCTTGCCGCCTCCGTCAAACCAACATGCTAGGAGACTTCTTGCCGCTTCCAGCATATTAGATCGTCTAAAGAAAATGAAAGAAAAAAGGGGGTTGAGCAGGGATGAGGATGCCTGAAATTGTAGGTGGGTGGGGTGAAGAAGAAGGGTTTTTTAATTTTGTTTTATTTCTAAATTAATTATTTTATTCTTTTATAATTTTAAATATGGTGTACACTTGCCTTAACACAAGTGTATTCACACTCTTTAGCCAACTCAACCATCTTAATGCCACATAAGCATGGTCAATGTTCAGAGGGATTTAATATGTTAAATTTTATAGAGTTTAAGGGTCCAGTTGAACTAAAGTTAAGTAGAAGGGTCCACAATACAAACGCATACAAGTATAAGGGTCCATCTGACCCTTTTGCCTTAAAGAAATAAGAAAAAGTAACTACAAAAAAAGGAATCACTAAAAACACATCTTTCGAGTTGATCTTTCGAGCTACACAAATATGGTATGGATATCCTTGTTCGATATTTTTATTGGACAACAATAGAAGCACTAATATTTCATTTAGTATAATGAACAAAGAACATGTGCCCAAACAAATACTCAGAACAAATATAACAGTCACAGAACCAACCAATTACCTTTGCTCTAGAAAATAGCAAGACCAAGCTAAATGTGTGAGCAATGGCTTCATAATTCTCAGGCATATTCGCAGGAGAAATGGATTGTACCCATATTGAGGAGAGAAGGAGTACGATTTGGTGGCTGCTGAGTCTTAGAGAAATAGGACCCTGAAGATCAATAGGAAAATAATTTCACTGCTAGGTGAAGTCGAATAAAACAGAAAAGTGAAAGACACATTCTATACAACAGTCAAGAAATCAACAATGTTATTTCATAATGAATAGCTGAAGACAAATGCCAACATATCCAGTGTATGAGTGTTGTGGATGCACAATTTTAAAAAGAGTAGAAACATTTTCATGCAATCTGAATGAATGTTTGAACTCTAATGCACAATATATCCACTATATGAGTGTCGTCGATATATGGATATTAAGATGAATGCACAATTAGAAAAAGTTACAAATGATTACTTCTGACAGTAGGTACAAGTAGCACAGATGGAGGATAAAACAATAATAAGTTTTCTAAGATGATTTGGCCATGGCATACATAGACCTCCAATACAAAGTTAATTGGTACGACACTGTGATGATAGGTGTTAAAATGAGATGAGGTAAAAACAAAAACCATTTACATAGAAATTGTCCCAAAAGGCCTACAATTTCTCAAATTTCATGTAGGCTTAGCAAAGAACATAATACGATCGGAGATAAATATTCAGATAGACCAACTAATTAAGATAAAGGCTTTGTCAAGTTTGTACAGGTACATTAGATCCAATGTTTTCCCAAGAGTTTGTAGATTTGCATGTTAGTGTAGGAAAAGTATGATTTAGATAATTTCTAGCTTTAGAGAAACCCTAGATTGTCTTAAAAGACAAATTACTGAGTATTGGAATAACCTGGGCCCAACTTGGTTGGGGATTGAGGCATTGGAGTTGTTGTTTGTCCCTATTATTCTAAGCAAGCTTCAAACCATTTTCAGCAGAGGATGTTCAAGTGTAAGCAGCAAAACAAACTGTTCAAGCGGCAAAGCATTTTATAGCCAAGTAATTTACTTGCCAAGGATGTGAAGAGAGGGTCATCAAAAGCTTGAGTAGTAAAGGAGAAGCAGATATGAAGTCCCATGATGTGAGACCACTAGAATGGATCATACTAAGGAATCTAGGGGTAACAGTTGTATCTACTAAGATGGTGAAGATGGTTACAGAACCTACCATTTCGTTACTTGGCTTGTCCGTAGACTCTTCAATAGGTGCAGGAGAGCCTTTCATGCTATATACCCCGCTATATGTTGACTTTATTCTGTTGAGCATCCCACTATTATTATCTTTCTGTTCCATTCCAAGAGTAACCTTCTCCATTGAAGGGGACCTCTGGTCTCTCAGTTTTCCAAAAAGTGCAGCTGAAGAAGAAAAGACGGAAACAGTTCTAGAGAGTGCTCTTGAAAAATCTGCTGCCTTCCTTAGGTGGGTTTCCTCAGATACCTTCTGAGGGGAAACAGAAGATGGAACAAGGACAACAGAAAAGATTCGATGAGCTCCAACTCGCGTTTCATGATCAGGGTGGACCATAGCAGGGAGTAACTGATGAAACAAAGCCTCTGGGAATGCCTAAATATAAAGATAAATCAGATTCTTAACTCAATATGCCTCAGAAAAAAAGCTCGAAAAGCAAAGAACAGTCTGATAAATTCAAATGTCAATCAGCATACTTTGTTTTGGTATGACAAATTTGGCATAGAAGCTATGATTTGAGAAGCACGGTAAACAGCAGCAATAGTAGTTCTTGCTATCACTTGGATACTTGTGATGTTCTCTAACATTACTGCCATCACATCCAGAATAGGGCCTGCATCTCCAACCTAATAGTCAAGAAAATGAAGAATCATGACTTCGAACACACATCAATAACAAGAAGTTTGATTAATATCTAGTTAGTCCCATCAAAAAGAGACTTCAAATTCCTGTTTAATTAGTAACTAAGCAGCTTCCAACCAATTTACAGAGAATGCAATTTATTTGATATTCAAATTCAATGACAGATTAACTGCACCTTATTTGATAACTCCACAAGGCACTCGTCCACTGATTCCTGGAAAAGCCGGTTCCACTTTATTAACTCGGCTCCCAGCTTTGCATCATCATGAGTATAATGTATACTTTTCCGTAAGTGCCTCATGATATCAGTTATTGCACTGACTAGGGCAATGGAATGATAAGTCTTCGTTGTTTGAGCAAGTGAAGTCACCACCTGAACAATGTCAAGCTGCATTTCAGGTTGTTTAAGAACATTTTTGTGATCTAGGTGCTTGACTAATGTTGACAGCAGAAGGTGCGCATTCTCTCCTGCATAATTTAATCAGGGAAGGAGGAACAAAAAAGTGAGAGGAAAAGCCATTATGAATTTTCACCACAAGGAAAATATAAAACTACTTTAGAAGTAAAAGTAGGAAATTTTTGAAGAACCACAAATTATGAACTATTTGCAAAAAGCAAATGAGAGTGCCAAAGAATAAAAAGAAATAAACTCTACCACTAACTTCTCTCTCTTTTTGCCCCTTTCGATAGGTAAAGTTAAAAGTAACTTCATACCTGAAGCATCCATCGTGTACTGCATATCCTTTAGAATAGGTACAGCAATTCCATTTTCAGTAGGCCATAAATTGTCGTCGTCAAAGTAGCGGAATAAAGATTCCAAAACTCGCCTTGTGGTTGTCGCCTCCTTACCTAGCTTGGCCATGTTATGCAGGCAAGCCCTAGACCAAAATGCTGGGTTTTCGGCATCCTCCCTGTCAAGGAAAATTAAGAAGCAGTTTAGACACTACACATGAAAAAAGCAAGAGGCCACCTAACATTTATCATAAAATATTAACTTTGAAATATTTAGTTCCCCTTTCTCATTCACAATGATTCTCCATGAGGGAACCTTCGCGATGACTTCTGGGGAAGGAGAAATGTGGCCCTCAACTTTGCGCACTTCTTCCACCCACCTGTTCTGGTTTGAGTCTTGAGTTTCCTTTCTTGGCCTTGGATAATTTTCCAAGACTACTGAAACAATCTAATAGATAGGATAAATACATTAGTTGAAGCAACTGAGACGTCTGGAAAAGTAAGATGCGCACAGTTTAAGCTACTACAATCAAGTTATGATGGTACACAACTGGAAATACGAAAGATCTATTTCAAGGTAATATCCCAAAAGCTATATTAACTCTGACATGGAAACATTTCATCACAACTGGAGATCAAATGATTGCTATGCAGATTTATTGCACCACTATAATCTTTTTTGCTACTACAGACTATTAGTTCTGTTTATAAGTAGAAGCAGCTTGTGGGATTTCATTGGGTATGTTGTTGTTGTTGTATAAGTAGAAGAAGTGGCATGGTGAAGTCCACATGATCAGTCATATGAAACAATAAAAGCTACAAGTTCCATCCACCTATTGTAGCCAGAAACAGGTCATTGTCAGGAGACAATTCTGGAATGAACAGTAAAAGGCACAAATTGTTCGACATATTCAGTAAGAAAATTCATATGATCTGCTGTGTGAGACTAATAAATGTTGTATACTCTGCAGTTTGAGGCAGCAGTAGTACTCCAATATCTGTTACTGTAATCAGGATGTTCAGATTCAAGTTTATACTTAACCTTCCTACAACAAATATATACCAACGGCAATCAGTTGATGAAATGGCAAAGTCAATCTGGGCCTGGTTTCACCTATTAAGTTAATTTAGTGATCCGCCTGCTATTGAGTGCTGTCTGTTTTTAGCTAACTTTGTTTGTTTAATGATTACATAGCATTCAAAGGCAAAAAACAGGTAGTGATGAACAGTATTTAGTTTTATCCTATAGAGATAGCTTGTACATATAATCAACAGCATCATGTTAAAACTGGAATGAACCAGAAAAATCAACATCAAGAAGAGAAAGAAACCTCTTGTAAAGCCAACTTAACATGCTCTCTAGCGCAAACTTTTACTCAGTTTCACTTATTTGGTGTCCAGAAATCATGCACATGCAAATAAAATCTTATCAAGCTTTTGACTTTTCACATGGCCCTCAATGAAAACAAGAGTGGAAATGCTTCAAACTTCTATAATGAGAGAACTGAAAATACTGATCTAGCATTATTTAGATCTGACAATATGAACACAAGGTGGAAAGAATCTGCTTACATTGTCAAATTCCGCTGAAACATGGGAATATTCGCCCATGAACCAAACCTGTGACACAGTTAAGTTCTTGTAAGAATAACAACTAAACAAAGTACTCCAGATCTACATTTGGATGCAGGTTAGAGATAGTCATGGTTTTATAGCATTAATCATAGAAGTCACTGGTATAGACTTTAAAAGAAAATCAAATCAGGACTTTGAGGAGAATACAATACTAAACTCATATGCACTTGCCAATGCCTATGTACTGAGGCAGAAATTGAGATATAATTTTAGATAATACGGCACACTTCAAATGCTGGTTTCAAATCTGACTAGATAACTCTTTTGTCAGTGATGAATGAGATTGGCATGGTGAAACTGCATGCTACAATCACCTTCCATGAAATTAAATGTATTATGCCACATGCTTAATGAAACAACCAGTCACACTTTCTTCTAGGGAAAACTACGCCAAACACAACTAGTTAATAGACTAAGAAAGAGTATCTTGTTGTAAAATGACCTTGAGCCTAACTCAATCAAAGAGCAAGCTCAAGTGGTGAGGATTGTCCAAACTATATAAGGAGAGTAAAAACCATACACTTAACGGATGTGGGATACTGAGCATTGTATTTAATTATTTAAGAGTCCCATGCTATAATTAGTTTTGTTCACTTCATCAATATTGTTCAAACAAGACCGTGCAGCCTATCCATGGTGACAACTTCCTAATACATACGATGTATTCAGCAGAAAATGCTAAGAAACGGTTACAAAAAAAGTCCCTTGGAGTCTTAAGAATACTGTCAATCCCTTATTGTAGCTTCAAGGGTGTTCTGACAGTCCAAGTTTCTAATGCATGAGGCTTAACCCTTTGGGGTGGCCCAGTGGTTTGAGCTTGGGACTTCCATGTTGGAGGTCTCAAGTTCGAAACCCCTTGCCAGCGAAAGCAAGGGATTTGCCTTCTGGGTCGAGCTCGTCGCATCAGGCTTGCTTAGTGCGGGTTACCTCTCCTATGTGGTTTGCGAGCTATTGCATAGGAGCGGGGGTTTTACCCTGTGCGCACCCAAAGGGTAGCGGCTGCGGGTTTCCCTTGTCATCAAAAAAAATAAATGCATGAGGCTTAAGCGCCTACAACAGGTGAAATTTTTGTGTTATATGAAAATTAGAAATGTTGTAGTAGCTGGCGTATAAATATATATGACGACAACAGAAGTCATTTTTCCTAAATGTCTTGGTCTACATCATTAGTCATCCAATCATGCAAAAAATTGAATGCTGCCATCCTAAATTGTATAACATTTAGACTTATTTTGACTTAATTCCTTTTAGAACTGAAGAAAAGTACACTTTTATATCATTTGTATTTGATGGAAAACAACCACGTTAACAGTTTGTATCACAAACACATAGTAAGCAGACTAAATAGTTGGAAAAATCTAAACAAACTCTGTACCATTGCAGAAAGTGCTTTCAGGCCAACTGTGCGGAGATTTATAGCACTTTCTTCCTCTCCTATTTGTTGTGCCAGTTGACACAGCTTTGGAATAAAACCATCTAAATGAAACATGTAAGTACCGTCTTTCTGCATAAATCAATAAAGTCAAGAAGGTATAAGATAATTCAAATTTGTCAGATATAACTGATGCATAAACATGAACAATAAATAACACCCTATAGTCAGATTGATCCAGTCTAAAGTTGAGGAGAACTCCAAAGCACCAACCTGATTATTTACAAAATCAAATAGTGATTCACATCCGACAATTAGCATGTCATTCTCACGCGACTGATCTAGAAGAGTTTGTAAGACGCTGAGCAGACTATTTGCAAAAAGTGGCCTGACAGATAAATGTACGAAACCTTATTACCATACATAATATAATATGAAAATTAGAAATGCATCTCTTTGTGGCCATCACGAACCAAAAAATGAAAGAAGCCAAAAAAAGACCAATTCATACTTCGCTAAGCAACAAAAACTTACATGTGCTCCTTGCATGAAACAACCAACTTTTTGTATATACACATAACAACCTTTGCTGACCGAAAATTCTCATTTCTCAATTCCTTATAACACTTCTCTTCAAGTGACTTTGTTATCTGTTCAGCAGATCCAAGAAAGGTTAATGATAAAAATGTGATAGAAATTCGGACTTTAGGCACGAAGCAAGAAGAAGATTTCTGCTACATAGGGAACTATGACGACATGATGCAAACATTCATTTAACAAAAGCTATTTCCAAATTTGAGCATAAGCTTTGGCAGCTGAATAACCAAATGAAGTTCTTTTCAGCATTCTGGTTGAATCTGGAATGTGACTTAGTTCCTTCCCGGTATAATGCTATCTCAGCCAGGCAGCGGACTCCCTCTAACAGACTCCCCTCAGTTAAAACGTGACCTAATACATTAAAGAAGTGAATCTAAGACAACTATGTGATGGTTATACAGTCAAAGTCATGGATTCGAATGGGTTCCAAATGTATGCTCATTTCAAATGCAATATCCATGATCACACGGTTCTTATCAAATAAGAGTTTTTTACCAGAGTTTTACTTGTAATTTTGGAAAACCTGGATATATATGTAGCTAGTTTCCTGGTTACTATCACCAGTTTACCAAAACTGGAATCCCATTACCAGACAAAGAAACTGTAAGTAAATAAAGTTATCCTGAAGATTAGCAAAACAATAATAGTTTACAAACTTTCAGGAGGCTTTTCATGGATTGTTTCAAGGGCTCATAATTTTCATATAACACTGGGAATGAATATACCTTGGGAATTCGAAAAGGATTTTTTGCAGCATATTCACAAAGTTTTCCAATTTTCCTATCATTTGGTTCTTCTTCCTGCACAAGCACAAATGTCAAATACATGTAGATGTAGCATAGAAAGACAGCAAACTTATCATTTGTCAAATGGCCAAATACTACTCTTTCTGGATATTACCTCATACAAATGCACTGCTCTATGTTGCTTAAATTCATTTTGAACTTAAAAAGGTAATGCCAACCATGCAAATCAAAGGTAAAATCAGCTCATCAATTTCAGGCACAATAATTCTTCAAATCTTATGCACTTTCAGGTAATTGACAGGCTATGCTTCAGTATTATAGTAGCTAGATATAATAATTTCAGGAATGTGTGTTTACGTGTTTATATGATTAAACTTAAGCTGAATCTAATCTATCAACCTGTATGGCAGAGATAATTGATGCTTCACATTCAATTTATATACAAATTTCTTATACCATACAGAAGTTCAAATACATTGGCCAACTTCCATCAAATTCAAATATCATGGGGCTTCCCTAAGAATAAAACAAGACCAAATATTGATGTGGACACTCTAGAAAAATTTAGGATATTTACTTTCATCTTGGAATAGTAAATTTCCGGGAGACACATTTACTATCACATATTGACTTGAGATGCATGGTAGAAATTGAACAAGTTCTGAAGGAAAGAGAAAATGACAGCATTCATAGAGTCGGGAGATCTGGTGGGGCTGGGGTTACTCGAAGGCAAGGGCAAAGTAGTTATTGGAGAGCAAATGGCTGGTCTTTGTAACAACAGAACAGGTCCCTTTCCAAAAAGCAAACCTTTCTAACCAATAAGGAAATGGGAACTTGTCTGCTGTCGACACAAAAGCTAGTGCTTGAGACCAAAAAAAGATAGAAAACTTTTTGGAAAATCCAAGACAAACACGAACTATGGATTTGGACTCTATAGGTGATACTTCTTTTGTTTCTTTGGGAAATACATATATCAAATACATGAATAATAATATTTGCCTATTTTTGCAACAGTGCCCCCCGTGCACAATGTAAGGGTGGTGAAATTAATCCCCTGCTATCTGAAACTGAACTTTTACAGACTCATAAGCAGAGGTCAGGTTGTTAGAGATTGAATAGCAGGAAGATGGCACAAACAAGTAGTTGATTAATATCTGTAGTTCGCTCCTTTAGCAGGTGAAATACCCATATAAAGTAAAAACAACCAATGCCACTTACCTACTGCCATCTAAATCTAATACAAGCAAAAAGATGATGACTTCAAGAATCCCTATTAAGTTGAAATTTCAAATGATTCATTAACACAAAGAGAAACTTATGATTAGACTCCACAAACTGATTTGGGAGATTTAACACATAAAAAGGAACCAAACAGAACATGGAAGGTGCTTATATTCACCATACAATCCTTGACTAACCTGGGACCGAGGGAAAATGTCTGAGATCAACTTCTTATACCTCTTAACAGGCTGCCTTGATCTTGTCCTCATCGCAGGGCAGAAGAAACAAAGGCTTCCACATGCTGGCAATACTTGCCTTGACATCACACCGGAGACTCCGTTCATTTTTTTCTAACACAAAATTTGTTTTTTCGTCCAATTGAGTAAGCTCACAAGGTAAAAATGCTTTCTTTCCCTCCCTTTAACCTCTAATAACTCAAGAATCCCTAAACCCTCAAAAAATTTAGAAAGGGAAAGAAAAGCACTCAGGAGCTTAGGGGTACTCCTCCTCCTTTAGTCCTGTTTTTTCACAGCCTACAAATCAAAGAAATCCAAAACCACTTTACATCAAAAATCACATTAAACCATCACATATCAAAATCTACCTACAAATGAGCAACAACATACCCAGTGAAATCCCCACAAAGTGGGGTACACGGAGGGTATAGCATACGCAAACCTTACCGCTACCTCTAGTCCTAGAGGTAGAGAGGCTATTTCCAAAAGAACCTCGGCTCAAGACCTATCTACAAATGAGCAATATGATCAAAAGGGTACCCCAATTTTCTCTCAACTAATCAAGATCATTAACCAAAGGGGGGGTTTCAAGAAAAACTTGAAAACTAAACAAATTAAGCAAAAGGGTACACGGAAATTTGAAAAAGATCAAATTTTTACAAATATTTTGGATGAAAATAACAGATACCCTAATATATATATATAGACATTTATGCAAATTCTACAAACTGGCAATGAGTCATATACATGTATGTATATACCTTTCAGATGAATGCCTGTAAAGTACAGAGCTAATGAACAATCAAAGATTTCCAACAATGCACCGGATCTCCTGCATTTCTTCCCCTTTTTTCAACAACCCTTCTCTAAAAAAAAAAAAAAAAAAAAATTGACTCTCTCTCTCCTCTAAACACAAATTTTTTTTTAAAAAAAAATAATCTTGAAAATTAGAAGAAAAAAAAAATGATGGGTTTGGCCGGACACTAATTACTAATTAAGAAAAAAATAGTTTAACGGTAATATAAAGATTAAAGATTTATAAAAATGGAAAGAGGGAATGTTTGACTTACTGACAAATAGGGGATTTATTAATTATGCTTCTAATTTGGAATTTTTGTGAAAGTTAAAAGAGGATGAATAGTTTGTTTTTTTAATTATTTGTTTGTTTAAATTTATCAATTTATTATAGAAATGAGAAAACTAATTTTTTTTTTCTTTTAATATTTGACAGTGGCAGTTAAAATATGATTTGATGGCTAAAGGCCTTTTATTTTATAAATGAATTAAATTTCTTTTGGCCCCTCAGATTTTTTTCTGTTGCTGAATTCGGGGTCGGATTAATTCGGGATCACGTCGATAGGTCAGTCTCATTTTGAGGAAAAGTACTTCCTTTCAAAGATGATGTACGAAAATGAAGTCATTGTCGTATGATTGACAAATGATTACTAATAATTTCGACTTTATGCAAGTGAGTTGCAGCCAGCGATTTAAATTGAGTATAGATTTTCAGACTTAATTTACCCCTAGGAGATCATGATCCTTTTATCCAGGTCATTATATCACGCGTGTCGGCTAGGACATTATGATCTGACACCATTTTTCACCTTCATCCAATTTTTCTAGGGTTCTAAATACAATAATGACAATAAAATATAAGGATTACATTCGTTGCGAGACTTAACTCAGTACTTACAATACAAGTTGACAACAATCATGTTCTATTTTTAATATTTCAATTTGAAACTTTTAATTAAGAATAAAAAGGTACTTACGATATTTATTGGTAAAACAAAAATGTTTTTTCTTGAGTTTACATAGATATGCATTATTTATATTATACGAGATGGTAGATATTTATGACTAAATTTGCAACCAATACACCTCAATTATGCAAGTTTTCTATTACTCTTGAACTACAATTGTTTGCATTTATTACAAACTGTTCCAAGTTGCAAATTTTAGCCACCAAATGTGACCATTAATAAATGTCATATAATTACATTAACTATTACAATGTTGACATTTGTCATATAATTTCTTAACAAAGTCATGATATTTTCTTGACCAATAATTAAAGTATCTTATATTTGTTTAAAAACAATCATTTTACAACCATTCATTAATTATTTCTCTTTGATCTAATTACTAAATCTTGTTTAAGCTTTAAAAAATGTAATAAAAAAAGAACTAACTACTCATTATATCTATTTGTTAGTTTATTGGCTCTTGCACTTTACAACTCCTTTATGACTTAATTAAGCAGGTGTCATGATTATTAAAGAACTCGAGTGAATCATTTGGTAAAATAAGAATATATCTTTTTAACTTTTTGCCTTTTTTTGAAGTTGCTAGCTTTTAATTTGGTATTTGTTGTTTCTACGTGATCTTATGGATCACAGATTTAAGTTGTGAAAAATAGTCGCTAACATTTGCGTTAATATAGGTTGTCTGCATCACAGTTTTTGAGATACGATCTTTCTCAAAATCATGTGTGACCGCATGATGTTTTGTACACCGTATTTTTATTCTCAAGGTTTTGGTGATTGGAACAAAAAAACATAGAAATCTTGGAATATTCTGGCTTTCAATATGTGCACTTAATCTTAATCATAACTTGTATTATTAACCTATGATAGAACTAATACTCATAAGCATATTACTTTTTTTTTACTTGACTATTTTATAAAATTTATGGATTCACGTGAACTTAATAACTTTTGTTCAGATCTTATATATGTATTATAAACTCTACAAAATATTCGATTGTGAACCAATTATTAATGTGTATATTAACTTGAGATTGCTATAAGACTATAATTTTAAAATTTTAAATTAAGTACAAACAATAATTATAATGTTAGTTAGGAGCAAATAGATGATAATTGCTCATCATTAATCTAAATAAATAACTTGCCTTGTAAGTAAGAGCTGGATTAGCACAAAACTTATTATATATAGGTAATGTTGTCTACAAATAGTAAATCACTAGTGTAACGTACACAGACTTTACCCCTAACTTGAGAAGATAGAAAAATATTTCCGATAACCCTCGACTGAATATATATGTTAATTTGAATGTGTAGTGAAAGAGAAGATAATGAAAGACAACAGAGAGAAAAAATCAAGTCATATTGATCTTCAATCAACCTCAAATCATATGTATATCTTGTAAGAATGAGTAGACTTTTTTCTGAAAAAGAATTAACAAGAAAAATATATTATGTACTTTTGCTTCTTTACATAGAAAAAAATCGGAAACAGCCTCCCTACCATCGCAAAGGTAGGAGTAAGGTTTGTGTACATCCTACTGGTATGCTGTTGTTGTTGTTTGCTTCTTTACATAGAACTTCCTTTATGTTCCCTTTCAACATGTTCCACAAGGGCAACAGGATCTCGAAAACCTTTACTACACCTCGGGCAGACATCGATTGTCATGTTCATAACACCATTCTTCTCGTGAACTTTCTGGACATGGTCGATGAGAGCTCTGACAGTAGAAAATCTTAGATGACATTGTGGGCATGGCTCTACTTGACTGCTGTTGTTAGTAACACTGTGGTTGGTGGCGCGGCTACTTTGCCCCGTCTGCTGTGGTTGATTAAATTCATTGTTGAACTTCTCCTTTACGGATGATACTACTTTTAATAGGCTCGTGGTCCACCTTGAGGTCGTCGTGGGCTGAGCTTTCTTCGATTCTTCTTTACTTCCATTCAGAAAGTTCATGAACTGGAAAGTAGCTTCTGGTTTCTTAGGTCCTGGGCAGCTGTGATCAGGTCCAAACCGGTGCTTCAAGCAATGATCGACAGTACAATCCCGACATTTAATTGTGTTGGAGAAAGTCAAGAGCTCTTTGCAGCGAGGCACAGGACATTTTTTTTTCTTTGTGGCTTTCTCATAGTTCGATGGATCACACTCGGTGTTCACATGCGACTCCCAAGTTATATTTGGGTCTTCAACAGGATTTAGGCGTACCCCTTTTGCACAGAGCGGGCAAATGACCACTGTAACATTATTCTTGTTAGCCGTTGGACACTGATGTCTAATATAGCTTCGATGATCTAAACAATACATCTGCAAAGAAGTATTGTATGTTAACACATTCAGTGTCGGAAATTATTCCCAATTATGTTACGAATAAACAAAGTTGAGTCCATCATACAGAATATCATCGACTTGCAGTTTGTTCCTAACAGATTTAAACATATGATACTCAACCGAAAGCCACCATCACAGAGACAGCAAAAGAGATGTCTGGGATTAGAACCAGTACAATACATCTCAAAACTGAATCCTTTTTCAGATTCATGTATTTAAAAGACCGCAATTCTTATTTAAACTATTAACAATCTATAAAAGTTAACTAAGATACTATACCAGATCACTGAGACCCGTAACTTGTAAGAGCAAGGAAGCAAGGACGTCTCTATTTAAAGTAGTCAATATTCTTTTTAATAAAAGCAAGAAAAAATGTCATTTAAAGCTTATTACCTCAGAGAGAGAGTTTCTAAAACATAAGCAGAAGGGCAACCAGTATATACTAGTTGGAATATTGAAAATGAAAGAAAATTGCGATTCTCTCAATGCTTCATCGGTCTAGCCTATATAGAACCTATACGGGCTATTCAAGTTTAGAATAACTCCTGACATTATGAAAGCCACATTACAAGTTCGGGAACATTAAGCTTATAGACTCAGAATAAAGACGGAACAACAGAGGTAAAAGTTTAATCAACCGTGTGAAACACATCAACTACTGGTACTCCGAGATGCAAATTACACGAGAAGAATCATGGAATTACTAAGACCAATAGTTCAATTCAAGACTACAACCTCTCTTGTTGTATCATACAACAATTGATTGCAAGCTTCTGTAAGTTTTTTGATATGGTAAAACCACAACCCCTGAACCCTCCTACCAAGGAGCCGAAAATATTGTCCTTTCCCACTTTGCTACTTGAATCTCAACCTTATTGTTGGAGGTGGAGGAAGGTAACTACTAGACAATACACCTCCCCTAATCACTGGATTGTTTATCCTCATCAACTGTTTCCGTCTCTACCTAATGAATTGCTACATAATTCCTCATCGACACAGCGGACAGCTGATGCACTTCGACTTATAAATAACATAAATAGTATGGAAGGAGGAAAAGCATAAAATGCTCAAAATGAAACAATATCTGTCATAGCTTCGCTCCTAGGCTTCAACTCAACTTTGTCATGTTCTTGATTACTCAATCCTTCACATTTTCTTCAATCTAATTTCTCCCACACAGCAAATCTTCAGAAAACATCAGGATTGTATATTTTTTCCTCCCACACCCTGACCCCCCACTCCCACCATTACCAGACAACTATACCCAAAAAAGGTTCTTTTTCCTATGCACCAAAAAGATTTAAATTTTGATACAAAGCTAGGTAAAAAACCAATCCTGCTTCATACACATACACTTGAAAATGGTCCTTTTCCACTTTGCTAGTTGAATCTCAACCTGATGATTTGCGGAGATGGCTTGAAGTGGAAAGTCTTAACTACTAGACTATACCTCCCTTTCACTACTGTTCAAATTTCAATATCTGATCAAAAAGCGCAGCCAGGGGCACTAAACTCCCGTTACAGGGAAGGGACGGACTACAACGGTCTATTGTACACAGCCTTACCCTGCATTTCTACAAGAGGCTAAAATTTCAATATCTGATCACCTCATGAAATAGCATAACAAGCTCAACATTAAATAAAATGTGTCATAGTTTGCTTCCTAAGCTTCAGCTCAACTTTGTCATGTTCTTGATTACTCAATCCTTCACATTTTCTTGAACCTAATATCTCCAACAAAGCAAAATTCTCAGAATACCCTTACCCCACCCCCACCCCCACCCCCCACCACAACCACAACCAAACAACCAGTGTTCAGGGAATCATGAATAGGAAAAAAGTGATAAGGCTCCGCTTCAGGCTTTAAGCGATGAAGCGCTCACATACTCATTCTAGTCTGTGAAGCTTAGAAGGCTCGCATCGCTTTCCTGAACACTGCACAACTACATCATCTTTTTCCAATGGACCAAAAAGATTAAACCTTTGATATAAACCAAGATCAAAAGACTTAAAAACAAAAAGTAACTTTTACCCCTATCACCCCCACATCAACCAAACAAATACACCAACAAAATGTTCTTTTTCCAGTGGACCACAAAAGATAGAAACTTTAATAAAACCCCAGATCAAAAAACTGAAAAAAACAAAAAAGATTTCAACACAACTGACAAAAAGACAGTGAATCCATGTATATTTTTCCTGTGGACAAAAAAAGATTGAAACTTTATAGCACCCCGGATCAAAAACTCAAAACCAAGAAAGATTTCAATACAAAATTAACAAAAATACAGTAAAACCAAAAAAAATGGCATAAATGGTAAAGAGAGAAAGAAAGGGGTACCTTGAAACAACAATCACAGGTAAAAGGCAAGAAATCAATCTGCCTACAATCCTCAACAGAACAATGCTTCCCAAGATTTGGGAATTCTGGTGTACCCATTGAATTGATAACTTTGTAAACAACAACAACAACAAGAAAAGAATTGAAAAATTGATTATTTGAGAATTAGGGTAATGGGGTTTCTTTGAAGATTCTTGAGGAGACAATAGAATAGACAACGCTAGAATTGGAGAAATGGAGAAAGATTCAAAGCGTTGTCTGTCCTAAGTTGCCTGGCAAAATGATGACTTTTCTACTATTTGTTTCTTGGGAAGGTTTATTAAAAGAGACAAATAAGTTATTTAATTAGAAAATGAGCTGAAAATGCCAATCAAGTCTTCAATTAAAAAAAAGAGACAAGTGGATCCCCATTCTTATAACTATATTTTCTGACTTTTAATATTACAAAAAAAGGACTAAATTATTTATTTTATAAACTTAGGTACTTAAATTATTAATCTTAAAAATTTAGGTACTTAAAAGACTAAAGTTTAATCTTAAAACTTAGGTACTTAAAAGACTAAATTGATAGGGAAACTTTAGAACTTTCAAATTTCTTTGCTTTCACTTTCATATAGAGGAGGGGAAACAGAAACAACGGGCCAGGGAGACGAAGCAATTAATTTGGGGAAAATTTCAACTTTTAGCTATTTCAAGTTCAAAATCTTCAATTTTTTCTATTCAAGGTAAATTTTCTTTCCTTTTTTTATTTCAAAATATTGGAAGTAGAGTTTCATAAAGAAAAAATTATTATCATTCATCTATAATATTTTTTTTGTTATTTGCATTGCATTTATTCCTCAGTTAAAGTTAATTCAAAAAAGCTTTTTAATATATATAAAATTACTTTATCTTAATGATTTGGCCAATACAATTTAGTGATTTCAGTCATCAACTTTCGTAGTTGTCCGATAACTAGTGAAGTTGTTTATAGAAATAATTAGACATATTTTCAGATACAAAATGGTTCAACAATTGCATGTAGTTGTCAGACGACTAGATTAGTTGTTTCCACAACTATGACAGTTGTTGAACAACTGTGTTTAGTTGTTGGACAACTGTGTTCAGTTGTTGGACAACTATGTTCAGTTGTTGATCAATTGATTAGTTGTAGGACACATAATATAATTATTGATATTTAATATACTATAATTACACATTTTTTATTGATCCTATTAAGTTAATTTTATATCATTTACTAACTTTTTAACTATTTCGGTGTAGATATAATGCCTCAAAATAAGAGGAAAAGAATTGGAACATCTTTATCCAATACAGCTGCTGGAGAAAACGTTGAGAGTTATACTGCTGCTAAGAAAAGAGATATTGCAACACTTATAACTAGTAAGAGCAGCGATAACTTATTAGTAGAAGAAAAAAGTGATGAAAATAGTGGAAAACAATGTAGTGGAGAAGAAAAAGGGGATGAAAGTGAAAATAACGTAAATAGCACAAATTCAAGTGAAAAAAAAACAGATGATGAGAGTGATGGAGATAAATCTGGTGGAGAAGAAAAAAGTGATGAAAGTGAAAATGAAAGCGATGAAGATAAATCTAGTGGAGGAGAAAAAAGAGATGAAAGTGAAAGTGAAAGTGAGCAGTCAGTTGAAAAAGAAGAAGATATTGAATCCTCTCCAGATCATGTCAAAATAATTTTCAATGGTACGTATAAATTTAAGACTCACTTGAATGTGTCTGGGTCTTATGATTCTAGAATCAATGCGAGAGTCGGTTTTGAAGTTCGATTTGTTGAGTTTAGAAAAATTCTAATCGCACAAAATATTGAAAATAATTTCAAGAAATCTTGCTTTGGTCACTTTTTGAAATTGGATAAAGATGTAGCAGTACAACTTCCAATGAAGTTAGTACATGGTCTTAATCTTCGTCGTATATTTTCTGAAAAGAAAAAAGAGGTTTGGATTAATTATAATGATTTGCCAATTTGCTTTGGCATTAATGAATTCGCTATTATGACAGGACTTCGATGTCATTCTTTTCCTCCTCTAAGTCAACAATTAGCGAAAATTGGAAAAGAAGGTGAAATTTTAGTTAATAAAGTGGGTAAATCTCCGAATTCTGTTGTTCTCATAGAAAAAATGTGCGATCCAAGCTTAACCAACAAGCAAAAGGTTGCTATTAGTATGGTTTGATTTGTGCATTGTATATTGTGTTCAAAAAGTGCAGAGAAGAAGATAAACATTAATTGGTTAAAGATGGCGTCGAAAAAAAGTGTGTTTGATTCATATCCATGGGGTCGAGAAAACTTTGATGTTACCATTGAGTATAGTTGTTTAGACGACTGTTTAAGTTGTTTCGTGCAAATGTTTAGTTGTTTGTACAACTCCTTCAGTTGTTCCTACTTAATAATTCACAAAATGATTATATCGATCGTCCTTTATTATTAAACGACTAAATTTATACTTAGAAGATTACAAAATCACTAAATTAATCTTCCATTGTTATTAAACGACTAACTTTATACTTAAAAGTTTACAAAATGACTATATTGATCTTCGATTGTTATTAAACGAATAAATTTATACTTAGAAGATTACAAAACCACTAAATGAATCTTCGATTGTTATTAAACGACTAAATTTATACTTAGAAGATTACAAAATCACTAAATGAATCTTCGGTTATTATTAAACAACTAATTTATACTTAGAAGATTACAAAACCACTAAATGAATCTTCGGTTATTATTAAACGATTAAATTTATACTTAATAATTCACAAAATGACTATATCGATCTTCAATTGTTATTAAACGAATAAATTTATACTTAGAAGATTACAAACCACAAAACAATTCTTTGATTGTTATTAAACGACTAAATTTATACTTATAAGATTACAAAATCACTAAATGAATCTTCGGTAGTATTAAACGACTAAATTTATACTTAGAAGATCACAAAACCACTAAATGAATCATCGGTTATTATTAAGCGACTAAATTTATACTTAATAATTCACAAAATGACTATATTGATCTTCGATTGTTATTGAACGAATAAATTTATACTTAGAAGATTACAAAACCACTAAATGAGTCTTCGATTGTTATTAAACGACTAAATTTATACTTAGAAGATTACAAAACCACTAAATGAATCTTTGGTTATTATTAAACGACTAAATTTATACTTAGAAAATTACAAAACCACTAAATGAATCTTCGGTTATTATTAAACGACTAAATTTATACTTAATAATTCATAAAATGACTATATCGATCTTCAATTGTTATTAAACGAATAAATTTATACGTAGAAGATTACAAAACCACTAAATGAATCTTCGGTTATTATTAAACGACTAAATTTATACTTAATAATTTACAAATTGACTATATCGATCTTCGATTATTATTAAACGACTAAATTTATACTTAGAAGGTTACAAAACCACTAAATGAGTCTTCGATTGTTATTAAACGACTAACTTTATACTTAAAAATTTACAAAATCACTAAATGAATCTTCGGTTATTATTAAACAACCTAGTTTATGCTTAATAATTCACAAAATGACTAGATCGATCGTCCTTTATTATTAAACGACTATATCGATCCTTAATTATTAATAAGACAACTATGCAAAATTGCTAGACAACTTCAAATATTGTTGGACAACTCTTCCAAATCGTTGGACAACTAATGCAGTTGTTTGAAGGACTTGACCCTTCAATATCATTAAGTACATGTTATAAATTCGACAAAAAATCATGAAACTACACTATTACATGTTTATGCAACTCCATTTGATTTGGTAGGACATGTGATTTTTTTGTGGCCAAATCTTTTACATAAAGAGCATTTGTTTCTCTTCTTTGAAACGACTTCTCCTACAGTAGGTACCCGTTTCATCTGCTTTCTTTCCCGTTTAGTTTTCTTTTCAGGTGGAGGAATTACGCTCCCTAAAATTTCTAGGAAAGATTTCAAAATTCTTCAGCTGGCACCGGATAAATTGAATCTGCATATGCAAGTATTTACGACTCTACCTTATAATATGGAGAGGAAAACTTGTAAATCATCTTGCCATATTCATCTCCAAACTTATGCCTGAGCGCTGCCATGGCATGTTGACAAGGTATTTTGTTCAAATCAAACTCTCGACACGAACACATTTTGCTTTGAAGATGGACCATTGCAATTCCATTGTCTGCGGTGACACTGAAGGTATCTTCATCAATTTGATGAACCAATAACTTATTTCCCAGATTCTTGTTAGTCATTATTTTGATTTCAGCTGAAGGGACAAAATTGGTTTTTAACTTAGCATATGCCATTCGTCTCTCATAAAAATTTCCTGACCATCATTTACTTATATCATTCAATAGGGTAGTAATGGAAAATTCTCTTGCTTCATTGAACATTGCATTAACAGACTCCGCAATATTTGAAGTCAATACATCATACCTGCAATATAAAAATAAAAAATATCAAGAAAATAAAATACAAAGTATTGTTAATTTTAAATAAAGATTGCGAATTTGGCTAGCAAAAATTTCTACAGATGTTGAAACAACTACTGCAATTGCTGAAACAACTACTGTAGTTGCTCAAATAACTACTGTAGTTGCTCAAACAACTACTGCAGTTGCTGAAAAAACTGCAATATTTATGTTTGAAAATTTATCTATTTCCTGGAAAATATGCTCTACTCCATTTGTGAAATCCAACATTTTTAAGATAATTCTCGACTTTCTCTAAAATGTTGGATTTCACAAATGGAGTAGAGCATATTTTCCAGGAAATAGGTAAATTTTCAAACATAAATATTGTAATTTTTTCAGCAACTGCAGTAGTTGTTTCAGCAACTGCAGTAGTTGTTTCAACATCTGTAGAAATTTTTGTTAGCCAAATTCGCAATCTTTATTTAAAATTAACAATACTTTGTATTTTAGTTTCTTGATATTTTTTATTTTTTATATTGCAGGTATGATGTATTGACTTCAAATATTGCGGAGTCTGTTAATGCAATGTTCAATGAAGCAAGAGAATTTTACATTACTACCCTGTTGAATGATATAAGTAAATGATGGTCAGAAAATTTTTATGAGAGACGAATGTCATATGCTAAGTTAAAAACCACTTTTGTCCCTTCAGCTGAAATCAAAATAATAGCTAACAAGAATCTGGGAAATAAGTTATTGGTTCATCAAATTGATGAAGATACCTTCAGTGTCACCGCAGACAATGGAATTGCAATGGTCCATCTTCGAAGCAAAATGTGTTTGTGTCGAGAGTTTGATTTGAACAAAATACCTTGTCAACATGCCATGGCAGCGCTCAGGCATAAGTTTGGAGATGAATATGGCAAGATGATTTACAAGTTTTTCTCTCCATATTATAAGGTAGAGTCGTAAATACTTGCATATGCAGATTCAATTTATCCGGTTCCAGCTGAAGAATTTAGGAATCTTTTCCAGAAATTTTAGGGAGCGTAATACCTCCACCTGAAAAGAAAACTAAACGGGGAAGAAAGCAGATGAAACGGGTACCTACTGTAGGAGAAGTCGTTTCAAAGAAGAAAAACAAATGCTCTTTATGTAAAAGATTTGGCCACAAAAAAACCACATGTCCTACCAAATCAAATGGAGTTGCATAAACATGTAATAGTGTAGTTTCATGATTTTTTGTCGAATTTATAACATGTACTTAATGATATTGAAGGGTCAAGTCCTTCAAACAACTGCATTAGTTGTCCAACGATTTGGAAGAGTTGTCCAACAATATTGGAAGTTGTCTAGCAATTTTGCATAGTTGTCTTATTAATAATTAAGGATCGATATAGTCGTTTAATAATAAAGGAGGACCGATCTAGTCATTTTGTGAATTATTAAGCATAAACTAGGTTGTTTAATAATAACCGAAGATTCATTTAGTGATTTTGTAAACTTTTAAGCATAAAGTTAGTCGTTTAATAACAATCAAAGATTCATTTATTGGTTTTGTAATCTTCTAAGTATAAATTTAGTCGTTTAATAACAATCGAAGATCGATATAGTCATTTTGTGAATTACTAAGTATAAATTTAGTCGTTTAATAATAACCGAAGATTCATTTAGTGGTTTTGTAACCTTCTAAGTATAAATTTAGTCGTTTAATAATAACCGAAGATTCATTTAGTGGTTTTGTAATCTTATAAGTATAAATTTAGTCGTTTAATAACAATCAAAGATTCATTTAGTGGTTTTGTAATCTTCTAAGTATAAATTTATTCGTTTAATAATAATCAAAGATCGATATAGTCATTTTGTGAATTATTAAGTATAAATTTAGTCGTTTAATAATAACCGAAGATTCATTTAGTGGTTTTGTAACCTTCTAAGTATAAATTTAGTTGTTTAATAATAACCGAAGATTCATTTAGTGATTTTGTAATCTTCTAAGTATAAATTTAGTCGTTTAATAACAATCGAATATTCATTTAGTGGTTTTGTAATCTTCTAAGTATAAATTTATTCGTTTAATAACAATCGAAGATCGATCTAGTCATTTTGTGAATTATTAAGTATAAATTTAGTCGTTTAATAATAACCGAAAATTCATTTAGTGGTTTTGTAACCTTCTAAGTATAAATTTAGTCGTTTAATAATAATCGAAGATTCATTTAGTGATTTTGTAATCTTCTAAGTATAAATTTAGTCGTTTAATAACAATCAAAGATTCATTTAGTGATTTTGTAATCTTCTAAGTATAAATTTATTTGTTTAATAACAATCGAAGATCGATATAGTCATTTTGTGAATTATTAAGTATAAATTTAGTCGTTTAATAATAACCGAAGATTAATTTAGTGATTTTGTAATCTTCTAAGTATAAATTTAGTTGTTTAATAATAATCAAAGATTCATTTAGAGATTTTGTAATCTTTTAAGTATAAATTTAGTCGTTTAATAACAATCGAAGATTCATTTAGTGATTTTGTAATCTTCTAAGTATAAATTTATTCGTTTAATAACAATCGAAGATCGATATAGTCATTCTGTAAACTTTTAAGTATAAAGTTAGTCGTTTAATAACAATCGAAGATTCATTTGGTGGTTTTGTAATTTTCTAAGTATAAATTTAGTCGTTTAATAATAAAGAACGATCGATATAATCATTTTGTGAATTATTAAGTAGGAACAACTGAAGGAGTTGTACAAACAACTAAACATTTGCACGAAACAACTTAAGCAGTCGTCTAAACAACTATACTCAATGGTAACATCAAAGCTTTCTCGACCCCATGGATATGAATCAAACACACTTTTTTTCGACGCCATCTTTAACCAATTAATGTTTATCTTCTTCTCTGCACTTTTTGAACACAATATACAATGCACAAACCAAACTATACTAATAGCAACCTTTTGCTTTTTGGTTAAGCTTGGATCGCACATTTTTTCTATGAGAATAACAGAATTCGGAGATTTACCCACTTTATTAACTAAAATTTCACCTTCTTTTTCAATTTTCGCTAATTGTTGACTTAGAGGAGGAAAAGAATGACATCGAAGTCCTGTCATAATAGCGAATTCATTAATGCCAAAGCGAATTGGCAAACCATTATAATCAATCCAAAATCTCTTTTTTTTTCCCGAAAATGTACGACGAAGATTAAGACCATGTACTAACTTCATTGGAAGTTGTACTGCTACATCTTTATCCAATTTCAAAAAGTGACCAAAGCAAGATTTCTTGAAATCATTTTCAATATTTTGTGCGATTAGAATTTTTCTAAACTCAACAAATCGAACTCTAAAACCGACTCTCGCATTGATTCTAGAATCATAAGACCCAGACACATTCAAATGAGTCTTAAATTTATACGTACCATTGGAAATTATTTTGACATGATCTGGAGAGGATTCAATATCTTCTTCTTTTTCAACTGACTGCTCACTTTCACTTTCACTTTCATCTCCTTTTTCTCCTCCACTAGATTTATCTTCATCGCTTTCATTTTCACTTTCATCACCTTTTTCTTCTCCACCGGATTTATCTCCATCACTCTCATCATCTGTTTCTTTTTCGCTTGAATTTGTGCTATTTACGTTATTTTCAATTTCATCCCCTTTTTCTTCTCCACTACATTGTTTTCCACTATTTTCATCACTTTTTTCTTCTACTAATAAGTTATCGCTGCTCTTACTAGTTATAAGTGTTGCAATACCTCTTTTCTTAGCAGCAGTATAACTCTCAACGTTTTCTCCAACAGCTGTATTGGATGAAGATGTTCCAATTCTTTTCCTCTTATTTTGAGGCATTATATCTACCCCTAAATAGTTAAAAAGTTAGTAAATGATATAAAATTAACTTAATAGGATCAATGAAAAATGTGTAATTATAGTATATTAAATATCAATAATTATATTAATTGTCCTACAACTAATCAATTGATCAACAACTGAACATAGTTGTCCAACAACTGAACACAATTGTCCAACAACTGAACACAGTTGTCCAACAACTGTCATAGTTGTGGAAACAACTAATCTAGTCGTCTGACAACTACATGCAATTGTTGGACCATTTCGTATCTGAAAATATATCTAATTATTTCTATAAACAATTTCACTAGTTGTCGGACAACTACGAAAGTTGGTGGCTGAAATCACTAAATTGTATTGACTAAATCATTAACATAAAGTAATTTTATACATATTAAAAGCTTTTTTGAATTAATTTTAACTACGAAATAAATGCAATGTAAATAACAAAAAAAATATTATAGATGGATGATAATAATTTTTTCTTTATGAAACCCTACTTCCAATATTTTGAAATAAAAAAAGGAAAGAAATTTACCTTGAATAGAAAAAATTGAAGATTTTAAACTCGAAAAAGCTAAAAGTTGAAATTTCCCCCCAAATTAGTTGCTTCGTCTCCCTGGCCCGTTGTTCCCGTTTCCCCTCCTCTATATGAAAGTGAAAGCAAAAAAATTTGAAAGTTCTAAAGTTTCCCTTTCAATTTAGTCTTTTAAGTACCTAAGTTTTTAAGATTAAATTTTAGTCTTTTAAGTACCTAAGTTTTTAAGATTAATAGTTTAAGCACCTAAGTTTTTAAAATAAATAGTTTAATCCCTTTTTTGTAATATTAAAAATCAGAAAATATGGTTATAAGAATGGGGACCCACTTGTTCCCTTTTTTTTTAGTTGAAGACTTGATTGGCATTTTCAGCTCATTTTCTCTTGTTTCTTCTTCTCCTTTTTTTTTGTTATATCGAATATAAAGTATATATAAATTTATATTATTATTTAATTATTTATCATAAGTATAGTTTACTATAATTATCACTCATGACTAATATTATATATTAATTATGTGAGTTGACTTCGAATTTGTACAATAGTTACATTTGTATATGTATAATTCGTCTCTAATCGATATACATACAATTCAACTCTCTCCCACTCTCAGACCTCTCTCTCTCACCTTTCTCCTACCTCTTCCAATCTCGCTCGCCTCTCTCCTCCCTCTTTCAATCTCGCTCTCCTCTCTCCTTCCTCTCACTATCTCGCTTGCCATATATACAAATGCATATGTAAATATACTACTATCTAACTAATATACATATACAATTCACCTCTCTCATTCTCTGCCCTCTCTCGCTCGCATCTCTCCTTCCTCTCCCAATATTGCTCGCCTCTCTCCTCCCTCTCCCAATCTCGCTTGTCATATATACAAATACATATGTATATAATATACAATTATCTGACCAATATCATATACAATTCACCTCTCTCACACTCTTTTCCCTCTCTCGCTCGCCTCTCATATCTCTTTCCCGGTCTTACTCGTCTCTCTCCTTCCTATAGCATGTAGCCATGAATTGTAATCATTAAACTATAGCTATGGAGAGTAATTTGGCAATCTTTGAGTGGCAATATGTAAAAGTTCCTTTATTTATAATAGCATAAACCAAATTAAATTAGGATAAAAAAACTAACTTTTATATAAAATAAACAAATTCTATTAGATATTAATTAAATAAATATTAAGTTCTAAATTCCAATAATTTGATTTTTTTTGTAAATTGCAATTGAAGAATGGTGAATCTTAGATACAATTTCAAGCACTAGCATGTATTTATGACATAATGATTCATGTGTTATATAACTGCATTAAAGCTAGATAATTTGAATTTCGTCGTATATAGTCTTATTCAGGGGAAAACACTCTTTATAGAGGATTTTTTTAATACCTAGAATTCGAACTCGAAATCTCTTAATTAAAAGAGGAACAATACAGTACATCATTTGATATATGACATATAATTATGAATATATTTCGATTTTTTGAATTTTATAGTAAATACACTATACACACACGTTGATATAATACACTATACACACGCACGTTGATATAATACACTATACACACTTTTTTTTTTGAAACCTTTAATAGTTACCACCATTCACATAATAATAAGAATCATTTTGATATTTTGCATAGATTAGTAAAGTATTAAAATTCGTATCAAATACCTTATAACCTTAACATAACTTAAAATACACAAGAGAAAGTATTAAACAACTAAGATTTAGTATATGTGGTTTACATGTTACAAATAGTTGTCAATATGCTTTATAGTGTTGTGAAAGGTACTAACTTTTATTTCCTTTTACTTGAAGAATTAGTTTCTTTAGTGAGGATGATTAATTTGTTTGTTCTTTTGCTTTTCTATATGGCATTTGGTACTTATTCGATTTGATCAATTTGAATTCAGATTAAAAAGTTTTACTTTTAGGGTGTGTTTGGTATGGATGAAAATGTTTTTCATTCCTGGAAAACAAGTAGATTTTGGACTTATTTTCTCATGTTTGATTGGTGAGTAGAAAATATTTTCCGAAAATGATTTTTAGTGTTTGATTTATGAATGAAAAATGTTTTTGAGAGACATCTTTTATTTTTACTAGAGTAAAAAATAATTTATGAAATTGAAACTATTTTTAAAAAGCAAAATTATTATTTTTTTGGGGAGGTGGTGGTGGTGGGGGCAGGGGGGAGGGGTTAGGGGTAGAAAAATAAAAATTTGAAGTTGATGGTATTTTTAAAAAACAAAATTAATTTTTTGGGGGTTGGGAGTGGGTGGGGTAGGGGGGCTGGCCGGCGTTAGGAGTTTAAAAATAAAAATTTAAAGTTAAAAATATTTTTAAAAAGCAAAATTAATTTTTTGGGGAGGGGGTGAGGTTGGGATGGGGGGAGGGGGGGAAGGGTCAGGGATCGGGTGAAAAAATAAAATTTTGAAATTGAAAATACTTTTTTAAAATGGATGTTTTTCCCAAAAAAAAATGTAATTTGAAATTGGAGGAGAGTTTTGGAAAATGTTTTCTTTAATTTTTGAAGGGAAGTCATTTTCCTTAATTTTGAGGAAAATGAGTTGATTTGGAAAACATTTTCCAAAACTTTTGTCCCAACCAAACATGAGAAAATTGAAAAATATTTTCCAGAAAATATTTTTCTTCATACCAAACACACTCTTAAGGTGAAATGTTTTCTATCAAAAGTGATTTTCTTATTAAAATTAGTACTTGAAATCTTTGAATAAGCATGTAATGATATCTTTGTATTAAAAACATAATTTTTTCTCATCGCGAATCAATGAAAAATTTGTGTTATAAAATCTAATTTTTCCACCTCATTCGAATTAACATACTGAGAAAACACACGGTAGAGAATATAGATTTCCATTACTCTACTCGTCAAAGTGTCTAAAATTGCCTCTAATTACATGTATACTTATTTATCAACATGTCCCTTAAATTTATTTATTTAGGTGGTGGACTTAATTTGTGAAATAATTTTAAATTTATTTTGCTTGATATTTTTAAATATAATCAAATCAGCATATAAATATTATATCAATATTAATTATTATTTTTATTCATCTATGTGAAATATTGATTGAAAATGTAAATGTATATTTTATTTCAAAAAAAAATGATTAAATTTTTTATAATAAAAATTTAATAATTTCTTTCCATAAATAGTCTTAATATTAAAATTGCATTGATACTTGTCATTTTTTGTAATTTGACTCTTAAAAGTATTTTTTTAAAAAGTTTATCAATCAAAAACAGTTCTCAAATAAATTAATCAATCATAAATTATTATTTTTTTCAAAAGCACTTTTCTGAAAGTTTTTTTTTAAGAAAATGCTTCTAAAAATAAATATTTTTTTAACAGCAATGCTTAACGGGCTCAAAGGTAATTCCATTCTCAGAAGTAGAACTCAAAATTCTTGATTAAGCAGGTAGGAATACCTTCACAACTAGAAATATAGATTTTTACTACCACATTCTTACTGAACCAGCTCACTCAAAAAATACATAACAGGAGACAGACACTTCCATTTACTCCACTTGTCAAAGTGTCTAACATTGCCTCTGTTACATGTATAATCTTTGCACTTAACTCAAAATCATAAAGTGGTATAACATATAGTTGTTGTATGTTTGAACCTCTTATTTGCCTCTGTAAAATATTGACCTATATATGTAGTATAATTTTCTAACGAAGGGTGTTCGACTGATCACTTTCCGACCATTGTAGCCCCACCCCCTAGTTTTGTTGTAAGTTACAAAAATGACAAAAACACATGACAAAGCAAAAAGAGTTCCATTTCCATAACTCTCACTTATCAAAGTTTCTAACAACATTGCCTCTTTTACATATTCAATCATTGCACTAAACTCATATCATAAATTGGTAACATAATAGTGTTTGTATATTTGGACCTCTTGTTGTTTGTTTGTGTGGAAAAAAAAAAACAGTTGTTTTAGGCCTTGACAGGTTCTGTGTTAAGTCCAAATCCAAAAGGGAACAAAGGGTCATAATGTGAATCACCAACATTCATAGGGAGTTGATCAACAGTCTTGAACCAAGTCCTTGCTAGTTTTCCAGTAAAACCATAATCACCAAACAGGGCATCAGCTACACCTTGTCCTTCTGTTCCTGGTAACCAAGCTGCTACAACTGCATCCATTTGAGCTAGGTAGGGTTGGATCACGACCGGACGCCCCGTGAGAAGAACAACGACACATTTCACCGAGGCACAAACCGTGGTCATGATGTCTGGACCAGGCGCGGGGATTGTTAAGTTTAGGCTGTCACCAGAACCTTCCGCGTATGGGGTCTCTCCCACCACGACTATAGCGTAGGTGAAGTTGTTGGACTTGACGAATTCGCTATCTGGATTTTCCTTGTACACAACCTTTGTTTCTGGATCAACTGTGTTCTCTATGGCTGAGAGGATTGTAGTACCTGTCCAAAAATAGTTGCAAATTGATCAATGTATTCTTTTTAGGTAGGTTTATCAAAGGGCATGTCCGGTTAACTCAATAAACAAGTCATGACTCAACCAAATCCATCCGAAGATTGTTAAAAATCAAGATAAGTTGAGTTAAAGCGGATTGGATTAAGCAATGGATTGAAACTCAACTCGTCCGATTTTAGTTAGGGCCAACTGAACGAACTATACCTTAATCCAATAGGTCATAGCCTGACTCGTTCAACTCAAATTCGGACATATAAGTTGAGGGTTATGTTGCTTAGACTTATCAGAAAATGTTGTTGTGCTTGTGTTGGATTCTTAAAAAATGCAGGACTTTTGGAGGATCAGACATGCACATATCGACATTTTTGAAGAGTCTGAGCAACGTTGAGGGATAAGAAACGTACCAATTGTTGTGTTTCCGCTAAGTCCTTGCCATGTAATGGTCCATCCACCACATTGGTAGCCCATATTGTTAGCATGGGCTCCTGCAACTAATATATTTGTTGCTTTTTTTGGAAGTGGCAAAACTGGTTCATCTGCATTTGCTCCATTTTTCAATAAAACAAGTGACCTTCTCACTGCTTCTCTTGCCAATTCTCTATGTTCCTACAAGATTGTAACACAACAAAAATGAATTCAAGATTTTACTTTTTCCGAGTTTATAGGGAAAACGATCAAAAAATTGAGCATCTTTGTCCTTCATATGACCTTTTGGTCTAGTTTTACCCCTATCGTTAGAAAAAAGTCTTGGTTTTTCCCTTGACCCCTAAAAGAGCTCCAACGTATCTTATGTTGGATCTCTGTTAATGGCAATGACTAGTACGAAACAAATGGTAACGACAAGAGTATGAATGGGCAAAACATGTAAAGGAGGGCAAATCGAACAATTTAAACCTTTTTCCCTATCATTTATAGCTAAACATTGAACTTACCGGGCTTCCAAGATATTTCGTCAAACTATAGTCAGCAAGAGGGTTCTCAAAGAGTCCCATTTGGAACTTCACCTTGAGAATTCTCTTGACTGCATCATCGATTCGAGTCATTTGAACAAAGTTGTTGTTCACTAAATATGTTAAACCATCAATGAATTCTGTATAGTTGTAGGGCAACATAACCTGCAAATATACAACAAGGAAAAGAGCAACATTATTAGTTCTTTAAAGGTCATGTAAATCAAGTCGAAACTCGTTCTTCATGTTGTAAAATCGTGTGATAGTACGAGACAGATTCACTAACCATGTCAATGCCAGAATTGACACCTTCAAGAATGGAATATGTATAGTTTGTATGCCAAGGATAAGTAAGCTTATCAATTCCTGCCCAATCTGAAATAACAAACCCCTGAAACAAATTCCACAAACATTTACAAAGTTAGTTCGAAATCCCCATCTTGTTGCATCCTATGTTGCTCGGATCCTCCAAAAATGTCATCACAGTCGTCTCGAACTTCCAAAACAATTGCATTTTTTGAAGGACTTGATAATGTTAAATTTGAAATCCTATCTAGTTGCATCCTATGCTGTTCGGGTCGGTCAAAACTATCATAACACTAACATCAGATCCTCCAATTTTTTTGAAGAATTAGACATGAGAGCGACAACACTTTTGAAGGTTCTGAGTAATATAGATTGCATCTATTCAACACTACAATGTTGCTCGGATCCTCCAACAACGTTTCCACACCATGTCAAATCCTTCAAAAATATTGTCGTACTTGTGTTAGATCATCCACAACATTCCCTATTAGATGATCCTCCAAAAAACTTTGAAGGACGTAAAACAGTACAACAACATTTTTGGAGGGTCTAAGCAACATATATAGGTGACATCTATATATTGAATACTACAATGTTGTTGTATCCATATCAAATACTCCAAAATAAATGTATTTATGAGAATCCGACATGGGATAAAACAACATTTTTGAAGGATCCGAATAAAAGTTCATGAAGAGAGGAGGAATTTACTCTGAATCTAAGTGTGCCTTTAAGAAAACCAGTAACCATTTCTTTATTTGCATGCATTCTGAGACCATTCCAACTTGAATAGGAAACCATAACAGTAGAAACACCTTTGATGATTGAATTATAGTAACCTGCCATATGTATACTAAGCAAACCATGTCTATCAATAATTGTATTGTTTTCATTGATTCCTTTTACTGTCCCACCATCTCCTACATAATGCTTAGCACAAGCAGCCACTTTTTGCCTGTAACAAACAACAATGACGAAGCCAGAAATTTCTTTAAAATGCACTCGAGGTTTAGTAACAACGACAACAACATACACTTTTGAGGTTTAGCAACAATAGCAACGTACACATTCGAGGTTTAGTAACAAAAACAACATACACGTTCGAGGTTTAGTAACAAAAACAACATACACGATCGTGGTTTAGCAACAACAACATACACGATCGTGGTTTAGCAACAACAACATACGAGTTCAAGGTTTAGCAACAAATTAAAAATATACACGTTTGAGGTTTAGCAACAAAAATTATACGCGTTCGAGGTTTAGCAACAATATACACATTCGAGGTTTAGCAACAATATAAGCAAGCGTTCGAGGTTTGGCAACAACAATATACGCGTTCGAGGTTTAGCAACAACAATATACAAGGTTTAGCAACAACAATATACGCGTTCGAGGTTTAGCAACAATATACGCGTTCAAGGTTTAGTACTTATGTACAATACATATTTTTTGACTTATAATATGGGATAATTTTCTGATAAAGGGTGTTCAACTGATTGTCATTTCCCTCTATGTAGCTATGTACATCATTGTATAGGGATAATACATAGATGCTACATTAGGCCTCAAATTGTTTTGAAATTTCAATTATATACTTAAATTTTTAAAGGTGATAGAAACGAGTCTAGAATTTAGACTTGATGGATTCAATCTTTAAGATTGGTACTTTTTACGACTTTTGAACACGTTGTACTTCATCCTAGGAAGTGACTAACACGTGGCACGCACAATGCAACATGTGTCGTAAAATAACCAGACACGTAAAAACACCATACACACATCACACCCATATTCTACAACAACAATAAGATACGATTTATAATTTTATAAGTAGGGTATGGAGAGGTAAGATATATGTAGACGAGTGACTACACCCACATTCTATATATTTAAATGATTGTTTTCTTCCAACTTTATATATATTTAAATTTTAAATTGAAGAATAATGTATTAGGTAGAAATCTTGTGTTTTTTTATATTACACATCACCCCACTCCCCACCCCCTTTTTTTTTTTTTTTGTTTGTTTGATTTCTAATGTGGAAAAAGTGGTCCATGTGACTAAGTCTATGTCATGCTACAAAAGCCCATAAAACAAAATGTCTTTGTGTCACAATTCAAATGGACCAATTTTTATTTTTTTTTATTTTTTGCACCTAGTTTGTTTCACAATTCTTGTTTTTTTTTCTTATTGGCTCTATTTACATAATCACATGCATCACAAAAACCACATCATATT
Source organism: Solanum sitiens (assembly GCA_016801875.1). NCBI lineage: Eukaryota > Viridiplantae > Streptophyta > Magnoliopsida > Solanales > Solanaceae > Solanum > Solanum sitiens. Next base: position 94,488 of record JABWTJ010001304.1, on the reverse strand, counting down.
GCTATATATATATATATATATATATATATATATATATATAAAATACCAAAATAGCTCCATTTCACATGCCTTACTTTTAGAAATCAGTTACCCCACTTTTTTCCAACCTCTATAAACAATCATGAACTCCCACATATTTTATTTTTACTTTTTTATAAAAAAAAGCACTAAAAAAGTAGGAATAGTGATCAACAACTTTGTCATTAAACAATAAAAAAGTAATTTTATTGATGCTAATTTTATTTAACGATAAGACAAATATTAATTATCAAAAATTTATATTAGTTATAAATTGTTTAGCAAAATATAAATATTGAATATCGTAGCTATTTTTAGTTTATTTATTTATTATGGTGAAGTTAAAAAAAAAACGTTAATGATAATAAAGGAGGAGAGTTGGATAGGTGGAAATCAGGCCAAAACTAAAGAATCTCTTTTGCAAGAAATTACATTATATATCAGATTGAATATTTTTAATAAAAAATATAATTTTATATTTATAACAATCAACCTAAAATTAGTTAATTATAATGAATTCTCGTTGGATATTAGAGAAAAAGATACAACAATAAGAATTTATATAGATACTTTAATTTATTTGAGACTGAAGCAAAATTATAAAAAACAATCTCCACTTTCTTTTCCTTATATATTGATTAAAACTGTTAAACGGTCAGAAAATTAAAAAAAATTATAATATTTTTTATTTTAAAATAAATTAATTATTTTTTTTAAGTTAAAAAGTATTAAAGATAAAAATATAAAAATACTTTTAAAATATAAAATAACATAAAAAAATCTTATTCTATTCAAATTCTGATAAAATTTTGTGATCAAAATTTTTCCCTATATATTTATGACAAGAAGTCCAATAGTCAAAAGAAAAAGGCTGACTTAATTAATCATTATTGTATGCATGTGGGTTGAAAAAAATCATTGAATTCAAGGTTATAGACTTTTATGAAAATCCATGTGAATTATGCCAAAAATATCTTTTGTGATCAAATGCACATCATGATTAATTATTATGAACTAAATAATTCAAACATTATCTATACACTACATGAACCAAAAAGTGAAATATAGCTAATAATGTGTTCTTAATAACAAATAATTTCAGCATTAATTAAACATAGTAGATCAAGAAACTTGTAGAATAGTCCTTTAGTGGTCTAACTTATATGAACTAAAATTACTGAATTTTGTTGAAGTCCTTTAGCTTCGCCTCTAAAAGTTAACTAAGCGAGTGAATTTTACTTTTTTATTGATCGATTAAAAATATTATCTGTTCATAAAAATTAAATTCGAAGGGAATAAAAAGAACTTACTTGTTAGCAACAAAAGGGACTCCTAATCTACCATTATAAGGAATATCTCCTTGTAATCCAGGCACCATTTCACTCATTGACCTAACAATATTTGGATCTTCACTATAACTCTCATAACATCTGCCCCATCTTGGATCTCTGCAAACCTAGATCAACAAATTTAAAATTAATACTATACAAAAATAATTTAAATTATATACATCGATAATAACATGAAAAATACAATTAGTATCAATGTGTTTTAAATTTATATTGTTCAGATATTAAAAAAATAAAAAGAGTGTGTTTTGAATTCTTTAACAGTTATATAATTTCGAAGAATATGATATGAGTACATCATCATAACTTTAACATAACTTTAACCTATGAATTATGATGATTCGGTTATTAATAATTTGCACCAAGTTACCTATGTATAAAACTTAAATCCATATTAAAACTCTAAGAATAAGTGATTTTGTCAAAAAATATGGAAGGAAATTAATTTTTTCTTTTTTGTTTTACATCTGACATTCGGTATTCATTTTAAAATTTGACTAATCCAAATTCACAAAGAAAGTGTCATTTAAGGGGTTAACACACTCCCTTTCAAAGACGACTTTATTCACATGACACGAATCAAAAACATCTAGTTAGAGATGAAGAGGACAGTACTTATCGACTCATTTTTTTTTAAATTTTTTAAAAGAAAATTTGTATTTTCAAACTCTCTAATGATGTTATCACATTCGTGTCAAACTTTTTAAAAGATATACTATTTTTGAAGGATTTAAACATACACCTAGCGATATTTTTAAAAAATTCGAGCAACGTAGAAGAAAAATACTTTGATAGAACATTACCGCAAGACAAGGTGCAAAAACATATGGAATTCCAGTTGCTCTAGCTTCTAATGCAGTTGCAGATCCAATCCTCTTGACCAATTGAGGATCCCTATTAATTAACCAAAAATAATTAATACAAAGTTAGAATTTCAAAAATAATAAAATATTATTATGACAAAAAAAATCAGTTCGATGCAGGAAATATTTCACGTTGATCAAAAGCTAAGTTAGAATTGCAAGTTTATCAATTTTGAACAATAGACAAGAGACAGGTTATTGAATTCTGAATAACTAATAAGGGGATCTAGACTAAAGCTATTAATTTCAGCCGAACACATAAGGTGTCACCTAGCTAGGGGGTGTAGTTAATGCATACAACTTAATCTGATGTGAACATTAATAGCTAATTCCTCAATTCGAACATGTGACTTAATTAATAATAATTTTACTGTTATTCCGAGACAATTTACCTTGTTACTCCAAGAGCAACATTGTGAGGAAAAATTGTAGCTTTATATACATTATTGTTGCCATGAACAGCATCAATTCCATAAATCATAGGTATCCCAAGTCTAGTTGATAATGAACCTTTTTGAAAACCATTTATCATATCAATCCAATCTTCAGCTGACGCTTCTTTCTTTGGCACACTTCCTCCACCACTCAACACACTACCTGAGACGGATTCAGGATATAAAATCAATATATTTTGTAATAAGTCATATTTATTAAAGAGGTTCAACTGTATTCATTTTGTCAAAAATTTATACCGTATGTATAAGTAAATTCACATACCAAATTATTTAAAATGGTCATTTACGTGTAAAGTAACGAATTTAGGATTTAGAATTAGTAGATCCACAAAGAAATGATCATATTTATCAAAGGAGTTTAACTGTATTGTTTTGTTGAAAAATTATATTCCATCCGTTTCACAAAGAATGACCTTGTTTGATTTGACACGAAGTTAAAGAATATAAAGAAGACTTTCGAATCTTGTGACCCTAAATTAAAGTTAGGTCAAATGTAAAAAAATTGTCATTTGATCTTGTGGCCTTAAACATGCCACGTGGAAAGCTGAAATTAAAATGTTACAAAAAAAAGGCCATTCTTTTTAAAACAGACTAAAAAAAAAAGATCATTATTTTTTAAACGAAGAAAACTATATATACAACACATAGCGAAACATTATAAAATGATGACGAATTCAGAATTTAAAAACGACCCAAAGACCATACTTATCAAAAAGGGGTTCAAATGAATCATTTTGCTAGAAAATCAATAACATCACATAATAAAATATTTTTAAAAAAAATTGACTCTTTTGTATGTTTACAAGCTATAGCAAGGGCAGAACTACAATACTAGGACGCGTGAAACTAATTCATCCTCCAACTTTTACTTAGATTCTATATTTATATTAGAAAATTCATTAAAAGTATAAAACAACTCAATTATGACACTAGTAACTAAAATAAGCTATGAATTTCGATAACTCAAACTTCAAATTCTAACACCACCTCTAATATATAACAACGAATTCAGAATTTAAAAACAGTAAATCCAACCAAACCCATAGCACCCATTCACAAAGCCACATTTACCAAAATGGGATTCAACTAAATCCCTTTTGTCAGAAAATCATACTGTACACTTAAACAAAATCAAACAACAAAATATCTTAAAACAAACAGTGACGGATTCAGAATTTTGAATCAGCGGGTCTAACTGTAACCGCTGGTCACCTCTAGTCTAAATCCGTCACTATCTGTTTTTTTTTTGTTTTTTTACCTAGGTAGTACTTTTTCATAACCTCTGGAGTTGCAACAGTACGATCAATTTGTATCATTTGCCCAATTTTTTCCTCCAAAGTCATTCTTTTCATTAAATCTTTGATTCTTCTGTTTAAGGGCTTGTTTGGATCTTTATATGTAATGTACTCTTCTGCATTTACAGCTAAAATAATCCAAAAAAATAAAACTAGAAAATTTCTCATCAACAATCCCATTTTGGATCTCCTCTGCATTTTTCCTTCAAGAAAAACCATACCCAAAATTAGAAAAAAAAAATATCAAAAAATTAAAAACAGAGTTAAAAAATAAAAATATTCCGTGTAATTCCAAAAGTGAAATCTGAAAAGTATAGAATGTAATCTCGATATTTATAAATACAAATATAGGATAAGGATTAAACCTATTGAATTCTGTTAAACCAGTAGACAGACTTGTAGCTCCGCCCCCTAAATGCAGCCTCCAGAATTTACTTTTTTTTATTTTTTGAGAAAATCAAAAACAGAGCTAAACTTTGGTAAATTTCTCTTTTTTTTTTCCTTCTTTTTTTTTTTCTATTTTCAGCAGAAGAAATGCTAACAACAAAAATATAGAAGAAAATATATATTGAATTTTGGAACTTACAGATAAAAATGCAGACTCTTGAAGATTTTATTTTTCTGTTGATAGATATTTTTTTGGGGTGGAGGAAATTGATTTTTAGGACTGTTTATATGGAAGGTATAAATAGGTAGAGAGGCTATAGATAGTACACTTTTTAAAAAGAGTTTATGGATTTTATTTTTATTTTAGCCATTTCGCATTCGAGATTTTATTTTTATTTTAGCCATGGGCGAATAATCGAACAAATAGTATTTATCTATATAATTTGTCATTATTTAGTAAATATTTTTGATAAATATCTCAAATTTTTAAATATTAATTTTTTTTTAATATTTGGGTCAAATCTTATTATTTGAGATTTTTTGAAAATTAAAATTTAATATCAAACTTTTACTTTTTACAAAAACACTTTCTATGGTAGTTGTTTGTGTTGTATTGTATAATTTTGTATATGAACACTAAAGTAGTGATGAAATATTAAATGATGATATCGTTGTTGATGAAAATGATGAACAATCTGCTCAAGGTAACAAAGTAATGTGTTTTGTCTACTTCACGATATATGAAATGATGTCTGTTGCACTCGCTCCAAGCTACAACATTGTTATGGTGTCATGGACACTATTTGTTATTGTTGCAATGAAGATGCAATTGACTTGCAATGCAAACGTATGGTTCGTTTTGATAGTTTTTAAAATTTATGGGTATAAATAAAAAGAGAAATATATTTTTCAAATACTATGCCAAACACATGGTAAAAATACACCTAATATTTTATTCAAATAATATTTACAAAAAATATTTAAAAATCTATAACCAAATGCTAGCTAAATTGAATTAATGACATGTGACATTGCTGCGTTAAATTGTTATTTTTTCTTTTTACAATGATGCCACTATTGGTTCAACATGTCCCTTTCCCTTCTAGTTTTAAAGGTTTTAAAAAAAGAATTAGCTGACGTGAAATATTTATATTAAAATTTAACTGATTTAAATTTGTGTGGCATAGTGCTTTTTCAGGAAAGATTCCTGCTAAGAATTATTTTTTTAATTTATAACTCTAAACTGAAACTATGATTAAGAAAAAAGTGACTTCATTCACTGTATCATATTTTTTTTTATAGTTCTAAAGGTTGGTGAATTACTGAATTAGCTTCGTTATATAGTATTGGTTCTAATAAATCTATGCCTTTGATTTATGTAAGAAAAAAAGATAAAAGGTTGTTGAGAAGAAATATAACAATGTATTTAAGTTCATTAATATGATTTTTAAGATTATTTTTTTTGAATTGTTACTATTTCGTCTTTTTCACTCTCTTAAATGAGGAGATTGGTTTGGAAAACAATTGATCTATGCTATTAATCGGCTCGATTTAATTTAAATTTATCAAAAGGTAAAATGTTTTTAGCAAGGTGGTTATTTGTTTCCAAAATTTTGAATCAAAAAATTTTAATTGAAGGTTTTAATTCCAATTATTAATATTTTAGTCATAGCTTTGCTGATGCATAAAAAAAACAAAGGAGTATTACTTATTTAAACTACAAAATGACACGAAGATAATACAATTTAGTAGGCGTTTAGCCATGTGATACCATATCACGATATGGTATCGTGAGATGGAATCAGCGTTTGGACATGCGACTTACCGCTGATTCCATATCATGAGATGTGATTTCATATTCTTCAAAAAATATGATATGGAATTACATGGTGATTTACCATGATTTGGGATATTTAAATACAAAAATTAGTCCACAAGTTTATATTTTGTTAAAACAACCTTACATTTATTTATACTAACCATTTATTTCATATGTAAATAAAATTTATAATCACATCATTACTTTTTAAAATATATTATTCTCACCGACATAAACTTTATTATTTTCACCAACATATAGTCACTTTAACTCACACCAACCAATTGTTAAAGTGATGAAATATTTGTGGTCTATAAACATGAAAATATAGTTGCGGATAATGTTGACCAACAAATGACTCAAAGTAACAATGTTGTTTCTTCTTCTCAGTCACATGATCGAGAAATGCAAGTTTAACTTGAGGAAATTGTTCGTACTATGTGGGAGAATTATATTTAAAACTAGTACACTACAATTTATGTTCAATTTTTTTATTAAATTAAAGCTAGATGAAATAATTACTTAAGTGGAGACAAATACCTTTGTAATAATTTATTATGCGATTTTATAATTTTTTATTTGATAAGATTAAATAAACAATTGGGGCTATTTTAATAATTTTACAACTTATAAGATTTTTATATCTATGAGAAAATATACAATACAAAAATTTCATATCGCATGTCCAAACAACATTTCAATTTCATCTTATTATTCCATATCATGATACCATGATAAACTTTCATAGATATTACTTTTTAATAGATATTACTTTTAAATAATTTAATTATTTGTGTTATAAGTTTGTTGTACATATTTGTCCATTCCATTAGATAGAATAATTTTAAACAAAGTTTTTGGTAATTAGTTGTCAATCCTTTTCACCAATGTCTTATTATGATTTTATTCATTCCTAGTCCAGAGGAAAAGGATATTACTATTTTATTTTAAAGTACACAAATGACAATAAAGTCAGTACAAAGTTAAAAAACTTTTGGTTGGTAGACTTTTTACCTTTGAGATTTTGTTCTCTCAAGGTTCTCTAGTGGTAAGAAATTGATCCCTTTTTTTATCCGATCTTCGATATCTGCTTTAAAAAATATTAATCAAAATTATATCAAAACTTTCCACTTTGATGAAGTAATCCTTGCCAAAGACGATTTGTTCTAAAGGATTTGTCCTTTTTATTGGAAGAAATTGTTCGATTTTTCTCTCAGTCTCTGATACTCCCTTTGAAACTAATTAACTCGAATACATATCGAATAGTTTTACATTTTTAGGGTTAAAATTTATACTCTCTATCAAAGATATTTTGTTTAAAAGCTTTCATTTTGTGGGAAGAAGTAATTGTTCGTTTTCTTTCCACTAGGTCTCTGCTTTATAGTCGACTAATCTGATTGCATATCAAAAAAAAAATTTAAGAGGTAAATTGCTTCATATCGTTCCTAGAACTTAAATTCATAAACTTTGATTCAGGATAAAGGGGTATATTAACCATCCAACTTGTTGTAACCTTTGGGTGTGAGCTTGTTTTATTGAAAAATTACCTAAATGCACATCTTATTTTATCATAATATCTAAAATTTTATACCATTTAAAGTTTTTTAAAAAATCTCCTCTAGGATACATCACTCTCCTCTCGTTGATACATCCATATTCCTTCTCGGATACATCCCTCACCTATGTATCCAGATGTCTCATGATGTATCCGAAAGTCCAGTGATGTACCTAGATATCTTATTCTCTTTCTAATACATTCCTCCCCTCTCGGATACATCTCTCATCTATGTATCCGGATGTCTACTAATGTATCCTAAAAGTTCAATGATGTATCCAAATCCATAAATTTTATGAATTTATTTTTTGTAATTTGAAAAAAAGTAGAAAAATAATGTTATTAACTCTCAACACTGTGAAATTCAGATTAATTATACTTGTTTTATATTGTCAACAACTTATGGGTTAACTCCATATATATATATATATATATATATATATATATATATATATATATATATATATATATATATATATATATATATATATATATATATATATAAGAGATACAACAACACAATCATTAAACAAATAAAATCCATAACAGTATTATTCTATATTTATTAACTAAAAATATGAAACAAATCACATGATATATCTTTTGTGTAGGCCATATATATATATAGTTGTTGTGTATATGTGCTAGTATAATTATATGTAAAAGCATGTTAATTTGTCTACATAAATGAAAACAAAATGTCATAATATAAACAACAAATAAATGAAATGTGAATGACAACTTGCCTAATTAAATATTTAAAATAAAGCAACTTAAAAAATATTAAAAAATAAAAAAAGTGTAGACAACATTATAACCAAAGTACGAAATTCATGTGACAAAATGTTCACGAGAATTTAATATTTGTTACTTTGAATTTGACCTTGTTACTATAACTAGTTATATATACAACCAATAAAATTATATTTTATTTATAATAATAATGTTCCAACTAATTTATGGACAATCAATTATTCTACATAGTATTTGATTCATAGAACAAGAAAAAAGGGAAGAAAATATTCTGAAGTCAAATATTTTCGAATAGTAGGCAATTGAATAAAGTGATGGATTATTTTTCACTTGTATATATAATATATAATAATATAATATATACAGTTATAATCGTCTTACATAAGAATCATATAATTTAACATAAATTATGATCTAAACATAATTTTTTTTTTCTTTGTATCAATAAATTTCGCTCATCAATTTTTTTAAAAGAAATTATAGTTGCTAAAACTTCACAACATTCATCTTTTTAGGGAATAATAATATTTTAATGATGAAGAATTCAAAATCTTCTTTTTACAACAAAATGTAATATAATAATAAGAAATGTCTAAATTTACATATTATGTTTTCTTATATAAAAAAAGGCAAGTACTACTCCCTCCGATCATTTAATTTCACATTTTTACTTTGCACTTATATTAAGAAATGATATAGCTTTACATTTTTATTCTTATTTTATATTTCTTTAAGTCAATTTTATTAATAAATGACAAGATTAATTAACTATTCTATCAATGATATATTAAATAAAATATAGTAATTTATGCAAAAATTTTATAAAAAATTATCAAATATTGTGATTCAATTATTTCTAAACAGAGATTGACATGTAAAATGAAACGGATAAAAGTAATTAATATATCTAAAATATAAGCTTGACCATTAGGCACTTTTGAGGTACAAAAAATTTATGAACTTTTGGTCACCAAGAGTTTTCTAGGCTTTTAATTTGCTAGCTGTTAGGTCCCCTACCCACCCCGCCCCAAGAGTTTGATCAATCAAAGTTGTTGTTAAAGATTATTGCCACAAAAATATCTATTCAGTACGTCTCGTTTTATTTGATAATATTTGATTGAGCACGATGTTTAAAAATAAAATTAACTAGCGTAAAGTGTACTACACATCATTGATATTTATGTTGGACGAAATATTCACATGGAAAATTATCGATACAGAAATTTAAATATAATCAAATCTCAATATGAATATTGAAATAATAAATTTTATGTTGGATGAAATATTCACATGAAAAATTATCGATATATAAATTCAGATATAATCAAATCTTAATATAAATATTGAAATAATAAATTTTATGTTGGATGAAATATTCACATGAAAAATTATTAATATATAAATTCAGATAATAATCAAATCTCAATGCGAATATCGAGATGATCATGTGAGTTGAAACATCGATACGGGCAATCACTTAGGGCTGTGGAGTAAAGCTCAAACAACAAGGAACTTTTTGTTACATTCTCATATTACTCAAAAGTTTTAAGAGAATGTTGAATATTTTATTGTTCCCAATTTAATAAAATTATTATTGTTATATGAAAGTACAATCGAACTGTGTAAATGATACGATTTGCAAACACATAATTCATTTTATGTTACTAATATCTTTTTAGTTATTTTTCTATACAAATTATCATCATGTGTAGTGTGCACATGTATACAAAGTTTTAGTATTTAAAGGGAAAAGAAGTCAATGTATTAATTAATTTAAGAATAATGAGTACAATAAGTCGTGTTATGCACTGAACGTGTGTGATATTTGTATATCATCATGTGAAGGTGTTTTTTTAGGTTTAGTTCGGTGTATAATATTTATATTGAGATCAGATTAAATTTGAATTCGCACATTATAAAATTTATTTTTATAGGTAGGAACACTTTTTTTTTATCATTTCTAGATCTCAAACTTGAAGCCTATAATTAATCTAGAAAATAAAATGACTTGTTATAATACGTTACCCAACATATGTGGTATAAAATAGCTCAAACATTTAATTATTCTTCTCATTTTTTTAAATCTTCTTTCACAATACCAATAGCTCAAAACATTTAATTATTCTTCTCATTTTTCTTTAATCTTCTTTCACAATATCAATTGTTTGTACGATTCCTTTTATTATTTTCAATATAAATGACTAAAAGAAACGGTTTAAAGAAGGAAAAATTATAGAAATCACACTAATTTAGGAGTTAATTATTTTTATATACTCTGGTTGCAAAATTATAAATCTTACAAGATTTTGGTGCATCTAAATACGTCCAAATTCATGTATCTCGAGATACATTGGGTCAAAATTATATGTAATATGTTCTAGATACAATATATCCAAGTGAATTTGCCTGTATGTGAGATATATAGATAAAACTTGCTCACTTCCCTCCCATATCGCTCATTATTCTCATATATATCTGGAATGAATCACACCAGATACATATAGATACATGTACCTAGTGTGTATCTATTGTTTTTCACATGCATCTGGAATACATGACTACTTCGCTCGCCTTTCTCCACTTCTTGCTTGGTTCTCTCTTCATTTTATTTTATTGTATCTGGTAGCACAAATATATGTATGTAGATGTATCTTCCTTAATATATAATAGAAAACTGTTAATGTAACAAGATAAAATAATTATTTAAATTATGTAGAATTAGTAAATATATGATAGATATATGTTTAATATTAAGGTAGTTTCCCCTTTAAAGAATGTTTGTAACCAAAATGGTCTTGGGCCGGTACATTTGAACCACAGACAAGTAACCACTACTCGAGGCTTTCTTTATAGTAAATGACAAAAGCCCAAATGGTTCATTTGATATATGCTTGAAATAATATTGGGCAACTTTCACATATATATATATATATATATATATCATTTATATTTGTATGCTATAGCAAAATTTGTATAATTGCGCTCTATGACAAATATATATATATATATATATATATATATATTCGCTATACATATACAATTGAATCGAATTATATAAAGCGAATTGTATAAAGCGAAAATATGCTGACAGTAATATGTATATGTTACTTTATCTGGTTGTCCTAGTTTGTTATTTTCTTGTAGTTAGATATGTGATTCTTATATATTTTTGTTTACTTTACCCATCCTATTCTTCCAGAGGAGGAGAAAGAATTGAAGGAGTCATTGCAAGAGTTGATGGGAAAAGGAAAGAAGGTGAACATTGAAGAGAAGATTAACTGTTGTATCGATAAAAGATACTGAAACTTTTTTTTTAGAAATTCTCAACGACAAAGTCTGTTTATGATATTGATTCCTTGTTGTATTGCATAATTATAAGTGTATAGGACGATTTTATACAATTTGAATTTGTATAAAACGAGAAAGAGAGAAAGGCAAAAGAGACTTGGGCAGGGAATATAGAATTGAATCGAATTATATAAAACGAGAAAGAGAGAAATTATATACAATTTGAATTTATATAAAACGAGAAAGAGAGAAAGACAAAAGAGACTTGGGCAGGGAAATATTTTGTATTGTATAATTATAAGTGTATAGGACGAAGATATATGTATTTGCATGTGTATATACAATTTTCTCTCGCTTTATACAAACAGAAATACAATCTATACATTGCTATTGTATAAAGCGAGAGAGGCGAGCGAGAAGGAGCGAGAGAGAGAGTGGCGAGCGATAATACGAGGGGGAGAGGGGACTGACATACAGTTTGCTATGGAACACAAATAAATCAAACGGTAGCTACTGTATTTATTTTACATTATTAGTTTATCATTTTATACAATTATCCCAATAATATTTGTATAAAATAAACATTATTAAAACATAAAAGAAGTTTCAACATAATGCGTTTGAAGTTTAAAACTTTTACAAGTGAATTACCAATACACTCTGTTAGAGTTCAAAAACTCCCTATTATATGAAACTCCAACGCATTGCAATTTAATTTTAAATTTTACATGTGAAACTCCAATACTATTTGAGGAAGTCTTGAGCTTTGACATGTGAAACTCTAGCATAGTTTAATGGATCAGTTTTGAACTTTTGAATATTTTGATAACACGATTTTCGGGTGATCTTTTTTTTAAAAAACATTCCGGACCCTTTGTAAAGAATTGGGAGAGTAGTACATATAGACTCACCATGGTCAGCGGCACATTTTGGCATTTAAGGGTCATTTAATAGGAATTGATCGATTTTCTTAGTTTCTCGTAGGTGTTAGCCCATCAATTTTTTGGTGATACTACTTTTGGGCGATTTTTTGAAAAAAAAAAAACCTTACAAGAACCCCCCCCCCCCTTAATAAGTGGAGGAGCAGTACATATAGCATCACCATAATCCACGACATATTTTAGCATTTATGGGACCTCTAACAGAAATTAGACGATTTTTTCAATTCTTCTTGTGTGCTACCCAATGAATATTTTGTTGCTATGACTTCCTAATATTTTTTTGAAAAAAGAAATTTTACGGGACCCGTGAGTTAGAGAGCAATATGTATATCCTCACCATGATTCATGATATATTTTGGCATTTAGCGGCCATTTGACAATGAGCTTCATAACTCTTTCCCTTGAGATCAAGTTCTCAATCGTTGAACTACGAACTCAGAAACTCTTTCTTGAGTTCTTCGTTTTGAAACTGTTAAATTAGGTCGTAGGCCTAACTTACACCCCAAAAGCTAGTTCAAAGGAAGGAGGATTGCCCAAGACTTATAAGGAGTACATCCATCTCATTAACCACCGATGTGGGACTTTTGTCATTCTTTAACACCCCACCTCACGTCCAATGCTTAGCATCTGGTGCGTAGGCAATTTTGATTTTGGGTGTCCAACATCGAGTGAGAGGGGTTCTGCTCTGATACTATGTGCTCAATCAAGTCCACCACTCGTGTACCGTAGCCCATTTCGTTGTCATACCAAGAAACAAGCTTCACAAAGTTCTTGCTCAAAGCAATTCTAGCCTTATAACCCCACAACCCAAAAGCTAGCTCAAAGGAAGGAGGATTGTCCAAACCTTATAAGGAGTCCTCCTATCTTATTAAACATTGATGTGAGACTTTTTGTCATTTTTAACACCCCCACCTCACGCCCAATGCTTAGCATCTGGTGCATAGACATTTCGATTTTTGGGGCCCCAATATTGGGTGAGACAGACCCTGATACCATGTTAAATTAGGTCATAGACCTAACTCACACCTCAAAATCTAGCTTAAAGGGAGGAGGATTACCCAAGCCTTATAAGGATTCCACCCATCTCATTAACCACTGCTGTGGGACTTTTGCCATTCTTTAACAGAAACCACGAGGCTTCTTTCCTTGAGTTCTCAATCATAGAACCACGAAATCAAAAACTCTTTCTTGCGTTCTTCATTGTGGAACCACAAACTTCAAGACTTCTTTTCTTTTAAGTTCTTGATGGAATTCTAACCCCCAAATTCGCCTTAGGAACAAGTTTATATGTTCCTTTGCAGATTACAACAGTTATGTTTTTTGAAGCAAATAAAATAATGACACAATATTTTATCGCGAAAAACCCCAACTCACAAGAGTAAAAACCACGACCTACACCTCTGTAAGATTTAACTCCACTTTATTAAACTTCAAGTCTCAACAAAAGATTACAAAGCTATGTAACCTAAGAAATTATAAGCTCTAATTCCTAGAGGAATTATAAACTCTAATTCCTAGCTAAGAAATTATAAACTCTAATTTCTAGCTACCCAAAGACACAAAAAACCCCGATTTTATATCTTCTAATGTTCTTCAAGTTCTACAACTTGTCGAACAACTCCTACTCACAAAACTCAGATTATAAACAAGACTCTTGAATACAATCTTACAATTTTTTCTCACAAATTGCAACACTCTCAATAAATCTCAAAACTCTCTCATACCTCTTGATCGTATTTTGATCTTCTCTCCGTGTAAGTGCGCAATTTTTTCTGATCCAAATAGCTCCCTATTTATAGATCAGAACTTCAACAACTCCTTGTATAATTCAACTTGTATTTGCCTTCTACAAATCCTTGTTGACTTCTACTTGGACTTCTTTTCTACAAAATTTCCTTAAATAAATAAGAAAGCACAATTTCCTTAAATAAATAAGAAAACACAATTTCCTTAAATAGATTTCCTTAAATAGGAATTAGTTTTCTTTCTTTCACTTGGCTTTGAACTTCTTCATAAAAGGAAATTTTTTGTACTGGTTGCTTATCGAAAAAACAATAATTCCACAGCTTTATAACTTTTAATTCACGTGATTGACGTTCTCCTTATCCAAGTCGGATTCGTTCTGTAAGGAACACGTCGCACAACCTGTTTTTTTTATTTATTCCTGTATTTGCCAATTATCAAAATCTTTCTCATTCTAACCGTTCTCAATTATAGAGTCACAATCTTGACCACTAGGCAGTATTTCCTTTATTTAGATAGAAGTAAAAATCCACCAAAAGAATTAAAATAAGTTTACTTATATAAAAGTTTAATACAATCCATTGTTTATCTTAAAGTAAAAGTAAAAGTGTTATTTTTTTCTTTTTCGAAAAGACAAAATAGTTATGCAAAACTAGAGCATAAATTCTGGCGGATTTCCGTCCAAAAAGGAACGTTAATAAGAGTCAAAAGCAAGGCTACTTACTTTTATTTTACATAAAGTTTATAAGAAATAATAATAACAACAATAATAATACAACAACAACAAAAATAATAATACAAAAGTTTAAAATATATAAAATAATAATTAAGTTTATCATGAAATTTTATAAATATTTAATGAACTTCTTAATACATATACAAGGCCAAAGTTAAAATTATATTTTAGATTCACGTAAATTTAATTTTATCTTATTATAAATTAGGTTTACCTTTGATTTTAAAAGTGAATTGATAAAATATATCTACTTTATTAGTAAAACCTATTTAAAATTTAGTCAGATTTGATAATTCCGTACTCCTCCTCCTTCGAAACATTGGTTTTGAATTTAAACTGTTTGAGCCTAACTCTGCCCTAACGTCTTATGTTAGGTTATAAAAATTCAAACTACAGATCCTTTCGAATTTGAGATTTGAAGTTTTAGTTTGAAATAACTAAATTTCAAATATTTCTTATTTTTCAATTATTATATTACAAATAGCGATCTTAAAAGTAATTGTTCGAGCGGATAAAATAGAATTATTCCAATATACCACCAATCTAGCAAAGAGAAAACAATAAATTCAATATAATTCTATAAGTGAGGTTTGTAGTCATTTTATCGATAAATCCTTAATAAATTTTTCTCCTTAATCTGAGCTTGAAATTGATAATGTGAGCAAAAGAAATTAAGATATCAATATGAAATCATCAAGAAAATATAACATTTTTTTTACTTTCGCCACCTAAGAATTAGGATTATAATTTATTTAAAAAACAACAACAACAAAAACAAAGGACATATTATTTGTTCAGAGTTTTGTTAATTCTTTTTGTGTGTATAATCTTTTCAAACAATCTGTTCAAGGACAAATGTAAATATAGAAATTCAGTAAATACTGTAGAGGACTTTATTAAAATGTCACTATATGTACAACTTATATATAGTGTTAAATATAAATAGTATTATTGGTTTATGTGAAAATAATGTTACATCACATCAAATTAATTACTTACTAGTTGTCAAAATTGCCAAGTGGGCTGAGAAAGACATTTGGTAATTTCTAACCAAAAATACTTGGAAAATTAGTAAATAATGAAATGAGAAATTTTCTACAAAAGAAAAGATTATTGTGTTTTGTCTTATTTCTTATTAGGAATATGTTTTAGAGTTTTTGACTAAACTAAGTCATTATATAAAGTATTTCACCAAAATAATATGTTTTTATAAAATTTTATAAAACTAGTATAAACGTATTTCACAGTAACGTTTTAGGGTATTTTTTTTTAAAAGCTGACGGCGTTAGATTGATATACGTTACTCACAGCAACGGTTTACTCCTAAAACGTTACTCAAAATAACGTTTTAGGAGTAAAACGTTATCAACCTAACGCTATTAATTTTTTAAAAATAAAATACACGCTAAAACGTTACAGTGAAATACGTTTATACTAGTTTTGTAAAATTTTAGAAAAACATATTATTTTGGTGAATTGCTTTATATAATAGCTTAGTTTTATAAAAAATTCTATGTTTTAGGTGCTCAATTTTATTGTCAGTTATTTTTAAGTTTATTCATATTTAGAATCATATTGTATTTATCTTTTTCATCAACAATACTTGTGAAATATGTGGAATTGTGGTGTTCGAATTATTTTATACTCCCTCCGTTTCAAAAAGATTAGCCTAGTTTGACTTGGACGGAGTTTAAGAAAAAAAAGAAGACTTTTTAATCTTGTGGTTCTAAATTAAAGTTATGTCACATGTACCAAAATGCCCTTTAATCTTGTGATTTTAAACATGCCACGTGAAAAGTTAAAGTAGGAGTATTGCCAAAAAAGGAAAGGAATTATTCTTTATGAAACAAACTAAAAAAGAAATAGGGACATTCTTTTTTAAACGGAGAAAGTATTACTTATATAGTGTGAATATTGACGAGCTTAGGATCAGGCGGTCAATTGACCGATTTGTCTTCCTCCTCAAAATTTCCTTTATTTTATACGTAGTAATTCTTCATTTATTTTCCTTCGTTTGGATAGATTTTAAAAAAAAAACTTTTAAAAAGTACTTTTGAAAGTGCTGGAACTTATTTTTAAAATAAATCGTTATGTATTTGGATAAAAGTGCTAAAGTTAACAAAAAATTATTGATGTGTTTGGCAAATAAGTGCTGGTAAACACTTTTTTTAATCAAAATGTCTGAAATATCCAATAAAAGCTGTTAACATGATAAAAGTTGATTAATTTAATAATAATATATAATATATAATATATAATATATAATAATAATAATAATAATAATAATAATATATAATAATAATAATAATAAAGAATAATAAAATAAATAATAATAATAATAATAAAATAATAAAATATTAATAATAATATATAATAATAATAACAATAAATAATAAATAATAATAAAAATAAAATAATTAAATATAAATAATAACAATAAAAATAATAATAATAATATAACAATATGAAAATAATAATAATAATAATAATAATAATAATAATAATAATAATAATAATTATAATAATGATAATATAATAATAATTATTATAATAATAATAATAATAATAATAGTAATAACAATAATAATAATAAATAAAATAAATAATAATAATAATATATAAAATATTAATAATAAATAATAATAATAATATATAATAATAATAATATAATAATAATAATATATAATATATAATAATAATAATAATAAAGAATAATAAAATAAATAATAATAATAATAAAATAATAAAATATTAATAATAATATATAATAATAATAACAATAAATAATAAATAATAATAAAAATATATAATAATAATAATATAATAATAATAATATATAATATATAATAATAATATATAATAATAATAATAATAAAGAATAATAAAATAAATAATAATAATAATAAAATACTAAAATATTAATAATAATATATAATAATAATAACAATAAATAATAAATAATAATAAAAATAAAATAATTAAATATAAATAATAACAATAAAAATAATAATAATAATATAACAATATGAAAATAATAATAATAATAATAATAATAATAATAATAATTATAATAATGATAATATAATAATAAAAATAATAATTATAATAATTATAATAATAATAATAATAGTAATAACAATAATAATAAATAAAATAAATAATAATAATAATATATAAAATATTAATAATAAATAATAATAATAATATATAATAATAATATATAATAATATATAATATATAGTAATAATGATAATAATAATAATAAAGAATAATAAGATAAATAATAATAATAATAGAAATAATAAAATAATAATAATAATAATATATAATAATAATAATATATAATAATAACAGAAAATAAAATAAATAATAATTATAATAATAATAAAATAAAATATTAATAATAATAATACTAATAATAATAATAACAATAATAATAATAATAATAATAATAATAATAATAATAATAATAATAATAAAAAAAAAAAAAAAATTAAGGGTAAAAAGATAATATACACGATCAACATAAAATGACTTTTAAGTATAAAAAAAAAATCATCCCTCACCTAGCTTTTAGCTTTTGGCTTAAAATAAGTCATTTTTGACTTAAAATAAGTTACTTTCATATTTGTCAAACATTCTAATAAGTCAAAAACTGAGTTTTAAGTCAGTTTGACCAGCTTTTAAGCCCATCCAAACAGGCTCTTAATATATTATGTATTTAAAAATTATGAAAAAATTATATTATTTATTTATTTATTTATTTATTTTTCTTTTAGTATATTGACAACATTTGGTATTTTTTATTTATTTCGTTTTAAAAATATTATATATTTAAAAATTAGGAAAAATAGTGCTACGTGTTATAATAATCAATAACTTAAAATATTTGAAAATATATTTTTAAAAAAATGAAGATTAGGATCAGTCGGTTAATCGGTCAATTTGGCTTTTTATTATATTTTATATTTTCGCCATTTTAATTTATTTATCTTACTTTCCTTATAAGTATGTTATGTATTGAAAAATTATGAAAAATTAATATTTTAAATCACAATAATCAACAACTTAAAATATTTAGCAACACATATAAAATATTTTGTTAATTCTCAAAATTTCATATATGCCACATAAATTGGGATTGAGGGAGTAACATATATTATTTGAATATTACGTTAAAAGTACTATAAATCACAATAATTAACAACTTAAAATATTTTAAAATATATATTAAAAATCTAATTAACTTTTGGATTTCACCAATTCCACATAAATTGAGACAGAGGGGATAATATATATTGTTTGAAAATACGATAACTAAAAACATCATAAATCATAATAATTAACAACTCAAAATAATCTATAAATATATTTGTAAATTAATTAATTTTCAAAATCTCACATTGAATCACAATAAAACAACTTAAAATATATTTGATAATATATTTAAAAATTAATTAGCTCTCACAATATCACATATTGTGTCACAAATATTATTTAAAATTAAAAATATTATAAAGTTATTTAACAACAACAAATATTTTTGAATTTAATTAGCTCTCTTAATTTTGTCAATTACATAAATTTAACAAATAAAATACTATATATATTGAGCTATATACATGGAAAATAGATAAAGAGTGAAACTATTATTCAAACAAAATCTTGGGGGTCTCACTTCATATTTAAATAAAGGCAAACATGTGACACCAATGAAGA
>JABWTJ010001304.1:28569-74557 GCA_016801875.1 Solanum sitiens | reverse complement strand
GGAGCTAAAGCCTATTAAGGGTGGTCAGGTGAACACATAGTCAAGTGGTTCGTGTAGTCATTTATCTCATGGAGGTCCATGGAGCAATTCTTAGATAGCAAGCACTAGCTCTCGGTGCGACTTAATCCCCACTAGTTTTTTTAAAAAAAAATACAAAACTTTTTTTAAACAAAAAAATACACAATTTTTTGTGAACCTACTAAAAAATTTCTTTTTAAACAAAAAAAAGGAATTTTTGTGCATCTACTCATCGGTAAAAAAATGTTTTGTATACGTACTCCGCTAAAAAAAAATTATCGACTCTTTAAAGGTTGAACACCCTTGATGAAATTTCTAGCTCCGCCACGGTGCTTAAGGTAGCTTGAAGATGCATACACATTGTTGAGAATATGTCTTAGCATATTGAAGAAATAAATTAGTTAGCTATTTTTAGGATTTTAAAATTATGTTATTAGAGTCCTATTTGACTTATATTTATGAGTTAGTTCTTTTATTTGTTATTTGAATTTTACTAATAAGTTAGTAGCATTTTTTTTTAGTTAGAAATTATATCTATAAATGTAAGTCTTTGGATTATTAATAAAATAATTTTTTCTTTGACCATTTTGCAGTATTTTTCTCTCTCAAAATCTTTCTCCGTTATTTTCTTAAATTCTTTATCAAAAATCAACAATTGGTATCTAGAGTATTCTTCTTGAGGGATTTGTGAGTAGAAAAATGAACACCAAAAATAGTTTTTCACGAATGACTCCTCCTATTTTTGATGGTGAGAACCATCAATTATGGGTTGTGAGAATGAAAACTTACTTGGAGGCTTTTGATCTTTGGAAAGTCATGGAAGAGGATTATGAAATTAATCTGTTGCCAAATAATCCCACCGTTGCTCAAATCAAGAGTCACAAGAAAAAGAAAATCATTAAGTCGAAGGCAAAAATAACTTTATTATTGTTGTTTCGATAATTGTTTTCACGAAAATCATGACTCTTACATCACCAAAAGATATTTGAAATTAACTGAAGAAAGAATATACTGAAGATGAAAGAATACGAGAGATGAAAGTATTAAACTTAATGAGGAAATTCGAATTACAGAGAATGAAAGAGTCAGAAACAGTCAAGGAATATTCTGACAGATTGCTTGATATTGTCAACATAAAAGATTACTAGGCACTGAACTTAAAGATACAAGAATTGTTGAAAAAGGTCTTGTTACAATGTCCAAAAGATATGAAACATGTATAACTACCTTGGAAAACACACAAGGTCTGTTCAAAATTACCTTGACAGAAATGTTAAATTCTTTGCAGACACAAGAACAAAAGAGGCTTATGAGGCAAGATGACATGGTTGAAGGAACATTAACAATCAGCCACAAAATTGAAAGTAAGAGTAAATTTTTGAAAATTACCCACCTAGTCAACATTGTGGAAAAAATGGACATCGTCCATATTAATGTTGGAAAAGACCAGATACACAGTGCAAGATCTGCAAACAACTTGGTCATGAAGCTGTAATCTGCAAAAACAAATTTTAAAAGGATGAAACAGCTGCCCAAGTCACTACTGAAGAAGAAGAAGAACACTTATTTGTGGCAACTTGTTTTCCAACCAAAAAATCTGATTTTTGAATGATCTACAGTGATTGTACAAACTACATGACCTATGAAAGAAATCTTTTTAAAGAGTTAATTCCTATGGAAAATAAGAAAGTCAAAATTGAAAATGGTGATTGTATTCCTGCAAAAGAAAAAAGGTTTGTTTCAATTAAAAAAAATCAGGTACAAATATAATTTCAGATATTCTTTATGTGAATGATAATGATAAAAGTTTGTTTAGTGTTGGTTAGTTAAAAGAAAAAGGATTTAAATTATTATTTGGAGACAAATATTGTCGAATCTTTGGTTCTACTAAGCAAGAGATTTTACAGGTTTAAATGAGAGGTAAGAGCTTCTCATTTAATCCAACAGAAGATGCACACAAGCCTTGCAAGACAAAGGATAAATAAGCAGATTTGTTCGCAAAGTCAATTTCAGATGAGACAACAATCTACAGTTTCTGATCCAAGAAGGAGTGTTGAGAATATGTCTCTGGATAATGCAGAAATAAATTAGTTAGTTATTTTTAGGATTTTTTAAAATTATGTTATTCGGATCCTATTTTACTTATATTTAGGAGTTAGTTTTTTAGTTGTTATTTGAATTTTACTGATAAGTTAGTAGCATATTTTTTTATTTTTAGTTAGAAATTATATCTATAAATGTAAGTCTTTGGATTATTAGCTAGTGTTTGGCCATAAATTTTTAAATATTCTTGGCAAATATTATTTGGGTGAAAACTTGGGTGAAACTTCACCATGTGTTTGGCCATAGGATTTGGGAAATATATTTCATTTTTTAGAAAAATATGATTATACCCATAAGTTTTAAAAACTATCAAAACTAACCATAAGTTTGTCTTACAAGTCAATTGGATCTTCGTTACAACAATAACAAATAGTGTTCATGAACTAGAGCAATGTGATAATTTGGAGTGAGTGTTACAAGCATCATCCCATACATCCTGAAGTAGACAAAGCACATGACGTTTTTATCATTAGTCGATTGTTCATCATTTTCATTTATAACCATATCATCATTTAACATTCACTAAATATTTCATCACTACTTTGGTGTTAATGTAAACAATTATGTAATATAACGCAAGCAACAACTACAGAGGGTCTTTTTGTAAAAGATAAAAGTTTGGGGTAAAATTTCAATTTATTAAAGATCCCAAATAATGAGATTTGGGCCAAATACTAGAAAAAACTAGTATTTGAAATTTTGAGATATTTGTCAAATAATGACAAAGTGTATGGACAAACACTATTTGCCAAGTTTTTACCCAAATATTATTTGGAAAATCTATGGCCAGACGGACACTTCTGCAGTATTTTTCTCTCTCAAAGTGTTTCTCTATTATTTTCTTAATTTCTTTATCCAAAATCAACAATATGAAAAACTAACTCCATGTTCTAATGATTATAAATGCTCGATCATGTGAGTGACACATTATGAATTTCAAAAATTGACTTAAAGATAATAGTAATTTGTGAGCCGTGTAAAACTTAATTGCCATGTTGATGGACCGTGTGAAACTTAATTTGAGAAAAAAATTATTAAGGAAACAGAAATCAATCACCGTGAAGGAAAAAATCTAACTTGAACTAGATAAAATTAATTGATGTATTTATAAATGATTCTACCTCATGAGAAATGAGATGCGATGTGAACAAGATTTGATTTTACAATTTTAAAGTCACTATCACTATTACTACTAAATGAACATTTA
This sequence comes from Solanum sitiens, assembly GCA_016801875.1. Lineage (NCBI taxonomy): Eukaryota > Viridiplantae > Streptophyta > Magnoliopsida > Solanales > Solanaceae > Solanum > Solanum sitiens. Next base: position 71,229 of record JABWTJ010001304.1, on the reverse strand, counting down.
CAGTATTGAAAAGTAGATTGTTAAATTAAACTAATTGAGATATTATACTATTTAATAACTAATCGAGGTGACTGCAAGTTAGCACCATAAAATTCAATACCTACATATAACTTTTAGGACTTGTAATTGCCTTCGTTTCCTCTTCCTCTCCTTCCCCTTCCTATGCCCCCATTATTATTATTTTTATTTAAAAAATAAAAACTTTAATAAGTGAATTGAGAGAAGGGATAATTGTATATAATAACAAACTAATAACCTAAAATAAATGGAGTAGCTACGGTTTGATTTAATTGTGCTCCATAGCAAACGTTTGCCAAAGTTTACCAGTCGCTTCTCTCCCAAAAATCTCGCTCGCCACTCTTCTATTCTCGCTCGCCACTCTCCCTCTGCTCGCCTCTCTCGCTTTATACATAGAAGTGTATAAATTGTGTTTCTGTTTTGTATAAAGCGAGAGAAAATTGTATATGCACATGCAAAACATATATCTTCGTGCTATACACTTAATTATACAATTTACAAACATTTTACTTCGATTCAATTGCAGACAAATGCAAATTTTATACAAATATTGCAGCGAAAAAGGCCAACGAATTATACAATTCCGAATTATACAATTGCAGTGAAATACAATTTTCTCTCGCTTTATACAACATAAGTGTATAAATTGTGTTTCTGTTTTTGTATAAAGCGAGAGAAAAACATATATTTTCTTCCTATACACTTATAATTATATAATATACAAACATTTTACTTCGATTCAATCGTATGTAAAGCAAATTTTATACAGATGTTGCATAGAAATAGGCAGCGAATTATGCAATTGCACATTATACAATTGCAGTGAAATAGGCCAGCGAATTATACAATTGCAGTGAAATAGGCCAGCGAATTATACAATTTAGGCCAGCGAATCATACAATTGTATATGTATAGCGAGGCCAGCGAATTATACAATTTAGGCCAGCGAATTATACAATTGTATATGTATAGCGAATTATACAATTGTATATGTATAGCGAATTATACAGTTATATGTTTGCTATGGAACGCAATTATACAAACTTTGCTATAGCATACAAATATGAATTTTTTGTTTGCTATATGTGAAAGTTGCCCTTGAAAGAATCATATTACAATACGAAGTAATCACCAATAAGATACAACAACTCGAATTTAAAGCTTAATAGTTGTACACTATATTATTTTGAAATGTCCAATAATACTTGTCTAATTTATGAAATTAATGGATAAATTTACACTTACTTCCTAATTTATCGTTATTTTTAGTTATAGTCATTTCTTTATTACATTTTTCAAGACATTGTATTTATTATATTCAAAGGATCCTTATATTAATCATTGTTTCTTAAGTAGTGTGTAAAGTCAACGATGACAAAATATTGTTGAACAGAAGGACTATAAAAAAATATATGTATATGATTGAAATAAATTTTTTTAGAGTTATTTTTAAATACAGGAAAATCATAAATATGTTCTCAAGCTTTGCGAAAAGGCTCGTTATCTGCTAAAGTTTAGTTTATCTATGTCATTTTCGTTTAAGAAAAGATCCATTTATGTCATTATTTGTTAACTAAAATAGCATAGATGAGTCAAACATTTAACGAAAGACATAAATGAACATTTTCTCAAAGTTTGATGACATACTTGAGCTTTTTCCCTTAAAAATGATTTAATTAATGACGTGACGAAAACATAATTGACCACGTATAAAAAATGTGATACCCCTTTACGGCACGGCGGAAAGGTTTTACCAATTTAAGTGACATTATTGATTAGGGATTATTTTTATTGTTTTGAAGTCGCCACCTAGAATTGAGTTATGGTGTTCCAAGTTACTTTTTGTTTAAATTCTAATCAAAAGAAAATAACTCTTCATATGGTCTGCGAAGTAAAAATTCGGGTGAGAAATTCTGTTGATCGAAGAAAAGATATTAGGCATCCCCGAGTTTCGTGGTTCTAGCACGGTCGCTTTTATTGACTTATGCTTATTTTAAATTATTTTTGGATATATTATATAACTACTTTTTTTATTTTTTATTTTGTTGAACTTCTATTAGTCTTAAACACGATGAATAATTGCTTTCTCGATCTTGACATTTAGAGACATAACTGTCTTCCTCGCAAACAATTTTTTGTCCATAAGTCTTAATTTAAAATTAACGAAAGTTAATTATAGTATTGGACAAGGTGTGTCATGCATCCTTGAATATTTTTTAAGTGTCTCAACAAAACCACATTCTTAATTGAAACAAATATTTTCAACGTGCCTAAAGCTCATGTAGTATGTATTAAAAGTACTTGCTCTTATTTTTTTAAATTTTAGACAATTAATTTTTCATTTCATTATTATATTAATTGATGATATTTTTAATTAAATACTTAATCTTTATATCAAAGAATCCGACCAAATCAATAACAGAGTAAATTCAAGTTTAACAACATAACTCATTTGTTTGTTTATTGATAAAGGACATATTTTTCAAAAATATGTGAATCGACATATGCAATTAACATCAATATTAAGCTATAATAATGCCGTCAAAACTTTGGCTTAGACACAACAAAATTAAATAACAACAATAAAATTCTTATATAATAATAAGATTTATTCAATCTTTTAGGAATTTTTGGCTGATGGTTGCTTTTTTTTTTCTCTTTTTCTGGTAGTGTATACGTTTGGGGTGAGGATAATGGGCAGGTTATCATTTTTATTTTTTTTTTGTTAATAAATAAAAATATAATAAGATTAATAATAATTATAATATTAACTAAGAAAAATTAAATATCTAGATCAAAAAATATAAATTAAAATCAGAATTAAATAGCTAGATCAAAAAATATAAATTAAAATCATCAATTTCTTATAAAACTTTGTATAAATTAAAAATAAAATGTATCCTAAAGTTTGATTCTATTTTTGTAGTTTTCATATCCTTTAAAATAAAATTGGGAAAATGACAAGTACCCCCCAACCTTTGCAGGAAATTTTAAATTACACACTTATACTATACTAAGGTCCTATTACCCCATGAACTTATTTTATAAATAATTTTCAACAAATTACCGGAATACGTGGCACTATCATGTGGGCCCACCGCGTGTTGACATTTTTTTCCAAGCTAATGTCACGTAGGTTGAAAAGGGGTAGAGAATTATTTATAAAATAAGTTCAAGGGGTAATAGGACCTTAATATAGTATAAGTGTGTCTCTGAAATTTCGGGCATAGGTTGGGGGGTACTTATGCATTTTCCCAATAAAATTAGATAAAAGACAAAATATAATTTAGATTTTAAAAGTATTTAAACTCTAAAAATCGTGTAAAATTTCAAATTCAATAAAAAAATTACTTGTCTACAAAAAAAAAAAATAGTGTTGCAAAACCAAAATTTGACTAATTGAATGATAATCGCAATTAATTTGCAATAATTAAAAAATCTAAAAATTAAGTGGAGCGCTGCTAGGTGTATTAAAGTGAGGGATCGAAAATAAATATACGTAGTATAGTTCTACTAGTGAAATTTAAAAATACAGATTCTAATAAACTCTTATCAAAATTGAAAATACTTGAAGATTAAAAATGTCTATTTAATTCTTGAGTAATACTTAAAAAGAAATATCATATCATAACAATATATTTATTTCATGTGTACAAAGAATATCATTTATCACAAATCATTTGCTAATTATGTATTCTCACTTAATTTGTCTATGTATAACTATACACAATATCCTATTAAAAATTAATTAACACTATCAACTTAATTATAAATTTTTTGAGTTTTTTTGACATTCTGGTAAAACATTGTTGCATGTAAGATTATTAATATTTCCCCAAATAGCATTTGGAGTTTCACCATTTCCTCCTAACAATTTCACATTCTCCATCAAAATTCCTTCACATGGAATTTTTTTGCTGCACTTGATATTTATTGCATCATTTGTTGCACTTGTGCCTTTGATATTTTGATAAATAACATTTTTCACTTCAATTGCTGAGTCGGTCTGTAAATATATAAATATATTTTTGTGATTTAGAGATCAATAAAATCATCACAAATTTGTGATTGAATTATATTATGAACCGGTCATATTAACTCTATCATCAATATTATCGTCATAGATATTCCGTCACAACTTTATAATATACAATATGTTGTTATATATTACATTTTCAAAGTGGGGTAAATTTGATCATATAAAATTTTGTACGGGCTTTTATTGTATTTTAAGAAAGTTGAAGGGGTGAAATTAGTTTTGCTTATAAGTTAAAATAATATATTGTCCAAATGATGTCGCAAATTGCACTAATGATATAAAAATATTCTACACTTACTGTATATCATGTATAAATAAAATTCATTTTTGTTCGAATTTAAGTTATATACTTTTATAATGTATATACATCGACATTACTAAAAAGTTTACGGTATTTGGTTATCTAAAGATAACTCAACTAACAACCTATAATGAAATGGATTAATTATCTAAAAAATACGACAAATTATCTGCTATTTATAATATTTTAACAGAGTAGATTATTTTTTCATATCGTTAATATATATAAGTTAAATTCATTTCCAATTACCTCAGCTTTGCATGGACCATCAGCTTGATCACAATAATTTTGGTCTATAATTATTGGATTTTTCACATTATTCATAACAACATTTTGAAACTTAATATTGCTTGCACTTCCAAATCCTCCCTACATAAAATAATACAAGAATATAATTACATAAATATTGCAAACAATTTTCATAATGAAAAAAATATTTGTAAATTAATAAAAATAATTAATTAATTAATTTACCGGCCAAGTCTTAATCCTAAGTCCATTTGTAGTTCCAAAAAGCTTAGCTCCATTTACATGAATATCAGACACATGAGCTTCTGAATTTCCACCTCCCAAACTTCCAATACTAAGCACGAAAATTAATAATAATAAATTACATAATTAGATTATAATTTTTGATAAAATAATCTGAATATAATAGAGAAAAAAAGGTTGATGGTTATAAAATAAAGAGGTTCAACAATAACAATAATATAGTCAATATAATCATGTAAGTGAGGTATGACCAGAAATTTTATTTCTACCTTCATGGGGTATGAGATTGTTTCAGATAGACAATCGACTCAAGAAAATAATTTTTCAGAACAATTTCAAAGAAATAAAAAATAAAACGATAATGATATTAAAAAAAGAAAAAAGTAATGAAAGTAAAGATAATCAAAATAGGAGAAATAAAACATTTTAATAATAGAATAAAAAAATAAGATAATAGTAGCATGATAATACTAATATAATGAAATTATATAGGTGTATTTTATATTTTCTCAGTTTCAATTTATGTGGTATTTTTCATTTTTCGAGAACCACACAATTTAAGTTTGATCGAAAATTTGCACATAAAATCTTCAATTTTTTTTGCATTGAAATTTATATATTTGTAAACTATGTAAAAAGTACAATAAGTCACAATAATTGATAATTCAAAATGTTTAAAACATCTATAAAGAACTCACGATTAAAGATAAATTTCAAAATTTCAAAAGCGCCACATTAAATTTCAAAATTTTTGGTACCTAATTCCATGACCTGGTCCACAAGTAATGCCAGTGGCTAAGACCTTCTGAGATCCATCCACAATTGAGATGCAATCATCACCTACAACAAAAATAATTCCCAAAATATGTAGTTAGTAAATTAAAAAATTTAATGTCATTTTTTTGGTACAATTAGTATAATTTAATATTTCTAAATATTATTTCAACAATCTATAATAGTACAACTCACTATAATGAGATTAATTATCCGCTTTGAACTAGACTTTCAAGATTTTGGGAGTGTTTGATAATTAGGAAAATGTTTTTCATTAAAAATATTTTTCTGGAAAATAAGTAGATTTATGATTTATTTTTTCATGTCTGGTTGGTGAGTAGAAAATATTTTTTGAAAATGATTTTTAGTGTTTGATTTATGAATGAAAAATATTTTTGAGAAATATCTTTTATTTTTACTAGAGTAGAAAATAATTTTTGAAATTGAAAATAATTTTTTTAAAAAAAATATTTTTTTTGGGGGGGGGGAGAGGGAAGGAGTGGGGGGGAGGGTTAGGGGTGAAAAAATAAAAATTTAAAGTTGAAAAATATTTTTAAAAAATTAAATTACATTTTTTTGGGTGGGGTGCAGGGGACTGGGGGTAGGGGGGTAGGGATGAAAAAATAAAATTTTGAAGTTTAAAATATTTTTTAAAAACAAAATGAAAATTTAATTTTAGAGATGGGGTGGGGTGGGGGTTGTTGGGCGGCGGGGGCAAGGTAGGGGTGAAAAAATAAAAATTTGAAGTCGAAAATATTTTTTAAAAATAAATTTAATTTTCTTTTTTGGGAGGGGTGGGGGAGTGTTCGTAGCGGCTGGGGTGGGTGGGGTCAAGGGTAGGTATGGAGAAATGATATTTTAAAGTTGAAAATATGTTTTAAAAACAAAATCTATTTTTTTTGTGGGGAGGGGGGGGGGTTGCTGTGGGTGGGTAATGTGGGGGTAGGGAGTCGGGGATCGGGGTGAAAAAACAAAATTTTGAAATTGAAAAGATTTTTTTAAAAATAAATTTAATTTTTTTTTTAAGGGGGTGAAGGCATGATCGGCGGATAGGGGAGTGAAAATATAAAATTTTAAAACTGAAAATATTTTTTAGAAATCGATGTTTTTTTAAGAAAAAAATATAATTTGAAGTTGGATGATAGTTTTGAAAAATGTTTTCCTTAACTTTTGAATGAAAGTTATTTTCCTTAATTTTGAGAAAAATGAGTTATTCCAAAAAATATTTTCCTCTATACCAATCACACCCTTTAATTAAAACATACCACATTGCCACTATTGTCTAAATTGTGTTTTCCTATACACCAGCATTTCTCATATGTTTATTGAAGTGAAATTTACCTAAGATATCACATGTTGTTCATGATCTCAACATATATTTATCTTTGAGTTGACTTATAAAGTTCATTTGGGAATTAGCAAAAGCCCTACGTCAAAGACCAAGTGGTCGATGAGACGACGATGATCAATCGCCGAAAATTTTAGTCCGTCATATTTTTAGGCTAATAACTAATCATAAATTTCACTTATTACAAGCATGTAATTACCTTTAATTAATACATACAACTTGACAATATAATTTTTTTTTTACTATAAGTATATAAAAAGTAAAATAGTTAATTTATCGATACCTGTGCCAATGGTGGAATCAGAAATTTGAATATTTTGAGTGTTAGTTATATGAATTCCATCAGTGTTAGGGCTATTTTCTGGAGCAGTCACTTCCAATTTTGAAACTTCAACACCAACACAGTTCTCAATTAGCAAATGTATTTGTTGTGCATTTTCTATTTTAAGGTCCTTCACTTTCAAGTTGTTGCACTTGTAAAATGTTAGAGCCTGTAAAAATTTAAGTTTCATCGACAAAATAAAATAAAATAAAATAAAATAAATAAATCTCTATCAACAAAAAAAAATTAAAGAAAAATGACGTGATAATTAATTGTTTTGTTCTTTGAAAAATAAGAAATCAAATCAAATAAACGTACCGTGGGTGCTACCTTGCATGGCTGCAAAATAAAAAAAGAAGTTGACATAAGAATAAAAATTAGACAAAATTAGTTATATATATCATAAAAACAAAAGAAACAGGTGTGTATATATGTATATAAATAAATTAAGTTTGCAAAGGCCGTGCATAAAGCATTTCGTATTTACATAAGGTTCAGGAAGGGCCACACCCAATTGAAGTGCGATGTAAATAGTCTATTTTAAAGCATGTATTAGTGACTGCTTTTGGACTGCTTGAATATAATGGACGGTGACCTATAAGTCACACATAGACAACTTTATCATTGTTCCATGACTGCCCTTTCAAAACTAAGTATGTAAAGGGCAAAAGGGTTGCCCGAGCTCCGTTGCATAAAATATTATGTGTTTTTGCACGGTTCGGAAAGGGCTGCACTCGATAGGAGTGTAATGTAGACAGTCTATTCTAAAACATGTATTAATGACTGTTTCTACATGGGTTGAACGGACAGTGACCTATAAGTTACATGCACATAGACAACTTTATCATTACTCCAAGACTCTCCTTTCAAAATTAAGTATGTAAAGGGCAAAAGGGTTGCCCGGGCCCCGGCTCATAAAACATCATGCACTTATGCAAGGTTCGGGAAGGGTTGCACTCGATTGGCGTATAATGTAGACACTCTATCCTAATGCAAGTACTAGTAATTATTTGCACACGGTTCGAACTGGTGGTGACCTATATAAGTCACATATAAATAACTTTATGATTGCTCCAAGACTCTCGATCCTATCAAAATTAAGTATGTATTTATACCAATTTTTTATTAATTTTGCAAGAATTTTGCCACCAAATTTTGCCATTGCCATTGATAACTCCAGCTCCTCCAACCACCAATTTTTGAACACTATCAAAAATAAGCCAGTGCCTCCTATCCTTGTTGTAATCTGAAGTATCCTCAGATGCTAATAGGGTTCCATAAATCTGAAATTAAAAAAAATTGAACAAAAAAATTGTCAAATAATATTCTACATTCGAACCTATTAATTTATTTCCAGATATAATTAAAAGTAGTGACTAGATTAGAAATTTCACGAAAGGTGTTTAAATCTAATATATATATAAAATTAAAGTTATATTTGACCTAAAAATGTTCAACTAATCATTGTTCAACGGATATAGCTTTGTCACTATACATAGAGCTTATTTCTCTCCATATATATAATGATAGCGGAGTTTAATTAACTTATATCCGTGCGCGGACAATGTAATAAGTTTTTCATATTATCAGTACAATAAAGATGTATTCAAGATTTGAAACTTATCCGTTTATATAACAATATCAATTTCTGATTTAATATTTTTGGATACTATTCAATAAAGTCGCGTAAATGCATAGATTACACTATAGATCCACATACACAGTGCGATTCAACTCGTCGAATAAGATCATTTATCATATTTTAAAATAACCTAATAGTATAAAAGAAACTTTTATTCTGTTAGTTTGAATCGATAATCGGGTTTCATATAAGTTTTGGAAAAGAGCCACACCATGACACAGACAACCTACCTTGATGCAAGCCTCAAGAACTAGTTACTTGACCATGACTCGAACATCCATACTTTATAGTGATTAGGACGAGAGTAATTTTATCGTTATTCCGAAATTTCTTTTACATTATGATATGTGAACCTAACCTGCATTGTAATGGAAGATTTGCATGGCCCATAAAATTTGATTGGTTTGAGAAGATATTTCTTGTTTTGGGACACCACAAAATTCACAACATGTGAAGATGAACAAGCTTCTTTCCATGCTTTTTGAAATGCCTGAAATTAAGATAAATTTATTTTAATATATTAATTAATTTATAAAATAAACAAAGCTAATTAAATTGCTTATGATGCTGTTAAAATTAGTCGTAGAAGTAATCCCAACCTACATATATTCACCATAATAATAGTTAGCTTCGAAGTATGACATAATCTTTATTTTCCACCAAGAAATGAGATGTTTAATTCTCCTATCTTAATTAAGGGTCTAGTATTTGAACTCTGCATATAAAAAAAAATCTTGCTAGAGAGTGTTTTCCTGCCAAATAAGGCCTAAAATCGATAGTATTCTATTTGACTATGATTTTGCTCGAAAATATCAAAGAAATAACTGAGTCAAACCGACAAATCATATACATATATTTTATTATCATACATATATAATATATTGTTTCTATAAACAATTTTTAAAGATCTTGTATATGTTTTCATTAAAATTTATAATTTACTTATGCAAAAGCAAAAATCCTCAAAGTAAGAACATTTATCTTATTGGTTTCATGTGTATGAGTGTCTATGACCATTCTTTTTGAGACTAAGAATGTCGTTGTATTTTCCTTCTAAGTCAAAACGCAAAATAGTGAATTTTGAAACTTTATTCATGATAAATTCAGTAATCAGAAGTTATTTAATGTTAGTCATTCTAACTATTTTTCATTTTGAATAGATTTTTGTCATTCTTTTCACGTTTTGAATAAATTGTTTCTTTTAATTTTATGTATGATTAATAATTGAATAATCAAATTAAATTGAAATCAATAATAACAACCAAATCGATAAATGTATATTATATCGGATTTAATTTGATTTTAATAATTTTAAGATCAAATAATTAATTGATTTAATTTTAATTTTAACACCAATAACTAACCTAAATCGACCCACAAACACCCGTAGATGTGACATATATTATCTGTTATCAACTTATCATTGCATAAAAATTAAATTCTTTTTAGAAAACATTTCTTCACAAACTTTTCTATCTGATAATATACTTCTTTTATTTCATTTTATATGTATGACTATTTTTTATCATTTGTTAAAATAATAATATTTTTATTTTTATTTTAAAATAAATGTAACTTTATATACATCCTATTTTATATACTTAATAATAATATGGGATGCTTTTACAACCATTGAAAATTAATAGAAAATCTAATTAAGATCGTAAGTTTTAAAATCTTTTAATTTTAACTTAAACTAAATATCGCCACATAAATTAAATCAAATCAAGGTAGTATACAACTTTTTATTTATTGTTTCACTATTAAAAGCATGTGAATTTTAATTTTTTTTTAATGGAAACATGTCTGTCTGAAAAGCTTTTAACGAGTCAATATACGACGATTTCTCTAAGAAATTTTCATAAGAAATTCACGTGTTTTTAGTAATAGATCGAAAGAGAATTTTTTCAAAGAAAACTAATACTTACATTTGTATCATCTATACTTCCATCACCTCTAGCTCCAAAGCTATCCACATTAATTGTTGTAACCTTAGCTTGATCTTCTTCTTCATTATTTAATTTCTCCAAATTCTTATATCTTTGGAATCTACTAATTATTTCAAGATTTTTCTTCATATTGTTGTTTTTTTCATGATCAAGAATGGTGTTGAAATAATTTGAAGGATAAGCTTTAAAATGAAAATCATTACCAAATTCCCCTTCAAGATTATTTATGTTGTGATCATCATCAAGGAATTTAATGCTATAGCAAGATGAAAATGACATAATAATAATGATAAAAATAGTGAATAAAATAAAGTGATTTCTTAGAAGTGTCATGGTATGTTTGTTTGTTTTGTTTTATTGTTTAATATAATATATGGTTTTTTTATTTATTTTTTGGTTGAAAAAAATGATGAAAATTCTGAAGGAAAGTATGGGGGGATACTTGTTGGTTAAGAGAAAATGAGGGTATGGAAATAATTATTTGATAAAGTGAGGTGGGGGATTTGTCTATTTATAGAATTTAGTTTTTTTTTTTTTTAATTAATGTGATAGAGATTTAGACGAAAGTATTATTTATTTCTTGGACAATTTGCTGACTTCTTGCCTCCATACTTACTTAGAAAACAAGAATTGAAATAGAAAAAATAAATAAATTGAAATTTTGCTTTTCAACATATCATAATATTTGTAAGGTTATAAATTGAATTTTCAAAATTTGTAAATTCAAACATATGTTGCTTTTACAATAGATAATTTCAATGGGTTGCAATAATAAATTAAGATGTATCACCTACTTGATGTACTATTCAGAAAAAAAGGCCATATTTTACTTGTAGAATAAATCACTACTAGGTACAAAATTTTATTTTCAAAAAATTGCTAAAATGTTTGGGGTATATATATATATATATATATATATATATATATATATATATATATATATGTTATTTTTTAAAAAAAATAAGTCAAAAGTCTTCTAAAAGATAATTACTTGAGCAAAAAAGACTAAAGTGGGGGAAAAGAAAAATTATAAGCAATGTTGATAAATTTGTCTAAATTGGAAATCATTTTTGCTTGTTTAGTAAAAATACAATGTATGAAGTTTCCATCAACGATAGTCGTCGTTGTTCCTTCCTTAATTATAAGTTTTGAATATAAGATCTTAAGGTATTGCGCGACGCAAATTTAAAATATTTAAACGTTAATGTGGATCGAGTGAAACAAAAAACAAAACAATGATTGCTATATTTTATTGCTTTATTTTAAGAAAAAATGACAGAAATCTCACCTTTAAGTTCTCTTATTATTATTATCCGCTATCAGTTTTATAAATTTTCAAAATCTCTCATTTTATACATCAAATTAATGTATCTCGCGCATCAAATCAATGTATCTCGCTCGTCAAATTAATGTATTTCGCGCATCAAATTAATGTATTTCGCGCATCAGATTAGTGTATCATGTACAAAATGTAATCATCTTAGTGTATCATGTATAAAATGTAATGTATCTTACTTAACGATTAATGTATCTCGCGCATCATCAAATTAATGTATCAGCGCTTATATTATTGTATCAATTTGAGGGATTTCTGTAATTATAAACTTATAAAAAAATTGATAATTTTACCTTAAAAGTATGTGACTTCTGTCATTTGCCCTTTTATATCCATAAAAACACAACGTATGTTTATATAAGCAATGGTGATAAGGTTTAATTCTTAGTTATGGGCTTTGGAATAAATTGCTTAGATTTCATTGCAGGGAAAATAGAAACACAACGTATGTTTATATAAGCAATGGTGATAAGGTTTAATTCTTAGTTATGGGCTTTGGAATAAATTGCTTAGATTTCATTGCATGGAAAATAGTATGGAATAGCAAATTAATTAAGGAAAATTTAAAAATAAATGTTATAATCACAATTTTACTTAATTCTAATCGTAGTAAACATTTTGCCGTTTGCCTCTCTTTCTAGAAATCTCGCTCGTCACTCTCAAGAATTTCGTTTGCCACTCTCCCTTGCCTCTCTCACTTATACAACATAAATGTATAAATTGTGTTTGTGTTTGTATAAAGAGAGAGAAAATTATATATTCAAATATAAATACATATATTTTTGTCATATACACATATAATTATACAGATACAGATCTTCCCCTACCAGTTCACTTTTGTCTTTCTCTCTTTCTCGCTTTATACAAACACAAATTATACAAATTACAATGTATAATTTGTGTTGTATATAGCGAGAGAGAGAAAGATTTGATATACATATGTTTTATTCGATTCAATTGTATACAAATTCAAATTTTATGCAGATATACAAATATAATCATTGATATGTGCTTCTTATACAAATATGATGTTTCTTAGCAACTGTAGTTATAGAGCGCTAATATGAATTTTATATTTGTTAAATCTAAAATTTACTCTTCATTGTAAACGTTAACATTAGCTATAAAATTTATCGTTAATATACATCAAATAGTTAATACTTAACATTATTTTTTGAAAATCTATCGTTAAATAGTAAAAATAATGTTTTTGTTATTAATTACATAATTTATCCATTACTGATTTTTATTTTTATAGTAGTAATTAATGATTAACAAGACCTTTAACGGATTTGTGACAATTTAATGATGCAATGCCAAAGCTAATAAAGGTAAGTAAATGGTTTTAATTAAATTTCCTTTGATAAAAAAAAATATATATGTCGTGCAAGTAAGGTAAAACATATTTTTGAAAACTTTCTAGATATAGCATATTTTCATTTATTTATTTATCGATTAGAATTTTCTCGTTAGAATTTTCAACTCTGCTATTCTTAGATGAAATCCATCAATATAATAACGACAATAACATAATACCTAGTGAAAAAAAGTTCATCGACACAAACAATTTAATTTGCAAATAATCGAATTTATAGCTATTTAAAATCTTCCGTGAGTATTTTCTTCTTGTTGTGTAATATTGGGAAGGAAAACTTTAGAAAAAATAATAAAGTTATAGTTTTGTGACATCTAAGTGTTTTGAGTCGTGCAATTAGCTATAGCCATAGATGTTTGCATCAAATAGACCGTCCACATTATATTATCTTAAAAATACAATTATTTTTCAAATTTTATGTAAATTCGAGATATATACTTTGTGCGCTAATTTTTTTTTGGGGGCGGGGGGCGGGGGGGAGGGGGAAGAGTTATAATTCCTGCCCAAAATTTGAAATTGTTACAATAATTTCAGTTAAAATTAAGATATTCCGAACCTTTTTTTTAGGTGAGATTTCTATTAATGATGAAATATCAAATTTTGTGGATAGGAACTTTTGATTAGTCATACACAAATTATTTAATTACTCTTATATCAAGTCACCATCTAGAATTCTTTAGTCTATATATTAATAATAACACATGGTTTGTTTTTGCCAAAAGAAATATTTATTTTATTGATAGATAAAAAGTTATGGAGCTGCAAAAAAGGGAAATTTGAATTAATATAGATATTAATGCATTAATTTACTTGTTCAACTTTGGCACGTTATAAGTTAATTAAGTGAATGTAGTTTGTAACTTGTAGACAGTTAACTTAGTTTAAGACTAATTAGTAGTTAGGATTTATCTTCAATCAATTATGGCCATGTAAAATTATGATTTAGTGCCTATTAATCACATATTGTTGTCATATTGATTTAGAATATGTGACATTGAATGGTGATTTTTATGATAAATATATCAGAGGTAGATTTAGTTTGTATAAATTTAGAAACGTTTTTCCAGATTTTGTATACACTATGGGCATCTCCAACCCAGTACTTTATTTTACTCTTTAAATATAGAGTTTTCTATTTTTTCAAATAATCAATTCGAACTCAATTTTCTATTTTACTCTCTAAAATAATTTTTTTCTCTCTCCTCAATATTATATTATTATTTCTACTTTATTCTTATTTTCTTATTTCATAATATCAATCCTTTATCTTTTTTCCAAAATAATTACTTTATATAATTTTTAATGTGATATAAAATTATATTTTATTCTAAATTTTTAAATAACATAAATTACAAAAAAATATAATATAATACATAAATTAGGGGACACATTCAAATAAAAGTGACAAACAATTATATAAACACTCAATTTTTAAAATAATTACGTTGCTCCCAAAAATACTGTATTAATGCATTACGAAGTTTGAAATGAGCATTTTTGTCCTTAATTTTTTTATGTGTAGCTAAAAATTATTCAAATCGGAGATTTTCATCTACCACCATTTTTATAGTTGGAGTTGGAACTTCTACTTCATCTTGAATTGGTGCATTGAGACCACGTTCATCCTCAATTAATTAAATTCCGCAAAATTAATCATATTCGAACACATGAGATGCATGTAGTAGATTGGTGCATACATTATGTGTGGATAAGTTCTACTCGATTAATATCTACATATAATTTTATTTATCTAAAAATAACTTTGAGATAACTATGAGAATCTCTTCCTACTTGGGGACGATGTTATCTTAGTATGCTACATCTGAACAATAGGACGGCGAAAGGCTAGATAGATATATCAAAATCAAGGATTTTAGAGTCGAAACTAAAATTTTAATGAAAAATTTAGAAACTATCAGTGATCCAAATGTTCGTGATCATCTGCAACGAGAACAACAATGAATACCTGAAAAAAAGAAATCGACAATCGCAACCACAGTCACAATCGCTATCACAACCACAATCGCAACAATTGTCTGAATCATATCCTTTTTTTTAATAGTGCTAAATTATTGTTGTGATCAATTAACCATTATGTTATGTATTGTATTTTATCTTGTATTTTAATTATTACGTTGTGTACTGTATTTTTAAATTAAAATTTTCATCTTGCTATTTTAGTTTTATGTATTCTTTATAATAAAAATTAATAATAAAATAAAATTTTATTATTGATGAAAATTAGAATAAAAATTAAAATACTATTTATTTGAAATTAAAGTAATGTATATTAATTTTTTTTAAAAAATATTATACTATATTTAAAAAGGAATTATGAATATTAGATATTTAATTAATGGAAGTATATGTAAAATAATATGTTAATCAGAAAGTAATAGAAATAATAGTAAAATAATAAAAAAGTAAAATAGAGAGTGTGAATAGTAGTTCTCTAAATTTGGAGAATTACTATTCACCTCTCTATAAATGGAGAATAGAGAGTAATTTGGAGGTGGATTAGAATGCTCATTCTCTATTTTGCTCTCCAAAAATAGAGAATAGAGAGTAAAATAGAGATGGGTTGGAGATGGTCTAATATCTACGAATATTTGACTATCTTTATTAAAAAAAAAGGGTTAACAATAGATTTTATCAATAAACTTTTTCCCTTAACGATATATTTTGTTACAAAATAAAAAATAAATAAAGGCTTGCATTCTAGTAATAGGATATTTAGGGAAACAAAAAACTCATTATTATGGATACTAATTTTAAATATCATTAAAATTAATAAATTTTTAAATTTTAAATTCGACGATAAGTGTTTGTCAGAGTATGTACTACATATTTCAAGTAAACAAAACCCTCAATTCATTGTCTCTGCCTAATATTGGGATTAAGAAGGAATATTAATGCATGTATTTTTAGCTTTCATAATCAGTAGTCACCCATCACCCTGTTAAATCCAATTGTATTGGAATTATGACTATTTTTAGCTTTCATAATCAGTAGTCACCCATCACCCTATTAAAGCCAATTGTATTGGAATTATGACTAATTTTTTAAGGGTGTTAAATTAGCGGGTTTGGATTATAATCTTAATGAATAAAAAGCTGAGCAGGTAAACGAGTTGAGTTACGATTTATAAAAAAATTTCTCAAATTAAAATTGTGCGTATTCTTTAGGTTACATACAATAGATTATAACTTAAACTGTTCAACACAAAATTATTTTTCAGTTTACTAAGGTGAAAAGATTGATAGGGATATATTTCGCTGAAATGCTTTAAATTCTAAAAGAACTATAAAAAGTAGGACGACAAATTCAATCATGATAATTGATAATAAAGAGAAACAGTGATTCAACTATATAGTTTTCATAATAATAAAGGCTATAAACCATCAATTGTAACATTTATAAAGAGTCAACTTCTTGAATTTTTCGAATTCATACTTAAAACATAATATATTGTATAACACAACGTCAAAGCATTGCAACTATGCCATCTTTGAGGACGGTGATCACTCACGAGAATGTGATGATCACTTAGTGTGTGTATATATATATATATATAAAAGTGAGAGTGTATTATAATTTTTTTCCCCCTTTCTTTTAAGAAAGAATGTCCATAAAAAATTATGAATAAGAATCGAGCATGCGGAATGGATAAATTAAAGTAAGTATTAAGTTATGATTATGATGTTTTTTTTTTAATATTGGATTTAGTGAGAACATTTGAGGATGAAACAAGTAGGATTTGCAATTAAGAAAATTACGTAACTAAGCAAATATCTATTAATGATGTATTTGTTATAGCTATAATTACAACTAATTTTGATTCGCAACTAATGTTAAATTTGATGTATTTGTATAACTACCTTATCTCTTGGCTCTTGCCTATTTTTTTTTATTTATACAATTTTTTTTTCCTCATACATATCACCTATTTTTCACACCTTAATTCACTCAACCATAAGCAATTTTTGAAATTTCAAAGATATATCCTACCTCCCTTCTAATCATTCTTCCTTTATTAAATTCATTTATAAGGATTAAATACAATAGAATAGTAGTAACCATCCAAAAGTACTCCCAAATCATGCATAAGTTCCACAATTTTTACATGATGTTGAATTTGTATAAGTTTCACCATCTAAACATAGTTCGAAAGTCATTTTTAAATGTTAAAATACAAAGTTTTTTTTTTCTTTTCTCTCAAATCATACTCGAACAATTTTAAAAATTCATTTTTGTGTGTTTATCAGAAATCAACTTATGCATGTTTTTAATTCCAAAAATCAGAACAAAAAAAGAGAGGAACAAAAAGAAGAAAGTTCAATTGAGGTTCTGATTTAAAAAAACAAGCTTGGGCGATTTCTTTCGGATACTCGAACACCCATTAACCTCGTATTAAATTATATAAATTATACTGAAATTAAAAGGTAACGTATAAAAATTAAAGCTGAGCACAAAAGTATTGATTGACGCAGTGGTTAAAAGTGGGTGCTCAAGTGGTTCGCTTGCTTCTTATTCGTATTTATTTATTTCAATTTGTTTTTTTGTTTTATTTTATTTTTTTCTCTATGCTATTGATTTTTTTCCTTTAGGCCCTTTTGCTAATTTTTTCTAAACAAAATTTTATTGAAAAAACTTTTCCTTTTTCCTTTTTTCTTTATCTAAAATAATTTTTAATGTAGTTTTTTTTTATTGACCTTTTCGCTATCATATTTAAGTATGATTGTCTTTTTTAAGACAAATGCTAAATTTGTGCACTTATATTTTGTAATTGATTGTTGAAGGAGCACCCACAATTTAAAATTACGGGTCTGTCACTGAGCGTAAAGTAGAAAAGATTGCATCTACAAGCAACAAATCGAAATCATCCGAAGAAAAAGATGTTCAATCTGAAACATTGGACCAACAAGATGGGGAAGATCTGAGGTATTTATATATTATAGTTTGTATGTTTTTTATGTCTGATTTGTGTGTATATATATATATATATATATATATATATATATATATATATATCATTAAATTTAATAGTTTTTTTTGCATATAATTTGTTTGTATTCCACCTGATTTGTATATATTACGTAACTTTTAAGCTACATATAATTTGTTTGTATTCCACCTGATTTTTTGCAAGTATACATGTAGCTCTTATCTGTATAAATTTAGCATTTGCGTAGATCATCGATCGATACAAATATAATTTAATATAATTATCGTGTAATTTTAAAAAATAAAAATAAATATCTATTGATATAAATACAATGAATTATTTGTGGGACTTTTACTTGATTTGTTGGATTTTTTGCTTGATTCGTGGAATTATGCATGATTCAGGTTTTTTTTATAATTAAAAAAGGCAACGTCTATCATTGATTAAAATAAGTCCTATTTGTATAAATATTTAATAGTCACGCGAAATATACAAGTCGTGGCCTGGATAACTATGTTATATAATTTAGCTAACATTAGTTATATTTACCTCATTATGTTTTAAATTCTTGCTATTTTTGAATGTTTTCCTTTGCAATTAGTTACACTCAATGCGAGATTTCTATTAGATCAAATCTTTTGAAAAGTTTTTGTACCTAGCGAGAAGGGCTTAATGGGCTGGTAATTGGATTGTACCATGATTCAGCCCATTTGCTTCACTTCGATTGGGCCCTGTTGGGCCATTTTGGGCTGGACCATTACTATCATTCATTATGTGCAACAAACAATTAAATTGTTGAGAGCGTCACAAGAAATAAATTCTGAAATGTATAAATTTAAATTTAATCGAGTTTTAATGTAGGTATCGAATATCGAATGAAATTTTTTTAAAGAAAACTATCCTATTCACCGCCAACCTTATTCTATTTTTGATAATCTTGGTGTACAGACTAGTATGTATGTAACATAATTGATTCAATGAGTAACGAATAACTCTGTCGATTCAAACTTGAATAGATAAAAAAAATCACGTACAGTTTTCGTTTCCGCTGAAATTAGAACCTACCACCTTTCTAATCATGGCCAACATATAGTATAATACTTTTTCTTGCATTATCTTGTCATTAACAAATTAAGTAAATCATTAGTGGGAATAATTAAATTTAAAACTACAAAATCCCGTTTGTGTGATCTTGCATACTTTTGTTTTCTTTTTCTTTTTTCTTTGTTCAAAGTTTTCTCATTGTGTATTATTAACAAATTAAGTAAAACATTAGTGGGATTAATCCAAATTTCCAAAATATCTCTATTATTTTACACACTTTGTCTGATTGTTCTAAAATATCAATTTATGATAAGTGTATCTATTTTCTAAGTCTCTAGAACATGAAATTGCAAATAACGATAATATATTTAATGTAATCTCATTAGATCCAATCATATGGTTTGTGAGTTTGACATAACTTAATGTTTTTTCTATAAGGAACAAGATTTGCAAACAGAATCAAAATGAACCGTACACATACATTTCAAAACACATTCTTCCAATTCAGAACTCAACAATATTTAAATTTTGAATTTGTCAAACTTAGGGAAAAACTATAGATATACCAAACAGAGTAGCATTTCTACCTAACACACACTACCAAAAAACTATACAAAATGTTTTAATACTACCATTCACTCACTAACCAAACTCTTAAGAGTGCTCCAATATTACCCTTGAAAAATATAACATGATTTTCTAAGATATCAATGATGAATCCAACCATAGGGTTTGTGAGTTCGACATAACCCTAGTACTTCAAGATTCTCTTCCTTCCATAAGAAAGACAATTTGTCGATAAAACCAAAATGAACCGATAGGAGAGCTATATATACATTTCAAAACACACACTCTCTACTCAGAATTCACGTTATTTCAATTCTGAATCCATCACTATAAGTATAAGCGCCTCGATATAACAAAACACAAAGTAGCAATTATATATCTAACACACTTTTTTTTGTAATACTTTTTTTTTAATTATAAATTTAAAAGAAGGAACGTTTTGTTGGAGCTCTACCAACAGCTCTCATCAAATTGGCTAATTCAACAACTCTAGCTACTTTTGTTCCTCTTTTTGCTTCTGCTGATGCCTTTCTTTCCTCTGCTTTTCTTCTTGCATTTGCTATATCATTTTGCATCTTTTCTAGTGCTTTTGCTCTTTTTTCCTCTAACTTCCTCTGAGAAAAAAATACAAACAATGTTACTATAGTGTTTGATTGCGCACAAAACCATATCCTGAAAATTTGTGGTCTAACATGTGTCATAATATTTACGACTATATATAAGAGTATTTTCATTGCTGAATTTATTCTAATTTCAAGAATTCGGATTGAATCAGTAGGCTACCACATCAACGTGATCTACACCTCGTTTCACCATCCCAGAGCATATAATAGGCGTTTAATGTCATTTGCCTAATATGTAGTCGATAGAGACGTAGAGTTACTCTATATCGTAGAGTTACTCTATATTTATCTTGCTTGAAAAATAATAAGTAGTGAATGAAATAATTAAAATGCACGCAAATTGATACATCCAAATCGACTATTATTATTGGTAAAACTATTTAACATTATGGTCCCAAACACTAACCTTAGAATAGGGGCAAGGGAACCAAAACAAATCATTTTCTTTTTTTTTTTGCTTTTGTTTTTGGGAAGTGGGTTTGTGGTGGTTGGGGTGGGGCAGTGGCGGATCTAGGATTTTAAGGTTGTGGGTGCTCTGAAGTGAAAATGTAAAAAATATGTGTTAAGAATGAGATTCGAACCTTGGTAACAACACTATAAGAGTCTTAAGTACCCATCTAAGAATCATTGGGCCAACTATATCATTTATTCATTAGGTGCTCTATGTTAATTTTATAACAAAATCTATCAATTTCTACATAGATATATATATTTCGTAACGAAGTTAATGGGTGCTCGAGCACCCAGCGGACATCATGTGGGTCTGCCCCTGGGCTGGGGTGGGGGTGGGGGTAGGGGTGGGGGTGGGGGTGCAGAAGAGGTTAAAAAAGAAAGAAAAGCAAAGCAATTTTTGGAGTTGTGCATTCATGACTCATTGAAGGATTTCATTCACAACTTTTCCCACTTTGAGTGATTACTTGAGCAAATAAATCATTTAAAGTAGCATAACTAACTCACTAAACCAAGAAAATTTTCACTTTTTTAAAGTAAACTTATTCCACTATGTTTGTCCCCTAATATATGGTAGGTTAAAGACAAATGACTCATCATTTCAATATATTCAATAATAATAATAATTTTTATAAAAAGATTGAGGATGGTAAACAATAGATAAAAGTTCAAATTTGTACAAGCATAAATGCAAATATTTCAAAATATTTGATATTTTGGAAAAGTAGGAATCCGTTTGTTGTTGTTCTTTCAAATATACTATGCTTTAATTTATGGAATGTTTAGTAAGTGAGACGTTTAAGGAATAATCAATAAAAATTCAGACAAAATACTGTTAAGCAATTAGATGTCCATGAGTTCGACAGACCTCACTAGATTTTACTTAAACATTATATTTGTTTTTAAAAGTTCAGTTAGCTAGTATGTGAATTACTTCAAGAAAATTACAATCCTGAATAATCACAAATAAAACTTCAAATATAGAGTCCTACAAAAATCATAAAAGACCGATAATATGAACTGGATGTGAATACATACCTCAACTTTCTTCATCCATGAAGTAGCCTTTTGTACTTCTTCATTTTCCCATCCATTAATCACAGCATCTTCACACTTAAACCTATTATTGATCTTTGCAATTTTTTCAGTTTGCCATGCACTAATCTTTGATTCAACTTCCTCTTTCTTCACTCTATGTACAATCACTTCTCCTTGTTGACTAATTCCACTCAAATTATTGTTAGGAGAAGGAGTACTAGGGTTTAAATAAACATTATTATTATTATTATTATTATTTGTATTATCTGCTACAATAGCTAAAGAATTATTTTCTTCAACTATAGTCTCCTCTTCGAAAATCCTTCCTAAATTATTATTGATTGTACCTTCAACTTCATGACTTGTACCATTATTATTATTGTTGTTGTCGTTGTTGTTGTTGTTGTTGTTGTTGGTAGAAGATCCAGCAAGTACCAAAGCATTGAACTCTCTACTCATGGTTGTGAAATTCTCACTTGGGACTCCTCCTAACTCTGAGGACAAAGATGATGATCTATGACTACTTGTTTCCCAAGCTTCCCTCCTTCGTCCACGATTAATATTTGTCATGAGTGGTGGTACTGGTGGTTGTGGTGGTGTCATAGCATGGATATCTCTGATATGATCATCTCCATGATTCTGATTCTGATCTTGATCTTGATAATCTTCATGATTGTTGTTACTTGATAAGACTAGAGCTCTTTGATCATTAGACATGTCAATATTTTTGTTAATTTCTATAGGGATTTTGCTAGGTTTTTAGTGTATATTTGGTAGAATGATCATATTAGTGGATGAAGGAGAAAAGGAAAATGGAAGGGTGAAAAATAAAAGGGAGAAAAGAGCAACATCATCTTGATTATTATTTTTTTGGACTATAGTTTAATCAAAGAAATATGGTCATAGTGATATGAACCACACATGCACGTTGGAGTATAGTAGTAAGTAATATATGAGGAAAGTTCAAGAAATAAGTACTATGGTTCCCAATTCCCATAATTCACAGATAAAGCTAAATAAAGTAAAAAGTGTAAAGCTAGAAAAAAATGTTACTATTAGTTAGTGCTGATTATGATTATTATTCTTGGGGTTTACCATAATTAATTACATTCTAAAATATACAATAGATATACATTATTTTAAAATTAAAATATACATATTTATGCATATGACACAATAATGTATATATGACTATTATTTTGATGCACAATTATACAATATTATTTTTCTTTTATTTAGCACGAAATTTCAAGTTACTCCCTTATCTTTTGATAATTAAAATATTTTCTGAATTGACGGAGTCAGAAAGTTATATATTCAAACATATATCCACTTTAACTTGCTTTCCTTATAACACTTTTGATACTGATTTTTTTTAGACTAACTCCTTATCACACTTTTTCAAATGTACATTCTCAAAATTGAGGTGTTTACGAGGCCAACTTAAATCAAATTCAAGTAAGAAGAAAGAATTAGAAAAATCACTTAAGTTAAGATTCTTTGCATCTATGTTATGTATTATATGACAAGAAGAAGGACCAAATCTATAATACACTAAACTATAGGGACTTAATTGCAAAAGAATCACTTTAAGTAGTGTCGGCCAAAGAGGATTCTATTTATTATTAGTGGGACCATACAAAATGTAACACGTGTCCCACGTTTCACCACGTGGATGAATCTCATTGGCTACAAATAAACTCAATGCTTTATGTCGTTTTCATTTTAAGCATTAAGAACCAAGCAATATCGTCAGATTATGGACACGTGTACGACAAAAACATGAATAAAATATTAAAGGTTAACAAGATGACCACGTCACATGTGATAATTTATCAAACATTATCAATGCAATAATTAGAGTAGTAAAATATTGATTAAGACATTCATTAAGATCATCAATTAGGCTATGATAGATGAGATTTCTCCACTCTTGATTAAAGGTATCAATTGTCTCTCGTGTAACTGTACTCGACTTTTGAGAGTAGAGAATCTCTTGATAGGGAGCAAATCGATGTACATGGCGTTGAAATTGAATTAATCTAATCTGATTTATTATAAAAAATACTTATAGTGTGATAGATAAAATGTTTTGATCCTCAAATTAAATGTCTCAGTTTCTCGAGTTCAAGCTCTGCTTTTTGCAAAGCTCATAATAGAGAGCATTTTTTCCTTAAATAGAACATACTTGTCACAAATTTTAATTAATTAGGTCCAATGCATATATATCAAATATGTTGCAGTAAATAAGATCTTTCTACCTTTAATTAGATATTTTAATTTTTCCAACGCATCCCTTTTTATTATAATTTCTAGTCGATTTAATTTTGAAATAGTCAGATTCAATGCATTCTAAATATTAAGAAAATTCAAAGAAAGCTTACTTTTACTTTTGGATTTCTTTCCAATTTTTTTTTCTTTTCCAATCAAAATTAGTGATGTAAATGTGGGTGGGGAAATGAGGAATTGGAATATGACAAGTCTCCATTGTGTTTTTTTTTATTGAAAATTAGACAAGTGTTTGAAAAAGTATTGGAACAAATAAGTTTTTGAAAAAGATGTGGTGATTAATTTAATTTTGTCCTTTTATATTACTTCCAGTTGGTAATATCTCCATCACCTACTAAATTTTTAAAAATTATGATTAAAAGAACTCATCTAAATTATTAATTTTTTACGAATTTATAGTTCAATTATCAGTTATTTCACTTTTTAATATGAATTTTCATTATTGATGTACTCAAACACACCTAATTTAAAAGATACTAATAACTTAGATTGAAAAAAAGAACAATTAATAATTGACCTAATTAGCATCGAAGTGTATTTAATGATGGTAATAGTTAAATAGCAAAAATAAATAGTTTATATATAGCATAGTGTTTTGAAAGTTCTACTCTTGAAGTTGATATTTTTGTCATTTATATAGCATAGTGTTTTGAAAGTTCTACTCTTGAAGTTGATATTTTTGTCATTTTGTAATAAATGAGATTTTTTAGTGTATGATTGGTTCTCAGTAACTAATTAGTTAGAGTAGTGAGAGTGTATTATGATATGTGAAAAGTCGACTATGAAACAGGACATCATTCACTCTCAATAGTCTAAGGAATCGTCTGGTACGATGGATAAGAAAAAATAATTATGGGATAAATTTTTCGTATCCCTTAGTTCTTAATTCGGTTACAAAGTCTGAGATAATTTATCCCAAAGGAGCCATTTGGTATAAAGGATTATATGAAAATAGCCTTGAGCTTAAACATGGTCCGCTCTAATATACTGATTGTCTAAAGTTAAATTTGGATGTAAGCCTTAAATTTGAATATATATTTTTTTGTTATTATAACCAATTATTTAATTTTTTTTGAGACATAGTACATATAATTTGTCAAGCTTCTATTACTTCTTTGCTCTTTTATGAAATTTTTTATTTTCTATTTTTTTTTTTTTAAAAAGGATACTTATAACCTTTTTTCAAAAAATAAAAAATAAAAAATGAAGCCCCTCAAATTTATTTCAGGATTAACAATTATGTACGGGGATAAATTATCCCTCTCTTTGGGTGGTATAATAATCCTATAATAAGTTGTCATGGAATAAATCTTTTAAATGACAACTTATTAGTCAAGAGGTTTCATATGTCTTTAATATAAAATAATTTTTTCTTATTATATAGTCAACTAAGAAATGATTATTTTATTTTTTCTGCTTCAAAATTAAATTATTTCACGAGATAAGTGTAAAACATGCCTTAACTATTCGCTTTTTTTTGAGTTTCATACCTAAATTATTGAAACTGTGAGTTTCATACCTGAACTATCACTTTTTAGTTTGAGAAACACACGTCAATGGTGTGTGTAATGAACTCTCTCTTTTATTTGAAAGAACCTTGACACATGACATTCCAAATAGATTAAAATTAAATAATAAAAAATTAATATAAATTAAAAATTAAAGATTAAAGTATTACTATCCATATAAAAAAATAAATTATTTTTCTTATCCTACTCCACCACCTCCTCGACGTACCCCCACCCCCACCCCCACCCCCCTCCAACAACCCCCATCTTTTTTTAAAAAAAATCATCTATAAAATATTTTTTAAAATTTATACTTCATCCCCCCCCTCCAAAAAAAATAAATAAAATCACCCACTCATTCCCCCCCCCCCCCCTCTCCACACCCATAGAAATTGATATCATATTATTTTTTAAAAAAAAATCTATCCCATCGTATTTAATCCTCCGCTTCTAATTTTTATTTTTTTACGTTTTTCTCATTTTGTGTTAGATATGAAGGTACATGTATTTTTTATAAAAATATTCTAGGAATATAATATAAATAACTAAAGAAAATAAAAAAATCTTGTGGCGGCAAGTAAAAAATATTTTTGATGTGTATAATTATCTAAACGCCGAAATTTTTTTAGAAGCGGAGGGTTAAGTGGGATGGGTAGAAGTATTTTTTTAAGAAAATAAAATAAAACAAATTTAAACAAAATAAAAAACTAAAATTGTGGTGTTGGGGGTGGGGGATGGGGGGAAGTGAGATGAAGTGATGGCGTGGGGTAAGAAAAATATTTTATATTTTATTTTATAAAGAAAATATTATTTTTTATAATATTTTTTTAATTTTTAAGTTTAACTAATACTAATAATTTATTTATTTTTTGTCAAGGTTGAATGTTTTGTCCATGTGGAGTGTAATGTGAAAATTCTTTAAAATAAAAGAGAGTATATTACACATACCATGATGAGAGTGTTATAAAAGAGAGATAGTTTAGGTATGAAACTCAAACTTTCAATAGTTTAGGTATGAAACTAAAATAAAAGGTATAGTTTATGTAAGTTTTTGACACTTATCTCTTATTTCATCCATCTCGTTCCAATGATATGTATAACATCCTCGCCAACCTTCATATTTTCTTAAATTATTAACCCAAGATTTTTGGAACTCTCTTTAAGAATGACTTGTGTGTTAAACCTCGTTTTCATGTCATTCCTCGTGAATAGCATTACTAAACTTGATTCTAAGATCTGCTACCAAATTAAACCTCCACTTGATCGTTAACTCAGTCATGTATTTTGTTAAGAAACGTTAACTACACATTCAAATTATTTTTCAAGTAAATTAATAAATAACTATACACCAATCAATTAATAGGAATAATATTATGATAAAATATATAGTTCGCTGGGGTAAAATTAAAGTGAACAACAAGAGTAATTTTATTATGGAAATAAATAATTTTGTTACTAAAAAATGCACATGAAAAACATCTCAAAATTAGTACAAGTTACACATTTGCAGTGATCATTCACTCGACTTCAAGTTATACATGTCCCTATTCCAGGATCAAGACAAATTTATGGTCAACTAGTTCTAAGTGTACAACTATAATTCAATTACCGTTATATATATATCGTGCCCACGAGGCACCTACCCCCACCCCACCCCCTCCCCCCTCCCCCTCCCCCTCCCCTCTAAAATGGACTGTGGTGACCAAGTTATGGTCTTAAGGACGTTCATGTAAGTTTTTGGCAAAAAATACGTCGAAATTTTGGATCACTAAAAAAGATGGTGGATTACAGCACACAAAAATTGGCAAAATGGGGTGTTTGCTTGAGGGTTCGTTCGACCTCCAAAATGGATTGTTTTACATGTTCTGGGCTCGTTTGACTTTTAAAATAGATCGTTTTGGCCATGGTGAGCAACTGAATCCATAACTAAGGTCTTAACAGACATCTATTTAAATTTCGGATCACCAAAAAAGATGGTGCACACAAAAATCGACAGTTTGCACACGAAAAATTGGCATAATGGGGGGAGGGGGACTTACCTGCACTGAGGCTAGTTTGACATCTAAAATGGGCAGTTTTGACCCTGATGACCAATTGGATCCAAATCTAAGGTCTTAATGGAGGTCTATATAAATTTTTGACAATAATGATGTCGGAATTTTGGATCACCAAAAAAATGGACTGTTTTGGCCGTGGTGACCAACCGTCTCCATAGTTAAGGTCTTAATTTTCACCGTTTGAGTATATATATCTGATTAAAATATATCTGATCCTATTTTTTGTGGGAAATAAGACATCAGAATTCCGGATCACCAAAAAAGATGATGGACATGAGAATCAGCAAAATAGGGGGTTTACCCGCTCTGGGCTCGTTTGACCTTGAAAATGGGTTGTTTCGGCTGTGGTGACTAACCGTCTCGACAACTAAGGTCGTATAGGTAAATTTTCAGCAAAAAAGTCATCAAAATTCCGAACCACCGAAAAAAAGTAGACTACACAAAAATTGATAAAATAAGAGGGGTTTACCTGCTCTAGTCTCGTTTGACCTCTAAAATGGGCCGTTTTGGCCGTGGTGAAGCTGCATAGCTAAGGTCTTAACAAACGTCCATGTGTAATTTTGGGAAAAAATGACGTAAGAATTCTGAATCACCAAAACAAATGACACACAAAAATCAGCAAAATACTTACCTTTTTAGGGGCTCGTTTGACCTCTAAAATGAGTAATTTTGGTCGTGTGACAAACTCGCTCCATACGTTCGTCAATGTAAATTTTTTATAAATATGACATCAAAATTTTTGGATCACGAAAAAAGATGGGGGGTTTACATGCTCTGAGGCTCGTTAGACCTATAAAATAGATCATTTTTTCCGTGGTGACCAACCAAAAATCTCATGGGCCTACCCCCCGGACCTCACGGCGCCGCGCCTCGAGGCCCCCTACCCTACCCCCCGCACCTCACGGCGCCGCGCCCCGAGGCCCCCTTACTCTACCCCCCGGACCTCGAGGCCCTGCCCCCGAGGCCCCCTACTCTACCCCCCGAACCTCGAGGCACCGCACCTCTACTCTACCCCCCCGAACTGAGGCACCGCGCCCGCGGCCCCCTTACTCTACCCCCCCGGACCTCGAAGCCACCGGCGCCCCGAGGCCCCTACTCTAACCCCCCCGGACCTCGAAAATGCACCGCGCACCGCTGCCTCCTACTCTACCCAGGACCTTCTAGCACCGACCGGCCACGAGGGCCCCTCCTACTGCCTACACCAGGACATCTTAAGACACCGCGCCCCGAGGCCCTCCTACTCTACCCCCCCGGACCTAGATAGGGCAACGCCACCGAGGCCCCCCTACTTACCCCCCCCAACCCCGAGCACCGCGCTTCGAGGCCCCCTACTCTACCCCGGACTTCGGGACCGCGCCCGAGGCCCCTACTCTACCCCCTCCGGACCTCGAGCACCGCGCCGCGGCCCCCTTCCTACCCCCGGACCCTCGAGGCACCGCGCCCCTGAGGCCCCGTACGCGAACCCCCGGACTCGAGGAGCTCGCCCCGAGGCCCTCTGCCCTGACTCTCCCACCCCGGACCGCGAGGACGCACCCCGAGGCCTCTCCGTGACATTGCGACCCCAGGGACCGCGAGGTCACCGCGCCCCGAGGCAACCGACGGACCCCCGACCATCACGAACCCTCGAGGCACGAGCCCCCGAGGACGCAAGAGCGAATACTCCCAGGGACGCGAGGGACCGCGCCACGAGGCCACCCCTCACGACTGCTACCAAGGCCCTAAACCGCCCACGAACACACCTACAGCCCCGATCCGACAGAAACGACCACGACCCTGCATCCTACCAACCTAACATACAACGGCGCTCCCCCATACCATTAACCTCTAAACCAGACACTACACTACCTCGCCACTAACCCTAAAACCAAACCTAGCCTACCCTACACCCTACCCTACACACCCTACCCTCTTACCCCCAACCCTACCCTATCCGCTACCTTACCCTACCCACCTACCCACCCTCCCCTAACCCCTACCCACCCCCTACCCTACCCCTACCCTACCGTGCCCTACCTTGACCACCCTACCCAACCTACCCTACACCCTATCCCTTACCCCACGCTACCCCGCCTACCCTAACCCACCCTACCCTTACCCTACCCCCTACCCTACCCCACACCTGCAAGAAAATAAAAGAGAGATTAATTTACAAGTGGCTAAAGGAAAACTGATTCAAAATATATTTTGGAAAAGCTCAAAAATGGGTTGAAGAAAATATATCAACCATGATGCCACTTTAACACTAAAGGGATAAAAGATACAAATATTGATTAACTTCTTCAAAGAGCAAATGCTTGTATCCCTTAAATTAACAAAATAACACAGCAAAATAACACACTATGATTTGAAGAAATTATCCTAAAGCATACATTAAAAATAAAACATGAGAAAGCATACTGATTTACACATGACTCGGCACAAATCTTTACAAAATCCGTCTCAAAACAACCACCTTATAACAAAATAAACAAATTTAAGAAGCCAATTTGAATAGAAGCTTCAATCCATATTGTTATTGAAGTTATCAAGGGCTGCAAGTTTCACTGAACAATATCAAGTGTGAAGTTAAACTTCAGATATCAATCAGGATATCAGATAAAATACTTAGTTCTGTGCATTGAAGAATAATAAGAGTTATAAAGATATGTTTATATTGTTCGTCCATTATCAAAACGAAATTATAAGGAATGTTGACATATAAGTATTTTAACAAGAACATAGCTTCAAAAGAACAGATGAAGACTTCAAGGAGGTAATCAAGAAAAAAGAAAATTAACTTTACTAGAGCTCCTGCTTTGCGTGCTCTCATGTCAGTTTTATCTACATAAACCTTCCGAGTTTTTTGGACATCCTTTGATCTTCGTAACTTCTGATATGGCGCAGCAACTCTTAGAGTTGCATCAACTGCCAATCTCTTCACTGGACCCTGTTAGAAGAGATAATTAAACACTAGTTTGCTAAATGATAAAATTATATGTTATTTACTGTAACCATTGATTGATCAATTCTTCAACGGAAATCAATAATCTAAAGGGAAAAAAATAGTAACCTTTGGGAGCATTGGCTTTATATCAATCTTTGCTCATCCAGCTTTTCCTTTGCACCTTTGTGCTTGTTGTGCAAAGAAAATAAGTTTTTCATCCACTAAACCACCTTCCGCATCGAAAATAAATTCATCAGGTACTTGATCCTGTTGTTACTCGTTTTCCTCGTCTTTCCGCATAAAAATTGGGTTTGTGGCTTCCAACCTACTCAAGGGCTGAGAAAATGAAGAAGGAGGAAAGTACATCAGGATATAGTGAGGTTGGGTGGCTTTTCATATCCTGGGATTGGGGCTGGGTGGCTTATCTCCGGGGACTTTCAGTAACCAAGTGGTGTATTCAGCATTTTTATCAATCCTAATATGTGATAGTTCACAGTATGAAGAACAATGCAAAGCTCTAGTGTGATCTCTTTTGAACCTATTTACCGTTTCTACCTTAATCCACCTTTCAACTCATCTAGTCAATCATGATGATACAAACATTCAGGCTCTGTTGAAGATTGTTAATTTACTCATGTTCTGTCTTGGTTTAATTCAAGTTTTCTTTTGTATATCTATATATTATGATCATAGTGAGTCTGAGACACAAAGGTGCAGCCAAAGGGTCCTATCTGCAAAAGATTCTTCGAAAAAATCAAGTTCTCATATTGATGCAACTTTGATAGACAGACCTACTGACTCTTCTGCAGAGTCGGGAGTTTGGTGGAACCGTCGGTGTAAGAAAATAGCATTAATTGGGTCAGAGTTCCAAGAAGATAACAATGGACCATAGAATTCAATATAAGAAAGTTCTTGTTACGATAGAAGGATGTACCAAAAAGTTTGCTGTAAAAACAGCTTTAGGCTAGGTCTAACCAGGTTTCATGCACAAAACAAATTAGAGATAGTAGGGGAAGACAGAGGGATTTGTTGAGGTGGATAAGGATCAGCGACAAAGACCTAGAGTAGATGTTTTCTTTTCAGCACATAATACCTGTGTTTTTCCATTGTCTATTTCTTCATCCACCATCTTGAAAACTCATTGCAAGATCTGTACTGTAGTAGGATTCTATGATTATTAACTGAAGAAGACAACTGGAAAGGTAAACAATTATCGACTAAACTTCATTCTAAAAGGAGGCATAATCTCGATTCAAACAGGGCATGATGGACAGTAAACAATTACGAGATTCACAAATAGAGACAAGCTGTCATATGCAACAAACAATAGGCAAAACAACTTTCATACTAATTAGCTTTGAGATTCTATCCTTATTATTGGAAAGAAGACAACATTAATGAAACCTGATGCTTAGAGACAGTGAAAACAAAGAATACAGATTCAACGAAGTAGACTCGAGATGAAGAATAGCGAAATAGACTTGAAAAATAACAACAGTGGAACATCAAAACAAGACATGAAATGGCAAAGTTGAATCGACATCACTAGTAGACAATGAAATCATTTAAGAACACATCTGTAGAAGATCATGGTATGAAATGCTATTTTCTTATGATTAATCATTGATTTAAACAGATCCAAAACTTCCAAGCCTTTTGGAGATGTTAATATGGGCACAACACAAAATCAGCTTGGTGAAAAAGCCCTGTATCCGCACATAAATGATTTATTGACTGCTAAACTGGAAAATCCTCTTGTCTGAAGGATGACAAAAACTTGACCAACTGCTTGAAGACCTATAGCTGCTTTCATTTTTAATCAAATTATGGATTCTTAGATCAAAGTTGTGTTTGTTTATTGATCAAAATGTACATGAACATACATAGTTTTGTATCGTAACAAGGTTTCAAAAGATTGACAAAAAATTCAATTTCCAAATATCACAATATCATGACCGATGACACTAGCAATTCCATGTGTATCCCTGACCAATGACACAGACATGGAGAATTAACTTTAAGTATGTGAGGATGATTACATATAAGTAGTTGAAAAGGGAAGATGGTACTCACCTAAGGACAATATCAGCAGTAAAAATGAAACCAACAGACAGTAGCAGTGGCACCAGTAAACTGGAAGGCATTCCAGATGCTAGTTACACAATTTACTCTTAAGAATATGAGACAGATGAGAGCTGCTGTGACTGAAAAGAATCCGCGATTATCATAGGCATAGGGGAAAAAGAGGTCATCCATATTGAGGCGAAGGGAAAATAAGACAATTGGCAAAACGAGCATCAAGTGGATCACATAGCTTACTCGCACCACATCATTAAGTAATGAGCCGTAATGAATTCCAAGTTCACCATCAATGTTGGCGAGTACATCAGGATAGAGTGAGATATTTGTTTAAAAGAAAGCCTATTCATATCCTAGGATTGGGGCTTGGTGGCTTATCTCCAAGGAGGAGGTCACGAAGATAACAATTGACTATAAAGTTCAACATAAGAGAGTTCTTGTTACGACAAAAGGATGTACCAAAAACTTTGCTATAAAACATCTTTAGATTAGCTAGGTCTGACCATGTTTCATGCACAAAACAAATTAGAGTTAGTAGGGGAAGACAGAGGAATTTGTTCAGGTGGATAAGGATTAGTAACAAAGACGACCACCATAGCAGGAAATGGTGCGCATCTATGTAATATTAAATTCCGAAATCATTAACAGTAACGAAATCGAATGACAGTGAAAACGCATAATGCAGATTCAGCGAAGTAGACTCGAGATGAGGAATAGCGAAATAGACATAAAAAATAACAACAGGGGAACATCGAAACTAGACATGAAATGGCAAAATTGAATCAACATGACGAGTAGACAATGGAATCATTTAAGAACACATACAATTAGGAATATTTATGATGGTATGAAATGCTATTTTCTTATAACTAATCTTTGATTTAAACAGATCCAAAGCTTCCAAGCCTTTTGCAGATGTTAATATGGGCACAAAATCAGATCATAACTTGCCAACTGCTTGAAGATGATGTATCGTTCAAGACCTATACTTGCTTTCATTTTTAATCAAATTATGGATTCTTAGATTAATTAATGTTGTGTTTGTCTATCGATCACAATGTACATGAACATACATAGTTTTCCATTTAATCAAAGAAAGAGAAAACCCCCCAAAAAAGAAATCACAAAACGCACCTAACATACACAAATTTACACAAGAAACTCCATAACCAACATACAAAAGTGAATCATCAAACAAATAACACAAAACCCAGTACTCCAAAAACATAGACCAAAAACAGAAAAAAAACTCACAAGTTTGGATGAATGGGAAATCGAGTTACCAGCAGAGAAATCGTTTCTGAGCATTCAATTCTCCAACCCGCCATTGCTTGTCTCTTTGCCACTGCACTCAAAACAGAAGAAGAAGATCGTTGTAATGTAAATCGATCAACAACTTTTCATATCACTTCTTCTCCAAGAAGACGAAGAAGATGACCGTTACTCTGAAACTCAAAATTTGAATTGATTACATTTAGGAGCGGACACTTCTACTTATATATAATACCTTTGTTTTTTTCAAATACAAAAAAAAAAAAAATTGAAATTATAAGTCCTAATTTATGGTAATTGACAGATTATATTAAAAGAAAATAACATAATCAGAAAAAAAATTCATCAAGACCCTTTTCTTTTGGGGTAAAAAAGATGGATATATAAAGTATTATATTAGTTAATTATATGCATCATAATGACTTGTTTTAACTAAACGTAATTTACGGAGGTTACGTATCAATCTATAGTATTATAATTAGGAGGGATATAAAGATCCAAGATTATGATAGAAAATTAAGATGTAGTCGAGCCTCATCTAATTTTCAATATTGTTATTATTATTATTACTCACTTACTATCTTATCTCGGTGACTATAGTATTACCGTTTGTTTTCTTTGTTTTAGTTACCATTGAATTTTATGGTTCTAGTTCAAGATTCTATCACAATTCATTTGATTTACTATAAGTAAATATTTATTTGTATATATTTATATTTTATTTTATTTTAATTTATGTGAAATACTTTCTTTTTTAATTTGTCTAAAAAAAGCCACCTTTTTCTAACTAGGACTAGAAAGAATTCAACTTTATAATTCTCTTTTTACCCTCAAATAAATATTTATAACTATACAAATATCTAAGAAAAATATTTTTCAAAACTCTCATCCAACTTCAGATTGTATTTTTTTTTTGTAAAAACATAAATTTTAAAAAAATATTTTTTCAATTTCAAATTTTTATTTTTCACCCCACCTTCGATCAGCCCCCCCTCCCTCTCCAAAAAAATAAGTTTGATTTTAAAAAATATTTTTAATTTCAAATTTTTATTTTTTCATCCCACCTCATATCAGCCCCACACCCCTCCCAAGAAAAATGAAGTTTGATTTTAAAAAATATTTTCAATTTCAAATATTTATTTCGTAACTCATTCACCCCTACCTCCACTCCCCCCCCTCCCAAAAAAAAAAATTAGGTTTATTTTTTAAAAATATTTTCAATTTCAAAATTTTATTTTTTCACCTCGATCCCCCCCGCCCCACCAACCATCCTGACCAACCCCCCCCCCCCCCCCCCCCCCAAAAAAAAAAAAATTATTTTTTAAAAATATTTCAACTTCAAAATTTTATTCCCCCCGCCCTACCCAAAAAAAATTAATTTTGTTGTTTTTTTTTTAAAAAAAAATTTCACCCCTACCCCCACCCCACCCCGCCAGCCCCACCCAAAAAAAAAGTTTTTTTTTTGAAAAAAAATCAACTTTATCTTTTTATTTTTTCACCCCTATCCCCCCCCAAAAAAAAATAATTTACTTTTAAAAAATATTTTTAATTTCAAAAATTATTTTTCACTCTATTAAAAATAAAAGATATTTCTCAAAAATATTTTTCATTTATAAGTCAAACATGAAAAAATAAGTCCAAAATCTACTTGTTTTCGAGAAAAACATTTTCCTTCATAGTCTAAAGCTGTCAAAATGGGCTTGACCCGCGAGGCCAGCCCAACTCAACCCTTGAATTAAGTGGGGTTGGGCCTAATTTTTTTGACCCATTTTAGGAACGAGGCTTTTTAGCCAACTTCACTTGGCTCGCTAGCCTTGTAGGCCCAACCCACAAGCCTCCGAGGCCAGCCCTTGGGCTATGAATATTTGAAAATATTATATATATTAATATTATATATATAGTAGTGTTTTATTTGTAAAGTTTTTATCAATAAATATGTTAAAAACATAAAAAAAAAATCAAGTCTTTTAAACTAGCTTGTTTTTTGTGGGAGGAATGGTCGAATGATCAACATTTCCCCACTAAATCTTACGTTGACTATTATGTATTTTGGTAAGCATTCACCGAAGTGTGAGATTCATAAATGTATTTCTGTAAGTAATCGCAGAAGTGTGTGATTCATAAATGAAAATTTATATGTATTTATGTTGTGTTCATAGACGGCAACATTCGAACTCTTATATACTTCTTCGAAGAGAGTAATATTATTCATTTTTTGGTTGAAGGGCCAACCCGTCTCGACCCGTGGCCCGCTTAGGGCTGGGTTGAGCTGCTATTTAATTGGTTCTTTAATTAAAAAGGTCAGCCCGCCCCAATCCATTTAACTATCTAGCCCGTTAGGATTGGGTTGGGTCAATCCATTTTGACGGCTCTACTTCATACCAAACACACCCTATATCATATAAATTGAGACTGAGAGAATAATCTCTTAAGTTTTAACACACACATAATCCGAGATTTCAAGCCAAAATTATTGAATTTCAATGGATTCGTAAGCCATAACTATCACCTTATATCCGTCACTGTCGATTGTTAAAATTTTCATCCTCAATCACATATTTTGAATTCGGATTCATATATTTCAGGTAGACGAGAGGCGTCAGATGCCAAATTTAACAATCAGAGACTTCAAATTAAACTTTAGCCTTTTCGCTGAACTTGTCAAAAGATTTCCACTT
Source organism: Solanum sitiens (assembly GCA_016801875.1). Taxonomy (NCBI): domain Eukaryota; kingdom Viridiplantae; phylum Streptophyta; class Magnoliopsida; order Solanales; family Solanaceae; genus Solanum; species Solanum sitiens. Next base: position 34,160 of record JABWTJ010001304.1, on the reverse strand, counting down.
TATTAATTTAATATAAAGAATAAGACAACAAGAGCTAAATCATTCCAAATAATAAATTTTAACAACCAATTAGCTATGAATAGTGGTCAAGTCAATTAAAAAGCACTATAACTTTTTTGATAAGACGTAAGAACGTACCATTTTACATATTGTTCATAATACATTAAAGGGAAAAAGGGTAAAATAAATGCCCTTAATCTATGCGAATGAAAAAAAAATATCATTCGTTTTTAGTTTGGTCTAAAAATGTTATTTTCGTTAATATTTTGGTCCAAAAATATCTTTATTGTTATTTTGGTTTTAAAAAAATGCTCGTTCTTCCAAACAAATATATTATTTTATTTTCTTTTTTAACACATTCTTTTTCTAATAATATTTTTTTTAAATACACAAATGTTTATCTTCAATACAAATAAATAAAAAATGAAATATTTCTTATTTTACTATATTTATTTGCTATCGTTATATAAAAATAAATTGATGATAGATATACAACGATCTTATACATATGACATATATTATCAGTCGAGATGCTACATGAATTTGTTTTTAGGGAAAAAACGTAAATTGCCACATGAACTTGTTTCAAAAAGTCAGTTACACGCTTAAACTATCATGACGACCTATTACACACCACTCTCACAATATATGGTGTATTACACTCGCTTCCACATCAGCAACATGCCAGAAATTATACTTTTTTTTATATTTTTTGGTTTTTTCTTTATTAATTAACTTTTCTTTTACCAGCTATATTTTACACTAATTAATTTCTAATTAAATATTAATTAGTGAAATTCTTTAATAATTATATCTTCTTCATAGCAAAATCGCTAAGAAGAAACTTTCCACAATGGCCGTCAAGAAAACTTTCAAAAATTCGAAGTTAATTCATATAGTGAAAGAATTTCTTCCATTGCAAAACGAAACACAAGAAGACTACTTCAGTTTCTTCCATTGATTGACCATGAAAATCGAACTTCCAATTGCAAATACTTTTTAGATCCGGACACATTTATCTTTTTCCTTTTCTATATCCTTCATGGAGATTTCTTAAAAGATAGAAATAATAGGAAAATTTTCTTCCTATTTTCTATCGATCGCTCATCTTGTTTACTAAAAAGATCTCACCATAGCTCCACGACTAAGAAGCCCCCAAAATTTTTCCCACCGATGACATGAACAAACACAAATTAGAACCCGCAAATCTTAAGTCACCTAGTATTGTCTTGATTTTTTGTTAGGAGGTTTATGGGTAAAAAAATTGAGTTCTTGAAGTCACTTATTACTACATTGCTTCTTGTTTTCGATTCATTTAAGCTTATTTGGGTTTGAAGAGGATTAGAAGGGTAGGGTATGAAGAAGAAGAGATGTGGAGGGTGGCGTATAAGGGTAATTCTGATTTTTTAATTTTTTTACTTTAAAAATAATCTGACGCGCGCATGATTTTTTTTAATGTTTTTTTTGCCATGTCAGTTTTAGGGGGTAAAAAAATTCACTTTTAAATAGTATAGGTGTGTAATAGGTCATCATGACCGTTTAAGTGTGTAACTGACTTTTGAGTATAAGTTCCGGGGCGAATTTATGTCTTTTCCCTTATTTTTATTTTAATTGATAAGATGAGATTAAGAAGAAAAAAAATATTTCCTACATTTTTATTTGTTAAAGTGATTTTAAAAGAAAGAAAAAACAAGATCATAGTTCTTTAATAATTTACCTATGAAGATAATGTGGTTAAAAAGAAAAAAATATATATTCTTATTTGAAAAAGGGTATTTTTGACCCATTTTAATAACTATAAGGGTATTTTCGGACCAAAATATTGACTGCAAGGGCATTTTTTAACAAAGTATTTACGGCAAACGCATTTTTGAGCCAAATTATATACGAAGGGCATTTTTGTTCCTTTTACATAGTTTGAGGGCATTTTGACCCTTTCCCTACATTAGATAATTGTTCAAATATTAAAGTCTTATTTTTTCCAGCTTTGGAGCCCATTTAAACTTAAAAATGTGTCTGTTTCCCACTTGTGACCAACTCACTTCATTGACAAGGTCGTAAAGGACGTCCATGAAAAGTTTCAGACAAAAAGAAGTTGGGTTTATGTATAACCAAATATCCATAAACTATAGCAGACGAAAAATCATAAAATTTGATTTTTTTCGCTTTAGGGCTCGTTTGAACTAGAAAATGCGCCCATTTGCCCCTCGGGACCAACTCACACAAATAATAAGGTCATAACAGACGTCCATGAAAAAGTTTGGTCAACAATAAGTTGGAATCTCATATCACCAAAAATCCATGGCATACGAATAATGGTAAAATTCAATTTTTCTCACTTTGGGGCTCAATTGGATTCGAAAATGTGTTTGTTTACCCCCGGGACCAACTCAAGCCAGTAATAACGTTGTAACGGGCATCCATGAAAATTTTTAGTCAAAACAAGCTAGGATCATGTATCACCAAAAATTTTCTTTCTTCGATTTAAATGGAAAACTATGTATGTGATCGATAGAATCCATAATTTGATTAAAAATGAAAGCAAGTATAGGTCTTGAACGATACATCATCTTCAAGCAGTTGGCAAGTTATGATCTGATTTTGTGCCCATATTAACATCTGCAAAAGGCTTGGAAGCTTTGGATCTGTTTAAATCAAAGATTAATTATAAGAAAATAGCATTTCATACCATCATAAATATTCCTAATTGTATGTGTTCTTAAATGATTTCATTGTTTACTCGTCATGTCAATTCAATTTTGCCATTTCATGTCTAGTTCCCCTGTTGTTATTTTTTATGTCTATTTCGCTATTCCTCATCTCGAGTCTACTTCGTTGAATCTGCATTCTTTGTTTTCACTGTCTCAAAGCATCAGGTGATCATTCATATTCGTTACTGTTAATGTTGTCTTCTTTCCAATAATAAGGATAGAATCTCAAAGCTAATTAGTATGGAAGTTGTTTTGCCTATTGTTTGTTGAATATGACAGCTTGTTTTCTCCATTTGTGAATCCCGTAATTCCCTATTTGAATCGAGATTATGCCTCCCTTTAGAATGAAGTTTAGTCGATAATCGTTTACCTTTCAGTTGTCTTCTTTAGTTAATAATCATAGAATCCTACTGCAGTGCGGATCTTCCAATGAGTTTTTAAGATCGTGTTGCAGCTGTCTGTAGAAATAGCTACATGTTTTTAGGAGCGTAGCAATCAAGTTTTTAAAATGGTGGACGAAGAAATAGAAAATGGAAAAACACAGGTATTATGTGCTGAAAAGAACACATGTACTATAGGTCATTGACTTTGGAAGATCATGATACATAGATGCGCACCATTTCCTGCTATGCTCGTTTTTGTCACTGATCCTTGTCCACCTCAACAAATTCCTTTGTCTTCCCCTACTAACTCCAATTTGTTCATGAAACCTGGTCAGACCTAGCCTCACGTAAAGATGTTTTATAGCAAACTTTTTAGTACATCCTTCTGTCGTAACAAGAACTTTCTTATGTTGAATTTTATAGTCCATTGTTATCTTCTTACAACTCCTACCCAATTGATGCTATTTTCTTACGCCGACGGTTCCACCAGACTCCTGACTCTGTAGGTATGTCTATCAGAGTTGCATCAATATGAGAACCTGATTTTTTCGAAGAATCTTTTGCAGATAGAACATATATTTAACTTCACACTTGATATTGTTCATTGAAACTTGCAGCCCTTGATAACTTCAATAACAATATGGATAGAAGCTTCTGTTCAAAATTGGCTTCTTAAATTTACCTATGATATCTGAAGTTTACCATTTGATATGAAATTTGTGGTAGATGAGAAAATGTACATCCAGAATCATGGTTAATATTCTAAAAGTAACGAACTTCCTATATAATATTCTGAATAGTCAATTTAATTGTATTCTGGAGAAATGAGAATGTATTCCCTGTTTTATTTTTAAGTTCTGTAAATAATATATGGTATTTTGTGTTCTCTTTGTTGCTCGAATTAGATATTGAGGACTAAGAATTAGCTAAAATATTGGTAAAATGAAATCCTACAAACCAAGTTCTTATTGAAAATCTTAACTTTTTTGTTGCTAATACAGTAAAACCTCATAAATAATGTTTAATAACTGATAGCCTTTCCCTCTCTTTGGACTATCAATTCTAGAGAGTCAATTTTGAATGTTGTGGAATGTGACTCCTATAACAGACACAGCACAAGGCGTGAACATACATAGCCTCGCCCATGGCTGAAAAAACACTCTTAGAAAACATGGTTACATGACCTAGAGGTCAAAACGATCAACTTACTGTTTTACACAGAGGGTCATATTTTCGCATTCTACCTTTTGTTTCTAACTAACATAAAGATTGATGCAGCTTTGACTAAAGAATTTTTTCTAACTTTGATGATTTATGTTATGTGATAGTTATAGATAACTTTTTTCAGGCAGTTAGAGTTGGGATGAATGCAGAAAAGAGTGGTGATGTTGGACGTATGATGATTGTTGCAATTATAGATGGTAGAGCTGACATATCTCTTAAAAGATCCAATGGTCCTGAAGCTCTGCTTCCGATGTACCCAAGCCTTCTGCTCAAGAGCTGAAGCTAAATAACCATATTGGCATTCTTGAATATGTTGGGTTCAGTTGAACCCATAGAATATATGGTACATCCGTCTTTCTTTAAGTAGTACAGATCATCACGCTTTCTTGATCATCATATTTTTGAAGGTTTATTGCAATGCTTTTGTAGGAAGAAATTCTTGAGGTGGCTGGTTTAATATACAAAGCAGGAATGTCTCTCCTCGGCATAGATTATTTGGTTGTCACCTTCTAGGTCAATATGGATGGCAAGAAATCGTCCTGAAAAACTTCCCTGTGGTGGGCTTACAACGGTATGTGTATTGGATCAGTTTCTAGTGTTTTTAGTTTTCCTTGTATAGAAAATTTTGACTTCAAATGTAAACCAGAAATGCTTCTCTTGTTTATGGAAACATCTTTAGTCTTTTCGCCTCATCTATATTAACTTTCTATAGAAATGAGAATGAATGACAGTTATGGTAAAATTTTTTGGTGATTACTGCAACTTAGTATAGGTATAGAATGTGTTTATTTTGTTATAATGTGGTTGTTTTGAGACGGATTTTGTAAAGATTTGTGCTAAGTCATGTCTAAATCAATATGCTTTCTCTTGTTTCATTTTAAATGCATCCTTTAGGATAATTTCTTCAATTCCTAGTGTGTGAAGAAGAATTGTGCTAAGGCTTCGCTATGTTATTTTGTTAATTTTAGGGATATGGTGTTAAAGTGGCAGCATGATTAATATATTTGAGCTTTTCTTAATTATATTTCGAATCAGTTTTCCTTTAGCCACTTGTTAATCATCTCTCTTTTGTTTTCTTGAATGAACCTTGGAATTGAGTCCACCGACCTCCGTCATCTTTCTCCGGTGCATTCTTGTTGAGCCCAAGGCGAGGTAAGTTGGGGGGGGGGGCGTTAGAGGGTTAAGTTAAGGGGGAATTAAGGGGTAGGATTCGAGGGGTGGGTTAGGAGGTAGGTTTCGGGGGTAGGTACGTTAGGGGGAGGATGCGGGGGTG
>JABWTJ010001304.1:0-28529 GCA_016801875.1 Solanum sitiens | reverse complement strand
GGGACCGGTTAGGAGGCCTCGAGGCCCAATGCCTCGAACTTCGAGGGGGGGAGGGTAGGAGGCAGGCCAGGGGGCCTCAAGGCACGACACCTCGAGGTTAGGGGGGGTAGGTTAGGGGGTCTCGGGGCACGGCGCCTTGAGCTTAAGGGGGTAGGTTAGGGGGCCTCAAGGCACGGCGCCTGAGGTCGGTTGGGTAGGTTATGGGCCTCGAAACACGGTGCCTCGAGGTCCGGGGGGTAGGTTAGGGGCTTCGGGGCACGACACCTCGAGGTCCGGGGGGTATGGGTCCTCGGGGCACGACGCTACGAGGTCCAGGGTGGTGACCCAGGTTAGGGGGCTTCGAGGCACGGTGACTCGAGGTTTGGGGAGTAGGTTAAAGAGCCTCGGGGCACGGCACCTCGAGGTCCGGGGGGGGTATAGGTTAGGGGGCCTCAGGGCACGTCGCCTCAAGGTCCGGAGGGCGGAATCGGTTTGGGGTTTTCAGGGCACAACGCCTCGAGGTCCGGGGGTTGGGGTAAGTTAGGGGGGCATGGCGCCTCGAGGTCCGGGGGGTGATGAGTGAATGACTTGATTTTTGTGGGATTTATTACTTTTATAATAAATTTGAGCAGAAGGATGAAAATTGTTCACTTTTAAATATTTGAATTATGTTTTCAGCTAAGAATGTAATTTAAGTTTGAGGTATAATTAAAGGATGATTTTGGCCAATAACTCATTTTCAATACAACCAACTTCATTAATTTTTATTGGCAAAAGGGTGGACCCTTGTAATGTACGAGTTTGTATTTTGGATCCTTAAAACTCAATAAGATACAGGATATCAACCCCTCTTACCACGTTGACCATGCCGATGTGACATTAAGATTGATGAGTTGGCGACAGAGTGTATCTAAGAATACCATATTAAAATTATTAAAATTATATTAAATTAAAACTAAATAAAATAAAAAACATTCTTCTTCAGCCTCTAAACCCTTTTTCAACATATCATCCCCGCCAACCCCTTTTTCATCTAATTCAGATCTCAAAACTCATGAAGTAGAGAGTTACGACGTTAGCCGAAGTTCACTGATTTGGAGTGGAGTTAGTTGGTTCCTTTTTCTACAAAACGAGAGCCAGCGAGGAGGTTTGCCGGCTAGAGTTGATGATCCAACATGTTGATGGATTTGTGGAGTTAGAGGAGGAAGGAAAATGGTGAGTGTCTGTCGGAGATGGAGATAGGTGATCTGAGGGAGATAATATGTGATTTCGTCGGCTGGCGACGACGATAATTTTCTAGGTGATAAAGCATTTCACCATGGGAATGGAGGAAGATGTACGGTCATGTGGACCTCCTTTTTTAAAAAAAATGGAACAAGCAGCCTGTATGTGGATTCCCAATTTTTGTTTGAAGAAAAAAAATTAAAATTTTGTTATATTAGAACCTTTTATTTAATAGTTTAGGTTAATTTTTTGTAAAAAAATAATAAATGAAGATTAATGAAATGTTATTAATTTATATGACATGGAATTGAATATGTCATCTATTTAAGGGAGAGTGAACTACACACATGATAGAAGGTGTTTAAAAATCTTGTTTTGGTTGAATCTGAGGGTTCAATTGATAAATGGTTAAGTAGAAGGATACATAATACAAACACGTACAAGTATAAGGGTCTACTAGACCATTTCACCATTTTTATTTAAAAAAAGATTGAATAATAATGTATTGCTACAAATTGTCAACTCAAATGGTAAGGAATAAATTAGAACCACACATAAATATGACATCATTAATAACGAGAATGCTAATCGTGAACTTTTTTTATTCTTGAGTTTAGCATTATGCAAAATCTTTTAATTTGACAACTTTTTTTCATTTATTTTTCATGTAAAATTTTTATATTATAAATATTACTAGTTGAAATATTTTTTTTATTAATTGAAATATATTTCTTCTCAACTGAATATGCTAGAAGCGACGTTGTTGGAGACTTCCTCTTCTAATAATGTAGAATGAAACTCAAATGCGAGACATAATCGTTATTTTGATCACTTCAAGACCAGATTGGACAAAAATATATATATTGATTTAAATACAGTTAGATAAATAGGTAAAGATAATTAAACTTCAACTTCTTTCCGTTACTAAATGAGAAAAAGAGCAGATCGTGTATCCTCACACCTTCAAAACATTTTTTGTTTCGGGAAGCAATAGTGTCTAAGATTTTTTAATATGTTTGTTTACGGAACTTCTCATGGTAATGAAATTATGCAGGAAAACTTTGTTGATGGTCACGTGAACTACTCATGTTTTTGTAGGATCCCTTAGTTTTTTTTTATGATATCTAACAAAAGAATGAAAATTTTTCACTTTTAAATATTTGAAGGATATTTTCTGCTAAGAATGATACTTTAAGGATGTAGTTTAATTTTGAAATATAGTTTAAGTATATTTTTGGTCAAAAACTCTATTGAAAAGCATCATAATCACAACTAAAAAGGTTAACTAATCATAAAATCAATAATTATGATTGGGATTGGGATAAGTTATCTCTAGTTTTGAATGAAATATTAATTCCATGATAACTTATCCCCGGAAAAAAATGTGAAATAACAAAAGTATCTTCTTAAATCCTCTTTAACAAACAAACAACTGTTTTTTTTTTGTAAACAAACAAATAGTTCTTATAAATTATATCATGCATATTAATTGAATGACAAACCAAAGAACATAAAAAATAATTACAACTCAAAAGAAGTGTGTCTCCGGGATTTCAGACATAGGTTGGGGAATACTTATGCATTTTCCAAATTATATAATGAATTAGTATTTATGGTAGAAATATTTGTGTAATTAGGTAATTTTTCCTATTTTAAATATCTTTTAAGCTTAGCATTAATTTATATAAAAAAATCAAACTAATGCATATAATTTTTCTTATGGAATTTCAATTTGGTCATACAATGGGAATAATTTTAGATCAAGTTATTAACAGTAAGAGTATTATCGAACTAAATTATCAATAAAATATATTTTTATTCAATTTTCATATAGTTTGAAAGCATTTTTTATTCTTTTTTATTAAAAGTCTTAGGAATATGTACAAAATTAACATGATTCACAATGGAAGACCAATGTCATATCTTCAGAACTTGTATAATTTTATTCAACTTACTTGTCATGCATTATGAATCATTTCGTATCTAGTTTTATTTATTACACATTCTGCAACAATAATAATGAACCCTCAACGATTGTGATATCGAAAAAACCCCGAAAAAGACAAATTCTTTCGTGTATACTTCGTTTGTGTAGTTAAGGTAAGTTGATCATCACTACAGTTTTTATGTAGTATCGTTTATAGATATGCGTATTAGTTTCAGGATGAGGAGCTAGAAGTAATATGAAGTAAAATTGTTATGTATTTGAAATAAAAGTACATTGTTCATTTGCAGTATTATATATGATTTGTTTTTGTAATTTGTTATAAGTATACATTCATTAATTCTAGTGTTATAGAGAGCGTTATATTACTAAATATTTGAATAAGTCGATCATGGAGCATCATTAGATAATCAAGAATGTCATATGATACTATAATCACTCAATGTTTGTTGTTTCAAGTATTTTCCCTATTGCATAATATGAGATGTTATCTTGATTTGAATAGTTTGTATGAGTGTGAACCTATGTTGGTGTGACATTGATATATTTTCATATAAATATCTATGTATCATTTATAAATATTTATGTATCATGTAGCTTTACTTGATGTTCTAATTAACTTTGAAATCAAAGTAAAAGGATACATCAAATTGATATGGCCTATCAATTACAAGCGCAAAAAACATAAAAATAAACAATTAATATAGGTTGAATGGGTAGAAAATCTCTTGAACTTGTCAAAAAGTTCATTTAGACACATAACTGAGTTGTCTATGTAATATATGTACTCATTATTAGATATAAGTGTTAATATGACACAAAATACGAAACTCAAAATTCATGTTGTGTAAGACTCATTTAATGGGGAAAACGTGCACTTACAAGAGTTTTTTCATACTTAGGGCCCGAGGTCGAGACCTTTGATTAAGGAGATAGTAGGATACTATCTTTTCCGCCACAACCCTCATTGGTAAACATGTTTTAAATTAATATCAATTTAACATCTTTGGGCAACCTTGTATGTGCGGCAAAAATAACATACTTGTGTTGATGAATTTTATGCAAAAACTCTGCATTTTATATGTTAGATTATACTCTCTGTTTCATTGTACTTATTTCAAATCTAAGTTTGACTACTATTACTTTATATTGTTATTTAGTATAAGAGTAATATTGGAAAAAATAAACAAACCTTTTTTGATTTGCTGAAATGTCCAAATTAAAAGTTTTTGTAAGCGCTAAGATAACAACATGTTTGGAATGAAATTTTGAAATAAATTTGTTTATTATAATGTTTTGACAAATATACTCAAAGCATTACAATTGACAAACTTAGAGGGTGTTTAAATTGGCTCAGAAGTTGGTCAAACCTACACTTAATTAAGTTTTTGACTTTTGGAAGTGTTTGATAAATATAAAAAATAATTTAAAATAAGTGTAGGAATACTTGACAAGGTCAAAAATGACTTACATAGATTTTAAATGGCTTAAAAAGTCAAAAATCAAAAGTAGACTCCCCTTAGCTTTTATTTTTGACTTAAAAGTCATTTAAGATGGACTTAAAAGCTACTTTTTAAAGTCAATTTAAACACTCTTAGTCAAAAAAAAAATTAGTAAAAGAAATTAGTATTTACTAGATATTAATTTATTTTACTTGACATAAATAAGATTCAATATGTAGATTGCATCCCTTTTCTCTATATATATTCACTTGCATTCACTTCATATATCAAAGCAACAATTATTCAAGAAATTAAAATAGCCTCCTTTTTTACTCCATACTTTTTTCTTTTAGTACTTGTTTCAAATATTTTCAACTTTCAAACCTCTTTGTGTGACCTTCGTGCAGACGAAATACTAATAGAAAATATATGTAAACAAGTACAAGATCTACAATTTTGCTTAAGCACTTTCAAACAAATTTTATACTCATTCATATGTCCCTGATGAAATAACGCGGGCTTCTCTTATTCAATCGTTACAAAATGCTAACGACAATCATGCCTTCGTAATAAAAGCTAAAGCAGAAGCAAAAGACAAAGAGACCCAAGATTTGTATGCCATTTGTGTAACAAGCTATGAATTGTTGACAACTTTACTCCAAGATTCTATTCAATCATTAGCTAAAAAGGATTATAATGTCTTGGAGAATTCACTCTTCAAGTGTCCTAGACTTGTGAGTGACTGTCAGAATGTACTTGATAGCAAGACAACACCTGAAATTTTAGATAGGAGTAGGAAACAATTTGATCTAGTATTAATGGCAAAAATTGCTGAAGGCCACATTCAGAAATAGATAGTTTCAATGATTGTTATAAATCAATTTGTATTTCTTGAAAGTTAGCAACTAATTAAAGAGGATATTGATATTTTAATAAATCATTCTTGTCATTTTCATTTCAACCATGGCATATCCTTTTACATTTACTTTCTAGAAAATTTTCCCCATCAACTACTCATTTATACTTTTTTTTATGATTTAATTAGTAAGATTTAAGTTAATAATGAGCCTCAAAATATATAACATAAACAAAAGAATGTACATCAAGTTGGTAATGATCTCATGTTCTTATTTAAACTTATGTAAATAAAGAAAGACGTAAAGGAAAATGAATTGATCTATGACCCTTAGTTGTTCTTTTCGAGACCCTTAATTAATAGTGTACATACGATTCCCCATAAGTAAATACAAATCAAGATTGACAATGAATTTCATGAACATTTTCATAAGAAGGATATGGTCGCACTTAGTGGTGTTGCCACATAATGTGAAGTATTATCAATTGGACATTTGTCATAAAAAAAATTACACTATATATATGTTTTTTTTAAAATATTTTTCAACCTTGTGTTTCTTGAAATATTCCTAGACTTACAATTGGTTGCACTTGATACAATGAGAAGATTTTATCCATTCTTTTACTATTTTACCCATTTTCCAAATGCTACCTCTAAACAACATCGTTTGAGGTAGCCTTTGTAAAAATGGATGTAAAAATTATTGGAAGTATAACAATAGGAATTTGTAAATCTTGAATGTAAGATAAAGTTCTCTACTACAACATGCAAAAGTAACCTAGTTATTCATTAGATTCTTTTCAAAGATTTAGGATTTTCATTTTGGTCATATACCAAGATGGTCCCTTAAGTTGACACAACGCCTTTTTGATGATAACCCAGAATTCTTATAAAGAATATGTGCATATACGAAATTATACTGATCAGTACATTTGTCAATTAAACACCTACAGTGCTGGTGGCCACCACCTAAAGATTTCGTAAATCTAAAAATTATTTTGGTAAGTATTGATATGCTACAGAATCCAGGTCCTTACTTCATGTGATTTGAATCATTAACTTCAACAATTGTTTAAATTATTCTCTTCTTTGGTTCCTGTTTGCTTATTCTAGTTTGTTTAAGTCAATATTTAGTGTCCTTTAATATCGTTAAGTTCATCAGTCTATACTTACACTCATGCTAATTATTATCTTTCTTTCTTTTACATGAACCTTCTTGTCCGAGTCTAATTGGACTCCTCGCTCCCTTGCATGCTCCTCTCGTTCGAGTCGACCTCCAAGGAAGCTAATGTTATTGGGTTAAAAACCCAAGACGACAGCAGTAGCCGGAGCCTAAATATTGCCATTTCGAGGAAACAACAATAAGCTGGAAATTGAATTGTTTACCACCAAAACTCATACCCACAATTTCATACACAAGGGATCTCATGGAAAAAAAAGGGCAAATTTTATGTATAGCAAATATAAAATTCTTAATTTTAGGCTATAACAAACTTTTCAAAATTGCATTCCGTAGCAAACTAAAATTTCGCTACGGATGTGTTTTTCTGTATAATAGTTGGATGCCCATTTATATATTTTAATTGTTTTATTTTTTTAAAAAATAGGTGGTATATTTTGTTTGATAAATAAGGAAAAAAAATCCCAGAATTCACTGGAACTCTGTTTCAGTATAATTTGATCCCTTTTCTTCTCCTTCAACTTAAATAATAGATACTAAGATATATTATACATTTATACAACCACAATTGTATAAGGATGCATTATAAGAGATGAATCAAACACAAACACAAAAACAAATAGTTTGATAAATTATACATTTCTACAACCACAATTGTACAAGAACAAAAACAGATACTAAGATAAATTATATATACACCCACAATTGTATAAGGAGGCAGTATAAGAGATGAATCAACACAAACACAAAAACAGATAGTAAGAAGATTGTACATTTATACAAGCACTTGTATAAGCACAAAAACATAAACTAGAATGTATTATACATTTATACAACCACAAATGTATAAGCAGACAGTATAATAAGAGATGAATCAACAAAAATACAAAAAGAGATACTAAGATAGATTATACATTCATACACCACAATTGTATATGACATGAATCAACACAAACACAAAAATAGATACTAAGATAGATAATACATTTATACAACCACAATTGTATAAGACATGAATCAACACAAACACAAAAACAAAAACAGATACTAAGATAGATAATACATTTATAAAATCATAATTGTATAAGCAGGTAGTATAAGACATGAATCAACACAACAACATAAATCAGTTTTATCTTTCCTCTCTTACTTGACCCAACAACAACATCGGCATGATTTTTCACACCTCCATCAACAAATTTAGTTGGGTCATTCCTCAATTTGGATCTGATCTCTTGCATGGTATTCAATTTGGACATTGAACTTGAAATCTCCCCAAATCCTGAGTTAGACCCAAGGAAAACGATGAGTGTTCAACATTATTTTCAACATGCAATGGTATACCTCTTGTGAATCTCTCTGATGGAGACTGGGCATCCATTTTTTGAACCAAAAACCTGTATGGATTATGAAGTGAAGTGAAAAAGTAGTTTGAAAAAGTTGGAAAAAAACAACAAAAATTGATAAAATGAGATGAGTTTTTGGCGGTACCTGAAATTTTTGAAGTACTTTTGAAAACGACGAGGACGTACTATAGAAGTTTGAAATTTGAAATTGAATTTGTGGAGAATATTAAGGAGATTTTGAAGGAAAGGAGAAGAGATTGTATAATATGAAGGGGAAAGAGAAACCAGACAGTTTTATTTTTGGGCAAATATTTTATACAATTCAGTGGGGCCCTAATATAGCAAAGTGACCGATATTTTGCTTATTAAAGGGAATAACTGAAAGGGAAGTTACTGCATTTAATTACATTTATTTGTTTGTCATTCTCTACAATTATCCCAAAAAAATAACTGCAACATGTACCATTACCTTGTAACCATCGCGACATGGCAATTGCAAAGATATTAGCTCTAGAAAATCCTTCTGATAGTAATGTCTAGGCACAATTGTACAACCCAAATTAAAATAAAACACGACAAGACATTAGCACGACGAACAAAGAAAAGTTTTTCCTACTGCCAAACACTTCCATACTACTTCAGATCTTCCATCTTAGCCAAATGTTGAAATAAGGAAACTCTTGTAGATGCTCATGAATCAAAATCAAATCAAAGATGAGGTACCAAATAAGCTCGTAACAACCATAACCGGAGGTTAACAAATCATATATTTAAATAAATTCCAAACTAAAAGAAGTTGCTCCATGACCCATTTGGGATAAATTCCTCACTTTTTTCTGCTCCAAGTTACAAATGAGAGACTAAAAGTACTTAGACTTATAAGAAAACAACAAACTAATGTCTTATTTCCAAGTAATTGAATAAACATTCCTTAGCTTCAATCATTCTGTTGAAGGTGTCCATCAAAACTCTTCCACACTAGTATGCACTCCAGTCACACATAAACACACCTAATACATGAAACTCAGAAACTTACGGATCTTATCCCACACTAGCATGCGCTCCAGTCACAGATAAACATACCTAATCTCAAGGTAGAATATATACGGAACTTATCCCTACCTTAAGAAGGTAGAGAAGTTGTTTCCAATAGACCCTCAACTCAGAGGAAGAAATAAGATAACTCAAGTTAATCTCTTCAATACATAATACTTAGTAATCTAGTAAAACTGGTCACTAACTTGGTGCTGAATTCAGTGATTGTATAGAAAAAGATATTTACATTCCCAGGGTACATAATTTAAATCGTAAAATACATTGTGCAGCTATGAAAGTAAGAGAAAAACTAGCCCTAAATATATCTATACCTTTGTCCGTGATGGCATGGATGTCAATGATAACTCCTCCATGGTGTAAATACAAGGTGCGGGTAAGTATATCATATCTTCCTCTGGTGGGGTTAAGTTTATCATGTTCTTCTTTGGTGGCTCACCGGGTGGGGGTAAGTTTATCCCGTTTTCCTCTAGTGGCACGCACAGAACAGATCGATTCTCTGGTGTTATATCTTCATTTGGGCCAGGAGGATATTCAATCTCAGAAGCACTTAAATCAAATATAAACACAGAGAACTGGGAAATTCCTTTGTATCTGAAGAGTAAAAAGTAACCACAAGCAATTGAATAGTACTCCTTGAATTTGTTTCAGCCTTCATTTAACCACACCATGCCACTAGAGTTTAGCAGTCTTACTTTCCATACCATGCCATTTGGGACCTCAAGCCACACAAATATCCCCCAAATTAACGCCATGCTCGGTTACAAATTCATTAGGGATGTGCTGTAAAAATACCGAAACTGATAAGTATTTGTTGTTAGTCTTTATTAGGGGTTTCCTACTTTGTATCTTTCTTCCTGGTTCTCTTTCTCCTTTTCTAGTAACAATATGCGATTGCACCCCCGGAGTTCTCGTCCAATGGTAAGAGCGCAATGTATGACGTGTGTTAGATGCACGTCACACGATCACGGGGTCACGACTTCTTGACCTTCCATGACACAAGTATGGTATTTGAGAGGAGAAGGCTAGAGGGGCCGACTCATTATCTATCGAGTTTCACTGGCTTTCAAGATTTTTGTATTAATTTTTTTTTAAGAAAAGAAATGCTGTGTGTGATTGGAAACTTGTCTACACCAGCTTGTCTGAAGCTTTTCCTTCCTTTCTATTTGTTTCCTACGTTTCTTTTCTTATATTTTATATTTTGTTTATATTTTTCTAATTTCAGTATCTTACAGCACATCCCTAATGAATTTGTACCGAGCATGGCGCTACTCTGGGGGACATTGTGTTTATATTTGATTAAGTGCTTCTGAGGTTGAATTTCCTCCTGGCCCAAATGAAGATATGACACCAAAGTATCAATCTATTTTTGTGCGTTCCCAGACGAAAACGGGATAAGCTTAGCCCCACTCGGTGAGCCACCAAAGAAGAACATGATAAAATTAACTCCACCCGATAATCCACCAGAGGAAGACGTGATATACTTTCCCCCCACCTGTACCCTGAGGCCTCTTACCCTACCCCCGACCTTGAGGCGCCGCACCCCGAGGCCCCTACCCTACCCCCTTAGGCATTGAGGTGCCGCTCCCTGAGGCCCTACCCTACCCCTCCGGACCTCGAGTCTCCACGCCCCGAGGCCCTACCCTACCCCTCCGGACCTCGAGTCTCCACGCCCCGAGGCCCCCTAACCTACCCACCCGGACCTCGAGGTGCCGTGCCCCGAGGCCCACTACCCTACCCCTACCCTACTCTACCCTACCCTACCCACTTACCTACCCCACCATACCCCCTTACCCTACCCCCTACCCTACCTCGCCCACCCTACCCAAACTACCCTACCCAGCCTACCCTACACCCTACCCTCTTATCCCACCCTACACTCTCTACCCCTTACCTCCACCCCCTACCCTACCCTGACATTCCCTACCTACCCTACCCTTACCCTACCCCCTACCCAAACCTACCCTACCACCTACCCTACCTACCTACCCTACCATACCCACCTATATTACCCTACCCAACCTACCCTACCCCGCCTACCCTACCCTACCCTACCCTAATCCCTACCCCCTTACCCCACCCCTACCTCGCCTACCATACCCACCCTACCCTACCCCCCGTACCCTTACCCTACCCCCGTACCCTAACCCTACCTTACCCCTACCCTACCCCCGCACCCTTACCCTACCTCCATACCCTTACCCTACCCTACCCTACCCCACACCTACAAGAAAACAAAAGGGAGATTAATTAACAAGTGGCTAAAGGAAAACTTATTCAAAATATAATTTGGAAAAGCTCAAAAATGGGTTGAAGAAAATATATTAACCATGATGCCACTTTAACATAAAGGGAAAAAAGATACAAATATTGATTAACTTCTTCAAAGAGAATTTAACACTTGTATACCTAAAATTAACAAAATAACACAATCAGAATTGAAGAAATTATCCTAAAGCATACATTAAAAATGAAACAAGAGAAAGCATATTGATTTAGACATGACTCAGCACAAATCTTTACAAAATCCGTCTCACAACAGCCAATTTGAATAGAAGCTTCTATCTATATTGTTATTGAAGTTATCAAGGGCAGCAAGTTTCACTGAACAATATCAAGTGTGAGTTAAACTTCAGATATCAATTAGGATATCAGATAAAATACTTAGTTCTGTGCATTGAAGAATAATAAGAGTTATAGAGATATATTTATATAGTTTGTCCATTATCAAAAAGAAATTATAAGGAATGTTGACATATAAGTATTTTAACAAGAACATAGCTTCAAAAGAACAAATGAAGACTTCAAGGAGGTAATCATGAAAAAAGAAAATTAACTTTACCAGTGCTCCTGCTTTGCGTGCCATTTGTTTGGCTCTCATGTCAGTTTTATCTACATAAACCTTCCGAGTTTTTTGGACATCCTTTAAATTGATCTTCGTAACTTCTAATATGTCGCAACAACTCTTAGAGTTGCATCAACTGCCAATCTCTTCACTGGACCCTGTGTACATCCTTGTTAGAAGACATAATTAAACACTAGTTTGCTAAATGATGACATTATATGTTATTTACCCTAACCATTGATTGATCAATTCTTCAAGGGAAATCAATAATCTAAAGGGAAAAAAACAGTAACTTTTGGGAGCATTGGCTTTATATCATTCTTTGCTCATCCAGCTTTTCCTTTGCACCTTTGTGCTTGTTGGCAAAAAAAAAAGAAGTTTTTCATCCACTAAACCACCTTCCGCATCGAAAATAAATTCATCATGTACTTGATCTTGTTGCTGCTCGTTTTCCTCGTCTTTTTGCATAAAAAAACATTGGGTTTGTGGCTTGCAAGATCGTACTCAAGGGCTGAAAAAATGAAGAAGAAGGAAAGTACATCAGGATAGACTGAGGCTGGGTGGCTTATCTCCAGGGACTTTCAGTAACCAAGTTGTTTATTCAGTATTTTATCAATCCTAATATGTGATAATTCACAGTATGAAGAACTACGCAAAGCTCTAGTGTGATCTCTTTTGAACCTTTTGACTATTTCTACCTTAATCCAGTTTTCAACTCATTTAGTCACTCATGATGATACAAACATTCAGGCTCTGTTGAAGATTGTTAATTTACTCATGTTCTGTCTTGGTTTAATTCAAGTTTTATTTTGTATTGTAGCAAAGACAGAAAATGAATTCATCCATATATGATGATCATAGTGGGTCAGAGACGCTAAGGTGCAGCCAAAGGGTCCTATCTGCAAAGATTCTTCGAAAAAATCAGGTTTTCATATTGATGCAACTCTGATAGAAAGGCTACTGACCTATAGTTGCTTTTATTGTTCACATACATAGTTTTCCATTTAATCAAAGAAAGAAAAAAAACCCCAAAAAAAGAAATCACAAAAAAGTGAATCATCAAACAAATAACACAAAACAATACTCCAACACTAAAAAACACAGACCAAAAACAGAAAAAAAACTCACAAGTTTGGAGGAATGAGAAATCGAGTTACCACTGCCATATGCAAACTTGTTATTTATAATATAGCCATTGTTGGAGCCATTATTTCTGATTCTTACTGTGGTCGCTTTAAGGCTGTTGCATTTGGATCCATTTCAACACTTATTGTGAGTTGTTATTCTACTCTTCTCTGGACTCAAATTGCTTCATTCAGTTATTCTAATTTGTTTGTGCAATTTGTAACAAAAAAATAGTTTTTTGACTTAATGTTAGAGTGAGATTCAACTCGAAACAGACGAAGAGGTTCGTTGTAATGTAAACCGATCAACAAATTTTCGTATCACTTCTTCTCCAAGAAGACGACAAAGAAGACCGTTACTCTGTAACTCAAATTTGAATTGACACTACTGTTTATATACCTTTGTTTTTTACAAATACAAAAAGAAATTTTTCATTTTTTTTTTGAAAAAATGAATTGAAATTATAAGTCCTAATTTATGGTATTTGACAAATTATATTAATAGAAAATAATATAATCAGATTTTTTTTTCATAAAGACCTTTTTCTTTTGGGGTCAAAAAGATGGAAAGACAAAATATTATTTTAGTTAATTATATGCATCATAACGACTTAATTAAACGTAATTTACGGAGGTTACGTATCAACCTATAGTATTATAATTAGGAGGGGAACGAAGGTCGAAGATTATGATAGAAAGTTAACATGTAGTCGAACGTCATTTAGTTTTCAATATTGTTATTATTATTATTATTACTCACTTACTATCTTATAAATGACAAGTTTGCATATGGCAGTGGTAAAACTAACTTCGTTTTAATGGCAAGGGTACAATCAACCAATAAAACAAGTTGAGGGGTATTTTTGATCCTTTTCCGTTAAATAATTGTTCAAAAATTGAAGTCTTATTTTTTCCTGCTTTGGAGCTCATTTAAACTTGAAAATGCGTCTGTTTGCCACTTGGGACCAACTCACGTCATTAGTAAGGTCGTAAAGGATGTTCATGAAAAGTTTCAGACAAAAAGAAGTTGGGAACCTCTATAACTAAATATTCATGGACTATAGCAGAGGAAAAATCATAAAATTCGATTTTCCCCGCTTTGGAGCTCATTTGAACTAGAAAATGCACCCATTTGCCTATCAGGACCAACTCACGCAATTAATAAGGTCATAACAGACGTCCATGAAAAATTCGATAAAATATAAGTCGGAATCCCATATCACCAAAAATTCATGGCATACAAAAAATGGTAAAATTCATTTTTTCCCACTTTGGGCTCATCTGGATTTGACAATGTGTTTGTTTTCCCCTCGGGACCAACTCCATTGATAACGTCGTGACGAGCATCCATGAAAAATTTCATACCAAACAAGCTAGAATCATGTATCACCAAAACCCCAGGATTATTGTACAAAAATAACATAAAATTTTGGTTTTCCCTACTTTGGGGCTCGTTTGAACTTGAATATGTGTCTATTTGCCCTTCTGGACCAACTCGCGCCATTAATAAGGTCGTAACGAAAGTCTATGAAAATGTTCGGCCAAAAACAATAAGGGGATCCTGTGTCACCAAAAATATATGGGCTATAGCACATGAAAAATGGTAAAACTCAGAGTTTCCTGCTTTGTGATTGTTTGAACTTGAAAATGCGTCTATTTTCTCCAAGGGACAAACTCATGCCACTAATAAGGTTTTAATGGACATCCATGAAATAATTCAGTCATACACAAGTCATAATCCCGTATCACCAAAAATTGATGGACTATAGGACATGAAAAATGGTAAAAAAATTATTTTTCCTTCTTTGGGGCTCATTTGAACTTGAAAATACGCTTGTTTTGCCCCTCAGGACCAACTCATGCTATTAATAAGGTCATAAAGGATGTCCATAATTTGTTTTTGCCAAAAACAAGTCGGGAGCCCGTATCACCAAATATAGATGGACTATAGCACACGAAAAACCATAAAATCTGATTTTTCCCGCTTAAGGGGGTTGTTTGAACTAGAAAATGCGCTCATTTGTCCCTCGGGACTAACTCACACCATTAAAAGGTCGGACATCCATAAAAGAATTCGGCCAAAGATAAGTCGGGATTCCGTATCACCAAAAGTTCATGGAGTAGCATATGAAAAATGGTAAAATTGTGTTTTTCGGATCATTTAAATTTGAAAATGCATTTATTTGCCCTTCGGTACCAACTCACACCATTAAAAATATCGTAAGGATCGTCTATGAAAAATTTCAGCCACAACAAGTTGGGATCCCATATGACCAAAAACTTAAGGATTATAATATACGAAAAATAATAAAATTTGGTTTCTCACTTTGGGGCTCGTTGAACTTGAAACTGCATCTGTTTGCCCCTCAAGACCAACTCACGTCATTAATAAGGTCATAACAAACTTCCATGAAAAAGTTGAACAAAAAACAAGCAGGGATCCCATATCACAAAAATTCATGGGCTATAGAACTTGAAAAATGATAAAATTTGGAGTATTATGCTTTGGGGAATTTGCCTTTTCCTAGGAGTTTTCCGACCTCAAAATCATTGTGTGACCATTATTTTTAGGGTTTTTTTTTGTGGTTATTTTTGGAGGGTTTAGCGATTTGAAAGCCATTTGTGCAAGTAATTTTTGAGGTGAACACTATAAATTCAAATTTGAGTTTTTTTTCTTGGAGTGAATTTAGGGGTTTTGAAATTTGTAACTGATTCTTGGGCTAAAAAACGTATCAGGTTGGAAAGTCCATTCATTTTACCTTGGGTTTTAACACGTTTGGTCTGTCGATAAAAAGAGTTTATAATCATTAGTTAAATATATAAAATAGAAATATAAATATAATATATATTACATGTTTATTGGTTATTAGTTTAGATGACGACTATACTAAGAAAAAAAGTCATCTCTTTTCTTATTTCCAACATTTTTTTTCTTTTTGACAAGTAGTTTTTTGGACAAAGTTTTGTTTGGAACAAGATTTATTCGAGGGTGGAATATGTTATTCGATTCGTTAAGAAGCTTATGGTTGTTGAAGTATATGTAATCAAAGAAACTGGATACGAAATGTTTCCTAATGCATGACGAATAAGTTGACAAGTTCTGTCGGAAGTGTAAGTGTATGTGAAGATATGACATTCGTCTTCTATTGCGGATCATGTTAATTTTGGACATATTCCTAAGACTTTTAATAGAAAAGAGTAAAAAAGACTCTCAAACTATGTGCAATTGAATAAAAGTGTCTTTTTTAATAATTATTCGTATTGTATAAGCAAATTGAAATATCATAAGAAAAATAATGCATTAATTTGAACTTTTTTATAAATTATTGCAATGGTTAGGCTTAAAAGATATTTAAAATAGGAAAAATGACCTAACTACACAAATATTCCTACCATAAATATTGATTCATTATATAGTTTGAAATAATTACATATTGTCTCACTAGTTAATAATTTTGTATCAGATTTCAAGTAAGATACACCAATTTTTTAATTTTCAAGTCAAATACAATATCAATGATACTAAATACATGTAAGTTTGATAAAAATACAAATACATAGGATGAGAGGTGAGCCGTGAGCAAGAGAGGAGGGATGCAGCAAAATATATATGATAGACAAAGAATCAGTGTATCTCATATACATGAAAATCACACTAGATATATGTAAAGGTCATATTTTGAACACTGGCGTATCGGTTAGCAGAGTGTTTTGGTGATATTCTAGAATTTTTCTTTGTGAATTTATATATGTAGTGCTGAATTTGAGTGATTTTGTGCTTCGTAGGGATTGTTGTGTTTTTGGTGTCAGTGTATGAACAAAAAAAACAACTTGGGTCTGAAAGGTTAGACCTTACACCTACCGCAAAGAGGTAGAGAGGTTGTTTCAGAGGACCAGAGTCGTCTCAACAAGTTTGGAGGCCTAAAGCCAAACGTATAAAGTGGCCCTATTTTTTTAGTTGACAAATATAAATTGAATAATTATATCATACTCCGTAATCATAGAAATGAGGTCTAAAGAGTCAGGATACTAGCATTATAAAGTAAGAATGTAAACATGTCAATTATTTTCAATGAAAATCATATATTTATATAAAATAGAACCTTATGCCCGTCTACGTGGCGCCACCACAAACCAGAAATCCCTTTTAAGCCTTCCTTTTTAATGAAAAGTTGTGACTTTAATAAAGTGTTGCGACTTTAATGAAGAGTTGTGACTTTTATGAAGAGTTGCAACTTTAATAAGAGTTGCGACTTTTATGAAAAGTTGCAACTTAATGAAAAGTTGCGACTTCTATGAGAAGTTGTGACGTTTATGAAATGTTGTGACCTTTCCGAAGGGTTGCAACTTTTCCAAATAGTTGTAACCTTACCGATAAGGCACAATAACTATTTGTTCACACTACCCTTTGTTATCTATAAATAGAGAGATTTCTTCTCATTTTAAAACAACGTAAATTTTGAACCTCCTCTTCTTCTTCTTCACAAGTAAAATAGAACCTTATGCCCGTCTACGTGGCGCCACCACAAACCAGAAATCCCTTTTAATTTATTTATGTCCAAAACTAGCCTTCCTTTTTAATGAAAAGTTGTGACTTTAATAAAGTGTTGCGACTTTAATGAAGAGTTGTGACTTTTATGAAGAGTTGCAACTTTAATAAGAGTTGCGACTTTTATGAAAAGTTGCAACTTAATGAAAAGTTGCGACTTCTATGAGAAGTTGTGACGTTTATGAAATGTTGTGACCTTTCCGAAGGGTTGCAACTTTTCCAAATAGTTGTAACCTTACCGATAAGGCACAATAACTATTTGTTCACACTACCCTTTGTTATCTATAAATAGAGAGATTTCTTCTCATTTTAAAACAACGTAAATTTTGAACCTCCTCTTCTTCTTCTTCACAAGTACTTTGCTCATGTTGAGTGACTTACTTACACCATTGCTTATGTTACAGATTCTGATATGTATTTTACAGTCATTAACTTATGTTTATGTTATTACGAATAAATGATAATATGTAATAATTTTCATTTTTCTTTACATTATTAATTTTTGTTACTACGTAATCTTATATGTACAATAATATAGTATTTTAGTTTTAATGATCGGTAGGTTTTAAGTATTGTTTTATAAATTTCGTTTTATTAAATTCTAGCGCGAAGCGCAGATAATTTTACTAGTTATATAATACAAAGTTAGAATAATAAGACATGACTCAATTTTTTTTTTAAAAATGATGATATTAAAATAGTGTTCTGATGAATTTGATAAGTAGATATAATAATATTAAAATGGTGTTGATTAGTGTTGGTGCTTGAAATTTGAATAAGACACCAAAAAGAATTGATCTTTTTATAAATACATAACAATAGATTTTACATAATGTAGAAGGTTTGAACTTTTGAGATCAGACTTTAGAATATTCAATAATGAAAGAATAAAATACGATTGATTCATGATAATCGTTAGAATATAAACGAGCTAGACAACAAAAGAGATAGTCACATGCGAAACTAGAAAGGATACTACAATTAGCTAACCAAATAAGAATCTAGAAAAGATACTACAATCAACTAAATAATATTCAATTTCTCAATTATATTTTTTATACAAAAAAAATCTTTTAATATTTATCAATATATGAAATTTTTAAATATATATATATATATATATATATATATATATATATATATATATATATATATATATATATTGCTTTAGTGGCCTTATGGTCGTGACGGCCCTGCAGAGGACCCTTGAAAAAAACACACAACTATGTGAACAAAGAGAAAAAGAAAGGAGGAACAAAATCAGATTTCGGAGCTTATTCAAGTTCTTATTCGGGTTTTTACGGAACAGTGAATGAGTCTTACTCTGATCAATTGGAGTATTAGTTAGCAGAGGAGCTGACTGCTTAGTATTTTGGTAGACACAATTTGATTTAAGCCAGTGAGTTTAATGCTAGATTTTTGCTTTGAGTATATCTAATGCTAAATTAAGGAATTTTTGTGCTTCATAGGGTAGGAATTGTACACTCTACGTCCCTACCCTTCCCAGACCAAATCCCTATGACACCATTTCTGGAGGATCTGACATGGAAGCAGCAACATTTCAAGAGTGTTTGAGAAACATGACTATGAGGGCTTTGGTATAGTGTTAAAATCACAATGCATGATGTATGGGGTATGAGCACATCATGAGTGTAAGTTCATCACTCTCCTCAGATATGAAGATAATATAGGTTTTCAGGTTTATTATGTATTCGTTCTTTTTAGTTTCTTGCATAAATAAAAGACCCCACTTTGGAACGAGCTGTATGATTATTGGTTAAAAGTTTCAAAGATTGATGTTGAGAATTCAGTTCTAACACATCTAATGCAGTGGTAAATGTTTCGTTTTTCTCACTGCAGTTCCCAAAAGTTAATGCAAAAAATTTGGCATTAGTTTATCATGTTGGAAAAAAGTATTACAATATTGATATTAGATTAAAATTATAAAGTAATAAATAACTTATCACAAAATTTGTGTCGTGGCAAGCCACTGCCTTGAAAATGATTTCGGCTCGACTCTGGTGCAATTTATTATAGCCGGTCTCTCTCCAAGGTTCCACAGTTATTCTCAAACACGTGCACTCGTGGCTGAAAGTTTAGAGTTGCACAAAAATAATTTCCCAGAAATCCACAATAGGAATAAGGATTATTCAAGCCAATAAAAAGAAATTGTTGAGGGAGATAGTAAATGAAAGATTGGACTTGATTTCTTCTTCTCTATGTTTAGCTCCCAAATGATACTCCTTAAATAGGAAAATCATTTACGTTTCATCCATCAAAAGAGTGTAAGAAACTAACGTATAATCAATGTAATAAAACATAACTCTTACTTTAATGAAAAATTTGTCATAATACAAAAGTAATGCAATTCTTTTGAATATTTTCTTACGAAGTTAAGAAACTAACACTTGAGATAAATGTGAACCATTAATAAGGAAGTAACTTTCCTATTTCACATATACTAACGACTTAGCAATGTTCACATAGATTAATTACTGAGAGTTAAAAGATGTAACTTATCCTTTGCATTAAAGAAAAGGAATATTATCCACATACCACAAGAAGAGCAGCCAGAAGAGATGGTTGTTATCTCATGTATTCAAATTAGCAAATCAGAAGAAATAAAAGATGAAAAGATTAACACAAAGAACTATCCGAGTCCACAGAATCCACTGTGTTTCCTTAAGAAATTTAATCCCCTCAAGTACCCGAGGTTACAGATTAATTCCTCCCAATATAAAATGGATTAACCATTAAAGAAGTAGTGGTACCTCAAACTTCAATAATTTCAACAAACTCAAAATGACAGCAACGAATCACATATACAAACACGATCGATCAATTTTGTTTTGTAAGAAATGTATACAAAAGAAGGGAAAAATTCAATGCTGAAAAATGAGAGACAACCCCTCTATTTATAGCCAACAAAGGGTAAAGGTCACAACTCTTAGAAAGAAGACAACCTTTCAAAAATTTCACAACACTTTGGAAAAGGCACAACCTTTTAAACGGTCACAACCCTTTAGAAAGGACACAATCTTTCATAAAGGTCACAACCCTCCGGCAAAGTGACAACCCTTCAGGAGAGTCACAACCCTCCATTTAATGTTCACACCTTTGAAACCCAACAATCCCCCACATAAAAAGGAAATAACTATTTTTAAAAAAAAACATATGTATGAAAAACCGTGTGATTAGTAAGTAAGGGTTAATCGCATCCGGATAAGTAGGTTTTCTTTAAACTTTCCGTAGTGAACATATATCGGATATACTTAGTCAATTGGTAGATTTGATATCTTTGAATCGTCGAGCTTTGGTGTATGCCTAGACAACATAAGTCACACTATCAACCCTTCAACTGTTTTTGGTTCTCATTGTTTTGTTTGTTTCAGTCATGAACACATCTCGGTTAATAAGTGCTTAGGGAACTGGCCTTATCGGATTCTCTTTAAAGCGGCTTATACTTCACACTTAGATAGGTGATTTTTAAATGTGTTATCCCGTCGATACACCATTTGATATACCCTGTATCAAACTTAGAAACCATTAAAAAGTCCTAATGTCTTTATCCTTGTTACTGAACATTGTCTTATCATGAGAATGGATCATTAAAATTATATTTTGATAATGTTGAACCGTCATTAATGACTTTGTTTGATCTCCTTGAACCTAGATCTTGGGATATTCTAGGTAAAGTTACAGCCACAATGACCTGTTCTCGACCATAGTCTCATTCCCTTTGATGATCTATCAACTTCCTCTCTAGTTAGGCCTTTTATAAGTGGATTCGATACATTATTCTTTGACTTTATATAGTCAATTATGATAATTTCTCTAGAGAGTAGTTCTCTAACGATATTATTTCTACGTCATCTATGACGAGACCTTCCGTTATACATCATGCTCCATGCCCAACCTAGTGTATGCATACTGGAGCTAAAGGTTAAACATTTATCACATTCATTAATCTAGAATTCATTTGCCAATGTAGTTTTGTCAAACTTCGTATGTCATTATTTGGACGTTTGTTTTAGTCCATAAAGTTACTTAACAAGTTTACACTTTTTTTTTTACCGGGAACCACTAAGCCCTCAGGTTGTTCCATGTAAATTTATTCCTCCAAAAAATATATTTTTACATCCATTTTGACAAATTCGCAACTAGCGCAATTAACATCCTAGTTATATGTCAAAATAATCAAGGATTTGTCATTGTCTAAAGCCTATGACAACAAATCTTGCTTTGTATTTTGTCAATAGTATCTTCAACTTTTTTTTTCTTTTGTAGATCCACTTTGAACCCAAAAGTTTATTTCCTGAAGGAAGATCAACCAACTCTTAAGTATGGTTACTCAAGACATATCTTTTTCAACTATATGGACTCATTTTCAAGAAGAAATATTACAAAATAAAACCCAGAGAAAGTAATTTGTCCATTGACATTTACTACGCCTCTGATTCTCCTTATTAAGTACATTCTTCTTCGGTTCTTTCCAAGGTCGTTTAGACCGTTTACATGACTATCCAGTGGTTCCGACTTATGAAACATAAATAAATATGTTTTACTATTTGTCATATTCAATGAACATACAATCCACAGTCTTAGGTCCTATTTTGACCTGTTTGGGAATAGTTCCCTCATTTCCATTTCTCATATGGAATAGACTCTATTGAAAATTGTTAGATCACTACAATTTTCTATTAAGATACAACAAAGTCTGATAAAACTTTTTGTTGCTCCCTTTCTTAACAAACAAAAGTTTTCGATTTGTTGCTCCATTTATTAACAGATAAAACTTTTTGTTTCTCTCTTTCTGAACATACAAAAAAAAATTATTGTTCTCTTTTGCTATAATGATAGCATCCCTTCACAAGTTTTGTGGTAAACTTGAACTTATAAGTAGGAGATTCAACATCTCCTTCAAAGTTCATTTTTTTAATGGATGATTCCATTTTCCAAATATATTTCTGTAATAGAATATTTAATCATGACAATCTTTTTGTCCAACTGATTTTCAACTTTAGTTTTATATTACCTCTATGTTTCTATTGTTTTGTTCGTATCACTCAGCAAATAGACATAACTATGTCAGTGTTAACCAATTCTAAGGTATTCTAATTCATTTCAACAACACATACTTGACATTGATATATTGCACTAGAAGTTAGGCAATACTTCTAAGTCGATCAGTTTTTGCAAGGTTTTGTAATTGACATGTCTCAATCATTTATGTCATAAAAAATTTGAGTCAAGCAAGTAAGAACAAACAAAAATACTAAGTTCGAAAAGACCTTCCGTGAGGTAACCTTTTCCCACAAATATTTTGTTCTTTACTATATTTTGTTCTTTACTTTTTTTTTTATCGTTTATAATTTTCTCAAATACAGACATTGTTTTACAGTCAACACCTTGCCATATATCCTTTTCAGAAGAATATTTCCATAACATTGTTTTACAACACAAACTTAACATATCACTTTTCACCAATGTTCATGTCTATACAAAATAATATATTTTACTAGACATATTTTTTCATGAAAAATCACAATATTTTAAGTGAAATTTTATCATTGAAGAATACAATTCTTTTGAACGAGTAATATAATTTTGTGGTTTTATGCTAGTCATAACAAATACTAGTAAAGAGAGACTCAACGACCACAATAAATATACTGCAAGAATTTTGTGGGTCTAACATAATACATGAATGTCATCAAATTTCATATCTTGTACTTTAAAATTTAAATTAGATAGTAAGTCTAATTTTGTATTTATCACAAGTAAAGAACCCCTACATTTTAAATATGTTCTCAAAAATATTTTTCAAATACTTAAAATTATTTTCCACATATTTTTTTCATGCTTTCAAATTGCACACCGTCAAATACACATTGACAACACAAAACCTTCTTTTGGAGATTTATACAACTTGTTTCTAGTTTAACGATGAAGTTTTTATATTCTTCTAATCGTTAACCGAATGAACCTTGAATTCTGATGAAGTTTTTATATTCTTCGAATCAGTTTCACATTCAGACAGAGTAGTTATCCAAAAAGGTTTTAATCTCCAGAAACCTCAAATACAACACTGCTTCTAGCTAACGATGAAGATTTTATGTTTTTTCAATTCATTTAGCCTTAATAATCGTGACGAAAATTTTGTACTCTTCAAGTAAGAATATTTATTGAAAAAGAGTATCTAACAATCGGTGAAGTTTCTATATTCTTCAAATCAATGCACAATTTGATTTGTTCATGAAGTCCTTATATTCTTCAAACCAAAGGAGTACAAAAAAATCAGAAGATTTAGTCTCCAAAAGTCAAACACAATCAAATTTTTCATTGAGTATAAAACTACAAAAGTTTTTCACCCTCTTAACATAATAATCATCATATAATGACCATCTATCCTAAAATTTATGAGATAAATATCATAACTTATAAAGGATAGGGAGGAAAAAATCAAGTGAAATAAAAATAGAACTTGATTTTAATCATTGAATTTCTCGGTTTCCATCATATTCTTATTTTTCTCAAGAAGACATTTTAATTTCAATAAGAAACTAAAATCAGGTTCAAATATTTGAACATTTACTTCTTCTCATAGTTATGTAAAACCAAGAATATAATATTTTTTTATCCTTTATGCACAAAATAACTTTTCATGAAAACTGAAGGGGTGCAATGCTTGAATGCACTTGGGAACATAAGATTAATCTTACCCATCAAAGAAAAACTTACTACAGATTATATACTCGAACATATTAAAGTAGTATTAATTCATCTCAAATCTCTTTTATCATACGATAAAATAATTTTCTTTTTCTTCTTCTTCTTTCAAACAAAAAAAACACGGAAAATAGAATTAATTTTCTTACCACAGAAAAATACCATCAATTTAAATTTCTTAAGCTTGTTATCTTCTGTATTCAAATTAGCAAACCAGAAGAAATAAAAGATGAAAAGAAAAATGCAAAGAACTATCTGAGTCTACAGAATCCACTGTGTTTCCTTAAGAAATTTAATCCTCTCAAGTACCCGAGGTTACAGATTAATTCCTCCCAAGATAAAACGGATTAACCATTAAAGAAGTAGTGGTACCTCAATAATTTCTACGAACTCAAAATGAAAGCAACGAATCACACATACAGACATGATCGATCATTCTTTTTTGTTTCTATGGCTTATGTGCTGTAGTAGTACTTTCTCTTCGTTAAGTTTGTGGAAGATTTACAAGTTTTTAAATATCTTTTTTGGTTTGTAAAAAATCGTTTCTTGTTATAAATTTGAGCTATTGTCTAAAAAACAATGTTGTTGATAATGGGGAAGGTGGTGGAGATTGAATACATTTGGTCCTAGTAAACAACAATATACCCCGTGTAATTTCACAAGTGGGTGTTGGAGAAGCTAATAATGAGTGTAATTTGGTGATTTCATTTTCGAAAACTTAAAATTGAACTAACACAATAATTAACCAGCATTAGACTAAAGTATGTCTGCGTCTTTGGTCATGTGAATTAATGAAATAATACCAAACTTGGGAGTGAAAAAACTAATTTCAAGTGGCGTAAGAGGGAGCTTTCTTTGGTTATGAGTTTGGGGTAAAATTACCCTACTTTTGATGCTAGCAACTCTTCTCAAACTCATAGTTTGACATGTAGCTTAAAAGTTTATCTTCATGTAGAAAAACTAACGGTATATGGTTACATAATTGAGGGAGTCTAGGGTGTGTAGTTGAGGATTTTGCAAGAGGAGTGATATCAAAAACTCCAACTATTGGCTGATGCTGCAGTAGTTAAAAGAAAGCCATGTGATTTTGCATGAGTGGATTCTCAACGTTCCTAACATTTTAGCATGTCTTCATAGGATGTATGTACTTGAATGTGTGAAACTAATTGGAGCTAACAAGAGAGGTTTTGAGGTTTAGAAGGTGGCAAACCTTAATTTAAATATATTTTAGCCTCGGTCAAGCTCCCTGTTTTTTAGCTAACAAGAATGAAAAATATGAATAATTTGATTTGGAGAAATTAGGAAGGCTTTTGCTCTCAGCTTTACAGGCGTATTAACAATGAACACGCCTTTTTTGGTATTCACGTTTATCTCTTTTGATTGACCAAAGAAGGTTTGTTTTATCAGGTTCGATTGACCATATTTTTCCAGAAGAAAAAGGATGAGGAAGTCAATATAAATATTTATTCTTAAATAGAAAAGTTGTATCTGTGGCACCTATATTTCATGGGTCACGTCGTGGAATCAATCGTTGATAAGCCTCGGATCATGCAATGTATAGACGACCTGCTCACACCCACTACAACCCTTTCCGAACCCTGAATCATAAATGAATATGAATGCTTTGTGACCCAGACTGCCTAATAAATAGCACAATCTATGACATGTGTGTTAGATGCATGTCACACGGTCACGGGGTCACGGTTTCTTGCCCTTACACGACACAAGTATGGTATTTGAGTTGAGAAGGCTAGAGGGGCCGATTCATTATCTATCGAGTTTCATTGGCTTTTTGGATTTCTAGATTAATTTTTTTTTAAAAAAGAAAAGAAATGCTATATGTGTAAACTACACCAGCTTGTCTGAGCTTTTCCTTTCTTTCAATTTGAGTTTTACGTTTCCTACAGCACATCCCTAATGAATTTGTAACCGAACATGGCGCTAATCTGGGGGAAATTGTGTTGCTTGAGGTCCCATGTGGCAAATTCAAGGAGTAATCAATTTGTTTTGTGTGTTTCACATGAAAACGGGATAAAGTTACCCCCACCCGGTGAGCAACCAAAGAAGAACAGGATAAAACTAACCAAAAATAACTTCATAAGGGTTCTACGATCAATAATTTATCATGGAAAATGACTTACTTACATGGAAAAAAAACATGGAAGACTTTTTTTTTTCTCGGGGAAAAAAAGACATCTAGTGTAGCCATTCCTTATTTTATGTATATGAACATGAACAAAAAGGTTAAGTCAAACTCGTGAGATTTTACCGAATAAGGTTAAGTCAAAATTCTGGATCACCAAAAATCCCATGTATAGCACACAAAAATTGATAAAATAGGAGATTTACCTACTTTAGGCTAGTTTGACATCTAAAATGAACAGTTTTGGCCCTGGTGACCTATTGGATCCATGTAAATTTTTGACAATAATGTCGGAATTTTGGATCACCAAAAAAATGGTTTATACCATACTAAAATCGGCAAAATAGGGGTCTAGGCTCGTTTGACCTTGAAAATAGGTCGTTTTGGTTGTGGTCTTAACAGACGTACATGTAAATTTTCGGTAAAGAAGACGTCGGAATTCCAAATCACCAAAAATTGGCAAAATGGAGGATTTATCTCTAGGGCTGGTTTGACACACTAAAAAAGGCCGTTTTGGCCGTGGTGACGAAATCTAAGGTCTTAACGGACGGACGTTCATTTAAATTTTTGGTAACGTCAGAATTTTGGATCATGAGAATCAGCAAGGGGTTTACCCGCTCTAGGCTAGTTTAACCTTGAAAATGGGTCATTTTGGCCGTAGTGAACAACTGTCTCCACAGACGTATAGGTAAATGTTCAGCAAAAAAGTCATCGAAATTCCTAATCACCAAAAAAAAAAAAAGTGGACTACATGAAAATTGTTAAAATAAGGGGGATTTAACTGCTATTGGCTCGTTTGACCTCTAAAATGGGCCGTTTTGGTACATGAAATTTTTTGCAAAAAATGACGTAATAATTCTTAATCACCAAAAAAGAACACAAGGGGATTTACATGTTCTGAGGTTCGTTTGACCTATAAAATTGGTTGTTTTGGTCTTTTACGAACGTCCATGTAATTTTTTGGCAAATATGACATCAAAATTCAAGATCACCAAAAAAGATGGCGGAGCACAAAAAAATTGAAAATATAGGGAGGGGAAAGGGTACATGCCACCTTGAAAATGGATCATTTTTGTCGTGGTAACCAGGCTACATATTGTCTTAACATATTATGTCCATGTAAATTTTCAGCAAAAATCACGTCGAAAATCCGTATCACCAAACCTCAAGAGTCGAGACGCCGTGTCCAGAGGCCCCCTTACCCCCCGGACTTAAGACGTCGTGCCCCAAGCCCCTCACAGCCCCCTCCCCCCATCCCGGACCTCGAGCTGCCTAGCCTGATCCCCCTACCCCCTACACCCTACCCACCCCACTCCCGACCTCGAGCTTCCTAGCCCTGATACCCCCCTAACCCCCTACCAGGACCTCGAGGCGTCGTGCCCTGAGGCCCCTACCCTAAAACCACCTCTCCCTCACCCCTCTCCCTCCCCCCTACCCGAGGCGGCCGTGCCCCCGAGGCCCCGACCCTACCACTACCCCCCCGACCTCGAGGCGCCGTTCCCCCGAGGCCCCCGACCCACCACTACCCACAACTAACCGCACCCCGGACCTCGAGGCGCCGTGCCCGAGGCCCCCCCCTACCAGACCTAACCCTCCGGACCTCGAGGCGCCATATTACCTCTAGCACCCTATCCTACCAACTACCACACCCCGGACCTCGAGGCGCCGTGCCCCGAGGCCCCCTTACCCTACCCCTACCCCCCCGACCTCGAGGCGCACGTGCCTCGAGCCCCTGACCTACCACCTACCCCGACCCCCCAGACCTCGAGGCGCCGTGCCCCGAGGTGTCCTACCCTACCCCTACACCCCGGACCTCGAGGCGCACGTCGGGATCCGGATCACCCAAAAAATGGTGTGCTATAGCACACGAAAAATCGTTGAAATAGTGGTATGCGCGCTTCGGGGCTATTTTGACTTTGAAAATGGGTCAGAATGGCCGTGAGGGCCAACTGGATGCATAGCCAAGGTCTTGACGGACGTCCACAAAATCTTTTGGCACTTTTGACGTTGAGATCCGGATCACCCAAAAAATGGTGTGCTATAGCACACAAAAAATCGTCGAAATGGGGGTATGCGCGCTTCGGGGCTATTTTGACCTTGAAAATGGGTCAAAA